>CM077648.1:96348618-96888618 GCA_039707465.1 Rhabdophis nuchalis | reverse complement strand
ACTGGTCCATGGAATTTTTTAAACTTGAAACCGGTCCCTGGTGCCGGGTTGGGGTTGGGGATTGGGGATCCCTGCTATAGAGCACTGCACACCAGAACAACTAGACACAAGGACAGTTTCCCCCCCGCATGCCATCATTCTGCTAAACAACTAATTCACACAACACTGTCAAACTATTACTAAGACTGTGTTACTATTCTTCTTCTCATTCTTCCTATTACCTATCTCTTCCTACTTATGACTGTAACCTTGTTGCTTGTATTTGTTTAGTTTCCTAGTATGATTTGATTGCTTATTTAGTATCCTATGATTATTAGTGTTGTGATTCTTGATGAATGTATTTTTATATATGATGAGAGCTTATGCACCAAATTCAAATCCCTTGTGTGTCCAATCACATTTGGCCAATAAAGAATTCAATTCAACTATTCTATTCTGTTCTGTTCTGTTCTGTTCTATTCTATTCTATTCTATTCTATTCTATTCTATTCTTGATCATTGTATAGATTTAATGCGAGAGAAACAGGAACATTTTTGAGTGATGTGATATTTGCTTCAGGCTGTATATCTGCTATCCTCTTGTCATTACTCTATACAATATTTGAAAAATGTAAGGGGGAAGGGGAAGGGAAATTCCACAACGATGAGGAAACAGATGCTCAGCATTATGCTAGAAATCTCTGTCTGAAAAATATTAGGAATAATATATTATCCTCAGGGTTATAATGACTAGAGATCTAAATTGAAACATCACTTGTTTGCACTTTTTATATCAAAATGCAAAAGCAAAAATATATAGCAATGTAGCACTACTTCGTTCATGAATATTCATAGAAGGCATATTAAATACTACAGTGTGAAAAAAGAAGCAGAGAAACAAAAAGAGAAAAGGAAAGAGGAAAGGAGTTTTTTCCCCAGTTACTAAAAAGTTATTAGCTGTTTTGCAACTGGGCAATGCTATCTTTTAAACTGGAAAACATCTGGCTCATGAAACAAATTGAATCTTCTTTCTGGATAAAAGGGGTCTGCAACATATTACTGAACTTTTGTCCATTGTTTTACTCCATTATCCTCATGTTCTTTTTGTGAGTAAGCAATTTCATTCTCTCTAGATCAGTGATGGTGAACCTATGGCACGCGTGCCACAGGTGGCACGCGGAGCCATTTGTCAGGGCACACGAGGAGATGCCCTGTCAGCTGGCCAGCATGCATGCATGCGCTGGCCAGCTTAATTTTTTATGCTTTTTTCACCCTATGAAGCCTTTGGAGCCTGGGGAGGGCGAAAAGAAACCCCCCCCCGCCCCCCAAAGGCCCTCCAGAGACTTCATGAACTTCCCTGAAGTCTCCGGAGCGCTCAAAATGATGCTGCAAGCAATTGGAGGTCACTTCCAGTTTCGGTGGCGCGTCATTTTGAGTGCTCTGGAGGGACTGGCCTCCGGAGCACTCAAAATGATGCACCGCCAAAACCGGAAGTGACCTCCGATTTGCTTGCAGCGTCATTTTGAGTGCTCTGGAGGTTTCAGCAACCTCCAGGAGGCTTCCCTTAAGCCTCTGGACCACTCAAAATGATGCTGCTAGCAAATCGGAGGTCACTTCCGGTTTCGGCGGCACATCATTTTGAGTGCTTCGGAGGCTTCCCAGTCCCTCTGGAGGCCCTCAGTTTAAAACCAACCTCTCTTGAAACACAAAGAACACCACAAAAAAAACAGTGCTCATTGTTTCTTTCCTGCTCAATAAAAAGTACAGTAACATATGTGCATGATTATGGTGACTACCATATTCCAAATTTTCTGTCGAATCATTTTGAAGAAGTAATGATTTTCCAGAAGCAAAACACAGCATACTTTAGTTGCACTGAATGAAACACCTTGAACGGAGAGAATAGACTGAGGCTATCGCACACAGTTCTCTTTCTGTTTTTCCTCAAGTAGCTCCTAGTATGCCATTTCTCACTGCCTCACTTGTTCTTGATCTTCCCAATGCCTTTCCTCCCTCCAATCAACTGTCACTGATGTCCCAGTACGGTATATCCCACTGGCCTATACCATCATGCCAATGCCTTCATTTTCCATCTTCAGGTACTACTGTGCTAACAATATACCAATGTTTCTACCCAAAACCATTGTAATAATTCAGTAAGACTCCATACAGGTAGTCCTTGTTTAAGAACTGCATTTAGTTAAAAAAAAGACCATTAAGATGTAAATGTTTATTGATATGTTCACGTAGGCTGTAAAATTTGGGGATTTTCCTAAAGTGTCATGGTACCTTTTCTGGCATGAATGGCAACTAATTTGCAATACTTGGATACGTTTTGGTTGGATAAAGTGAAGAGCAAGAGAGACAGTGAGAGTAAGAATGTGTGTGTGTGTGTGTGTGTGTGTGTGTGAGAGAGAGAGAGAGAGAGAGAGAGAGAGAGAGGAAGGGAGGGAGAGAGGGAGAGAAAGAGAGACAGACAGACAGAGAGAGGGAGGGAGGCAGGGAGGGAGGGAGGGAGGGAGGGAGGGAGGGAGAGAGATGCTGTGAAAATCACTGTTTCGATTAATTTTAGGTGAACTAGTATTATTCTTATTCTGGCATGTATTGTTAAGTGCAGAATTTTGGGTGCAAATATGCACATTGGTCAGAATGTATTTTATTGGCATTTACTAGCATCATATTTGTAAATGGTAACTATCTGAGCTAGTTGTTAAATGGACACTATCTGTATTCCACTACCTCACTTATCATTTGATCTTCCTAGGGTCTTCCTTCCCTTCTGTTCCCTCAACTGTTACTATACTTGGCTTTTTTCCTGGTTCTCCCCAACCACTTTACCTGACACTAACCAGCTCTGTTACATACCATGCATACACCAAACTATCTGCATTGTGCATATTTTGCTTCAGACATGAGTCATTCCAAGCCAGGTATTTAGTGCATAGGTTGGCTTTGCACATCCCTGTTTCCAATAAAATGGTATAGAATGAAAAGCAAATTTACTCAGCTATCAGATGTCACTATTATACTGATCAGGTTTTCAGATGATTCTGAAGTAAATAAAAGAATAACTGGCATTAGTACCCTTAGCCTTTTACTATTCTATTCAATTAGATTGCATTGGATTCCATTTTTCCTAACAGTATTTTACTTTGTATGTGCTTCCATAAACCTTGGGCTTTTCCTAGTTTTATGGTGCCCTTTATGGCATGAATGGAAACTATATTGTAACACTTGGATATGTGTTGGCTGGATATATTTTGATCTTATAACAATAAGGTTATAAGATTATCTGTCTGTTATCTATCTATCTATCTATCTATCTATCTATCTATCTATCTATCTATCTATCTATCTATCTATCTATCTATCTATCTATCTATCTATCTATCATCTATGTCACATATATTATGGAAAATACAAACAGATTTCAGATAAATCAGATATCGTACTTCTATTTTTCATAGCCTTTCTGAAGTACGATATCTGATTTATCTGAAATCTGTTTGTTTCATAATAAATAAATCACTGAAGTCTTTAATGCATTTTGAATGCTTTAATATTAAACTAGCTCTTCCAATATTAAAATAAATGGGGAAAAATAATAATAAAAGGGAGTGTGATATGACCAGCTCCCTGACTAGTTCAAGAATTAACATTACTTTGGGAAGTGTGTAAATATTTATATGTAGATGCAGCATAATGGAAAGAGTATTTTAATTATATGTCACACAGCTCTAATCCTAATGTTCACTTCCAGGCTACCAAGCTACCACTTCCAGGCTACCAAACCCAAATATGCCAGTTCCTTCTCCTTCCTTTCCTCGATTTGTCCAATTGTCACACTAGACAATTCGAAATAGCTCAACAGTTTTCTGTAACTCATTTAATAGCTGATGCCTATGTTCACCACCTACAATCTTTAGACCAGGGGTGTCAAATTAAGGCCTGGGGCCCAGATCCACTCTGAGGGGCTTACCTGGAAACAGCAAAGAACTGTTCCTCGGTGCCTCTGCCAGCAAAAAAAAAGAGGTTGCCTGCGATTTTCCTGACCTCTGTTTTTGCTGGCAGAGGGTTGAAGAAGGCCATCACATCCAGAAATGGAGTGCAGAAACCTGTTTTCACTAGCAGATTGCTTGGGCCGCCACATGAGTGATGTCAAACTGGCCACACCCATCCTGGCCATACACACTCTGGCATCCCAAGGTCAAACACAACCCTGAAGCTGACCTCAATGAAATCGAGTTTGACACCTCTGCTTTAGACCATTTCTCCCTGTTTACAGAATGATAGTGAAATATTCCACTGAAACCAGAAAAAATATAGCTAAATTAGATTTTACATTGAATATATGTTTCCTTAAAGGCTGTTCATAGTGTGGATTTATGTCAGAATCACATTTTTTTTAAAGGAGAAACCAGATTTCTTTTGGTCCATAAACTTTGCCTCTCTCCATAAATATAATAATAATACTTGACAACCTCCCCACAAGGCATTATCATGACATGAGTATGGAGCTTGTGTTCTCTGAAGAAAATCAAAACTAGAGGTGGTGTTCAGCAGGTTCTGACCAGTTCTGGAGAACTGGTAGCAGAAGTTCTGAGTAGTTCGGAGAACCGGTAAATGCCATCTCTGACTGGCCCCACCCCTATCTATTCTCTGCCTCCCGAGTCCCAACTGATTGGGAGGAAATGGGGATTTTGCAGTAACCTTCCCCTGCCATGCCTATCAAACCATGCCACGCCCACCAAGCCATGCCCACAGAACCAGTAGTAAAATTTTTTGAATACCACCACTGATCAGAACTATGTCAGAATTCAAGCATATTGGACAGATCTCATCAGAGGAACCACTCCCAATCCTAGAAACTCATACTAGATCTGTCTTTGTCCAGGTCAACAAGAACCGCACTAGATACTGGAGTTGCTGGACATCTGGTGACAAATGGGCTACAAGACTCAGGACTGTTGGTGGAGTAACCAGGACCACCAATTGCAGATCTATAGGAAGAAAAGGGTTTTACTCAATGCAAATATACAAAGATTGAAAACAAAAATATGTTATAACAGATCAAGTAACAAGCACACTGTATATCTTGCAATGATGCCTTTAATACCATCAGAAGGGAAGCTATGTGTCATGCTGTAGCTGTTATGGAAACATTAGAAATAAAGGATTATGTGAATATAATTTATATGTAATACTAGACACTGTTGTGGAATTTCACCTGCTTCTGACGTGTAGATTAGAAAATGACTCATTGCTTGTCTAACTTCACAGAAGTTGAGAGATTGTTGAAATGTTATAAGTTAGTTGAAGAGTGAGACTTAGCCATAGAAGCAATTTTCTTCCAGAAAATAATTTATGAAGAATATCAGTACAGAAAAGGCATTTAAGGAGGCTTTATCACCATCTTTTGTAATTGCAAATAAATTGTAGCTCACATGCATTCTAAAGTCTCAGAAAAGCTATCTTGTAATAATTCAGAGAATTAGACCTTTGTGTAAGAGTAACAGCTAATGGTATTGCTTCTTTTTAATGTGGCCTGAAACTGTTACTGTGGGATTTGTAGCCAAGACACAGTGTGAGGCTATAGGAGATCCGCAGCTTTATCAGGAGAGAAAAAAAAGTGTTTAGTTAATAAGATGCTTGTTTCCCAGCACTAGTAAAAGCATGCAAGATAGACAGACTCAAGAGTATGAATTACAGTATGCAGTCATTAATTTACTTCATATATTCCTTTATATACACTATTTATTTAAATAAAAGTGAATTGGGTTTCTTTGCTTTTTCAGCATTCCCCTGTTTCCCTACCACCAGTAGCATCTCCTTTCTGACTAATCTTTACTAAAGGATGCATCCCATAAAGCAGGGATGTCAAACTCACAGCCCTTGGGCCAGATGCATCACGTGCTGGCCATGCCCATGTCCGGTTTAGTGAAGGGGGAAAAAGTCACAATATGTCGCGTGATGACTCTGTGACGATGCAAGTTTGACACCTCTGCCATAAAGCATGTAGATTTCAAATAGATCTGATGATGTCTGATACTTCCAGGAAATCCCTGTCAACATGATAATTCTGTGTCACATGAGACATGATGGAAATAAAATCATGCAGATATGCAGATATGCACCGATGTAGAAAAATGGAAAGAGCTGTGATAAGAAAACACAGACATCACCAAACATTTTAAAGCATCTGTACCTTGGCAAAGAGGTGGGTTCCTCACATAAACAAACAGACAAACAAACAAACAATCCATTAAACATTATAGTTTTCTTTAGATCTCAGAACTCCTGTGATATTTTTGAAATTCCAATTTAAAATTGTATAATAGTATCGTGTATGCCAGGGATGTCCAAACTTAGGAACTTTATGACTTGTGGACTTCAACTCCCAGAATTCCCCACCCCAGCTGGCTGGGGAATTCTGGGAGTTGAAGTCCGTAAGTCTTAAAGTTCCTAAGCTTGGGCACCCCTGCTATATGCTAAGGTGAGTAAATTCATCTTTTGGGGAACTGATTTCAGCTCTTCCACATTATGAACTGGACTCAGAAAAAGCTTTCTAAATAGAGCAGGCTGAGGTTATGACAGGTGGCTTAGGGACAATCTGGTCTGGAATTTATCAAAAACAGACATCATGAGTAACTGAGAACCCCACCCATACAAACAGAAATTTTAATTGTTCCAAGTGGTGAACATTTCTTCTCTTCAGAAATCCCCCCAAGGCCAGTCTCTTGCAACACAGTGCCCTCTAGCATAATACTTAGATAGATTCCAAACTGAAATAGGAAGTGAAATCTTTTCAGTGGAAAACTTTGCTTCCAGGTGTGATTACAATGTTATGTCCTCCCAAAACGGTATTGAGACAAGATGAAGTTGGTTTGCATGAACTGATGAAACAGTGCATAACCAAAGTAGAGGGAGGAATCATAAAGTTGTTGGTATAGATTTTTTTGCTGAACTTTCCCATATTAGGATATCAGTGTTTTAGAATCGATACAAGGATAATGGTAACTCTTTTGTGACCAGAGTTAAGTTAATTTTTAATTTCTGGAGAAATATCTGGGATAAATGAAATGATATAGTCTATTTACCATAAAATATTGTTTGTAGCAAAAAATATAAGTGAACATGAATCAAATCAATAGCATAGAAATACCTATAAGTAGGATGTATTTGTCTGCAATCTTATCGCAGCTCTTCTTATCCTTGAAGCAATTTATCCACTCATACCTTAGCTTCAGTTCAGTGTTTAAATGTGTTCACAGCTTACCATGGCATTTCAATTTGGCTAGGATTTAAAACTAATATTAAACTAGATGAAGATATCAGAACAAAAAATAAAAGGCACATTTGCTGCAGGGATAGAGACATGCTAAAGTGAAAGGATCAAATGATTCCATGGCTAGTGCCAATCAGTATACATAATTAAAATAAAGTCAGTTTTATGTGTGTATCAGCTGAAACACTTGACAGCTACAGATCAAAGCATATCAGTGTTGAGATGTAGGATATCTGAAATCAGCAAACATAAATGTTTTGGAAAGCTACCATAAACTAATATTTGTTAACATAATGCCACTGAACACTCTATACCAGTGATGGTTAACCTTTTCAGCACCAAGTTCTGAAACTGGAGCATGTGTGTGTGCAGGCGTGTGCTGGAGTGCTGGAACCTGGCCAGCTGCTCTTCTGGATTCCATCGCACCCATGTGCGCAGACCACCTGCTCTCTTCTGGGTTCTGGTGTGTGCATGCATGCCGGCCAGCTGGTCTTCAGCTGGAACCTGGAAGAGGTTCAGTTCGCATGAGCACCGGATCTGCTATCCGGTGTGCATGCACATGATGGAACCAGGAAGAGCAGCTGGTGACAGAGCATGTACCCATAGAGAGGGCTCTATGGTATGCGTGCCATAGGTTCGCCATCACAGCTCTATATACCATTAACATTTCCACTTTTCAATCTTGGGTTCTTTTAAAAAATGTTTTTGTTTGGGGGAGCAGGGGTGTTGAACATTTATTTGGAAGTTTGGAGGGAAAACTCTGAGAGAAGTGATGTGAGGGGAAAGACAATTGTAAAAAAGTATAAACAAATACACCAAAATTCCCCAAAGCTTCCCAGTCACCGCTGCAATAAAAGACACCTGTGACTTGTGAAGGATGTGAATGATAGTCTGTTGGCAATTTTATACACACAAAGAAAACCTCTTTATAAATTGCATTGAGTATAGTAATTGCTAGAAACCAAGTATGCTACTTGGAAGTGCCTATAAATATATGACAGGGCCGTGATGGTGAACCTATGGCATGCGTGCCACAGGTGGCACATGGAGCCATTTGTCAGGGCACGCGAGGGTTGTCTTGTCAGCTGGCCAGTGCGCATGTGCTTGCTGGCCAGCTGACTTCAGCCTTCTTTTGAGGCCATTTTTCGCTCTCTGGAGGCTTCAGGAGCTTCCCTGAAGCCTCTATAGCGCACAAAAACAGGAATGGACCTCAGTTTGATTTTAGGGCTGGTTTTAGCCCTCTGGAGCATCCAGGAGTCCTCAGGAGGCTTCCCGAAGGCTTCATAGGGCAAAAGATTCCACTACAAGCAAACTGGAAGTCCATTCCTGAACTTCCAGTTTGCCCATAGGGCCGGTTTTTGTACTCCAGTACCTCTGCCAGGAAAAATGGAGCTTGTGAGGAGCCTCCCGGGCTCAGTTTTTGGCTGTGACAACCTCCTGCAGCAAAAATGGTGTTTGAGTGGCCCTCCTGAGCTCTGTTTTTGCTGGCAGAATTGTAGCAAAACAAATTACTAGCAAAAGTAGCATTTGATCACACAAGTGATAGTGAGCTGCTCCCCCCCCCCCCACATGCCCCACCGAAGTCAAATACAACCCTGATGCGGCCGTCAATAAAATCGAATTTGATACCCCTGATCTAGAACAAGGATAAGTAAACTAGTGCCTGTAGGGCTATAGACTTTTTTCTTGTGCTTCTGACTTTCTATCCCAGCTAACTTTTCTCTCTCTTAGTCTTTCAATTTAGAAAATAAATGGAATAAATAACATGCCACAAAGCAAACTCCAGACATCTAGCACCATCTTTATTTCCAATAATGTACTTGTGGCCTATATAGGCAACCTTAGAAAATAAAATTATTTGGTGGCTGCTATTCGGGCATGCATGTCTAGATGCATGGACATTCATTGGTTTCAGCCACTTTAATCAAAAAGCTTGTGCAGTCGAGCTGTGAACTCTAGCCTTTTGGATTTGCGTGCAAAGACACGACACACATATAAAAGAGGTGAAGTTTGTGTTTTTACAGCGGCATGCAGTTTTCATCAGACTCAGTCAATTATTATAACATCCTCACCAGAGATGGTATTTAGCAGGTTCTGACCAGTTCTGGAAACCCAGTAGCAGAAGTTTTCAGTAGTTCGGAGAACCGGTAAATACCACCTCTGACTGGTCCCACAAGTCCCAGCTGATCGGAAGGAAATGGAGATTTTGCAGTATCCTTCCCCTGGAGTTGGGTAGGAATGGAGATTTTACAGTATCCTTCCCCTGCCACACCCACCAGCCAAACCCACCAAGCCATGCTATACCCACCAAGCCACACCCACAGAACCGGTAGTAAAATATTTGAATCCCACCACTGCTCCTCATTCCAGAAACTGTTTTATGAATGCTTATTTATTTGTATATAGAAAGCAACAGAAGAAAGTGATGGAGAGGTGGGAGGCATTAATAGATGTTGTAAGTCTAGCATGATCATTATGGTATCAACATTCAAGCTTCCCAAGGGCAGCTGTTTGGTAATGGCACAGTCTTTTTGGATTGGACTGGCAGTTCCGGAGGGAAAAACAAAACAAAGCAAAACCCAGCCTTAAGACTGAAATGTGGCTGTTGAAAGTAAAACAATGGACCCTGGGAATAAAATTATGGGCTTCAATCACTAATAACTGCCAGTTTTATCACTAATAATTCAAGTCACAGGAGCTTTTTTCTATTTTCAGTGGGGGGGTTTTGGTTCCTGAAATTGTCATTACAGCCCTACCTTTATCATTTCAATTCTTGGGGGAGTTATTTCTCTTCCAGAAACCACCACTGCACTTCTGGGATGTTCATTTCAAACTTAAGGTAAACCACTCCAAACTTGATAGCAGAAAATATGACTTCAGCCACAGAGTCGCAAATTTATTTTTATTTTATTAAATTTATACCCCGCCCTTCTCCTTGCAAGGACCCAGGGCAAATGCCTGGAATGCTCTACCTGACACTTCCGTTTCTTCCCCAAACCCCCAAAACGTTAACCTTAGACTGTCTACTGTCGACCTCACCCCCATTCCTAAGAGGTCATGCATAAGCGCACCAACGTGCCTACCGTCCCTGTCCTAATGCTCCATTTCATGTATTCAAAATCATGTTTATACTTATATATGTTCTCTAATACATGCTTGAGGAAATAAATTAAATAAAAAATAAAAAATAGACAAGAACAGAAGAGCCATTCTCAGACAGATGGGATCAGATGAGGGCAACCTCGAATGGTATTGGAGGCAAATTGTTTTCCAGTAGTGAGACAGAGAAGGCCGACTTCCTATATAGGATTGGTACCTACAACATAAGAATTCTCTAACTTTGTGTGTATATGTCCACACAAAGGTTGGATGAAAAATAATGCCTTCAATGTTACAAGTCACCACCTCATGGCAGTATAGATAGTCCTCGATTTACGACCACAATTAAGCCCAAAATTATGTTGCTAAGTGAGACATTTGTCTAGTAAGTCCCATTTTACGGCCTCTCTTGCCATGATTGTTAAGTGAATACCTGTAATTGCTAGGTGAGTGTGGCTTCCCCCGAGTCAGTTGCCAATAAATTTTGATCATGTGACCATGGGGATGCCTCAATTGTTGTAAGTGTGAAAAGTGGTCATGTCACTTTTTTCAGTGTTGTTGTAACTTCAAGCAGTCACTAAATGAACTGTTGTAAGACAAGTATTTCCTGTTCTTACAAGCTAGAATGTTGGATGGGTTCTTTGTGTCCTTTCATTTTAGTTAGTATGAAGTTGTTGTAAGAAAGTTTGTGTTGCTGTTGTTTGTGAAATGAAAGCCTGCAGAGAAAACTCATCAGTTGAGCTTTATGGAATGTAGATAATTGATTTTTTATTGCGGAAAAAGTCTCTCCAATTGAAACTGATGACCGATTGTGGATTGTCGATGACAGCTTATGGGAATAGTTATTGGACCAAAAGGTGTAAAAATGGTGTACTGATTTGTGTGATCAACCTGTGACAACCTAACAATAGACAATTAGTTTCACATGAGTAAAATGGATGAACAGATTAGTCAAAGGGAATTTGCTGTTAAGATGGGCTTGTCAGAGGATCACATTACTAACATTTTTCAATGTCAGAAGTGTTTTACAATTGATTTCTTGCACATCAATGGAATTGAAATTTGCAGGCAAATTGTGTCATGCAATGGGAATGAAGGTGAGAAATTTCTTTGCAGCAACATGACAGATAATAAAACTTGAGATCATTACAATTACCAGAAATGAAATGTCAGTCTACAAAATATCATCACAAAGTTTTATTTCTTGAAAAAAAAAATCAAAACCTAGGTTTTGGCACAACCACTTAGGATCACTGATTTTTGGGGGGATGCAGGTAGTTTTATTGGCATTTTTCTGCAAGATGGTGCTACCACCAACTAAAGAGTGCTACACTGCAACCTTCAAAACGGGAATCATACAAAGGATTTTTCTTTAACATGTCAAAGGGAGGCTGCACAAGCCAGTCAAGAGGGAATTGAAAACTTGAATCTCACCACCTTGAATCTCTGCTCTACCATTCCAGATTTGGCACTATGTGACTTCCAACTTTTCTCCAAATTGAAGGAATGTTTTTGTGGGCATCTAATTTGACTGAAAGGAAGAGATGAAAAGGACAGTCAGGATCTGATTGAAGAGACAAAAACATGAAGTTCTTTCATGGTGTTTTTAAGAACTTGTCCATCGTTGGCAGGAAGATGTAGTGAATGCTGGTGATTGTGCAGTGGAAGAAATACAGGTAACAAAAAAGCTTACTTCAATGAGTGTTTCTATTTCATTTATTAAAGTACTCTTATTTTACGTCATTTAAACTAAAGATATGGAGTGAAGGCATTGCTTTTCATTCAACCATATTAGTAAGGAGCCATCCTTTAGCTCAGCTGAGAAACCAACTATTTTTTAATTCTCAAGCTTTTCCATTCAGGATAGACAATAAAACACTATCAACAAGAACTAAGATGCCTTTCAGATTTTTCAGCTCTACAGATGAATAGCACTTGACTATCTGATGTGAGTATTCTTGCTTTTCCTCCCCCACCCCTTTTTTTTTCATTTTGCGTGGTGACTTTTTAGAACAAAATCTGCATGGCCATATAAACTGCTGTGAAGTTGGGGAATAATTAAAATTTGCCAACGGGACCAGCAGTTACTGGTTTCCTTCTCCTGCATATGTTTATCAAAGCTTCCTTCTAACGTTCTTCACCATCCTTGCCACAGTCTAGTCTCTACTTGTCCTTCCTGTTCCCCTTTAGTAATTGTCAACAGAAATCCTGCTTGTTAGCCCCAACTGCCACATACGGAGAATACAGATTATTCCCTATATGGAACTGAATCCCTTGGTAGGACCCCGCCTCCAGCTAGGGTGGGTGGTGTTTTTTTTTTTTTTTGGTAGCCTCTCCCCTTTCCTGAGGAATGAGGTAATGCGGGGCTCCGATTGGTCCAGGAGGCGGCACCCCAATAGCCGTGTGGGGCGCGCTCAAGGCTATAACTCCCTGCAGCCGCCAAAGAACGCAGAGGCGCGCGAGAAAGTGGCTGGGGAGCGTCAAACGCGCGGAGAGGAAAGTCGACGCTGCACTTTTAATAGGAGCTGAACCGCGCGCGCAAAAACAAAAAAAACCCCTCTTGCTCCAGTTCAGCGCGCGCTCACTCGCCTCACCGAACAGGGGAAGGAACGTCCGGACGAAGGCGAACCGCAACTACATTTTTTCTTTCTTTCTTTTTTTTTAAAAAAAGCATCTCCCTCTACTTCTTAACTATTCTCCACGTGGGTGGAGACCGAGGGGAAGAACGGTACTCCTGTAACAGCAGTCGCGGCACAATATGTCAGGGCGGGTGCTGAGTCTTTTCTTGCTGCTCTGCAGCTGGAGCCTGACTGAGCTGTTGATCGAAGCTTGTACCTGCGTCCCAGTTCATCCCCAGGATGCCTTCTGTAACTCAGATATTGGTGAGTGTGGCGTTAACCTCTCGCTAACGGCGCCCGGCTGCCTCTGTTAGCAGCGCATTCCCGATGGTCAGATTTTCGAGAACCCTGCGTTCTCGTTTGAAGCACGGGGCTGAAATTTGTCGGCGGGTTTACACCGTTCCAGTCCAGAACGGATTAGATTTAAATACAGTATTGAATTTAAAACAGCGAAAACACTGGGAAAATGACTTGTTCCCTCGCCGTGCTTTGGGGTTGCTTTGCAAAATAGTTAACAACCAGCCTTACAAATCCGAATTGTTTGCGCTCGGTCCTGTCCTTCTGGACGTATATGAATGGCACACCTACTTTGTGACAGTGGCATTATGGTTAATGGTAGCTGGAAAGTTCTGTAACGCAGCACGTTAACTTCTGTGAAGTCAGGGCAGATTTTTCTGGAAAAAAACCCTAGAAAAAATGAGTTTTAATACCGCTTCAGTCCTAGAATGTCAATTGTTGGAAGCTTGCCTGGTTTTTTTCAGGGGATATTACTTCTGAATAGTGTTGCATAGGCTAAAGTTATGTGCTAATACTACTTTCTGCTCCACCCAGTGTATTTACCTGCAGGTTATAGATTAAATACAGAAAAGAATCTGAAATTTACTTAAGCATGATTCCTCTGTTTGTATGTCTTACGTATCTGCATATGTAAATATATATCTAATGGGATGATATTTTTTTGGCACAGTAACTAATTAGGCAGATAGTTTGCTATACTGGTTAAATGGTAGACTAAGATTGGAAGATCCAGCTTCAAGTAGAAGCTCTCTTCTGCAACTGACTTTGGTTTCAGTTGCTTTTTTTCCTCAGCTTTATCCTATCTTATACAATTTTTCTGTGGCAAAACATAAGGAAGTGCTTCCTACAGTACTTCCTACAGTATATTGAAGTTCTTCTCCCAAAGGCAGGATATATATCTAACAGATAAATAGTTTTTAAAATCTGTTATGGTCGGTTTCAAGATCACTCTGAGCATCAAACCCATCTATTGATCTCCCTTCTTCCCCAAAATTATTTCATGTTATTAACTCCTTCCTTGCAATATGTTTTGGTTACTGAGTAGTCTCAGCTGAAAGTTTTTTGTCATCTCATTAGTTTTAACCTTTTAATTTGATGATTGCCTGTCAGGCATATAATACTGGAAATAATTTATTCATCTTTAATTTTTATGAGCATTTGCAAACTACAAGGTTTCCATTCCCCATAAATCACTTTGAAGCTGACCTGATGACTTCCATACCCTGAAAAATGCTGAGACTGGTAAAGAACATTTTATGCCAATCTGTGCTTTCTTTAGCTGACCAAGGGAACAATACAAAAATGTCAATCATTTTCCTGAGCAAATGGATACCCTGAAATAATCCCCTTATTACCACACTATAGGAAGTAAAATATATTGGTCTCCTATTTATTCCACTCATATTTTCAGTACTTGTTGTATACATTTGTCTTATTATTTTCCAAAAATAAAATTAAGCAATTGCTACCAATATTCCTACAGGTAACGTTGCCATTCTGCCTGCAATGTGATAGGGAGAAGATTAGCATGTGAGAATGTTTGAAACTAAGACTTTTTCTAATAGTTGGTGAATCATAGTTGTTTGTTGCCATGGTAGCTCTCATGGGAGAGAAAGGAAGATATATTCTAAGCAATGCCTATCTATGGAAAGACACCAGAAACAGAATAGTGATGCTTTGAGGCCTGTAGAGCCAGTGACACTGTCTGAAACGCCACAGATTCATATTGTTGCAAAGAACATAGGAGGTTTGCTTCAATTTCTAGTAAACAGTAGCCACAGGTAGGATTGCTTTCAGAATGGTTAATTCTAAATTCAGGTAGTTATGGAGCTGGTTCCAAACTAGGATAAAAACCTTGTACGAAGGTTCTTCAAATGACAGCCTTTATTGTTGTTGTTAGTTGCAAAATCATGTCCGACCCATCGCAGCCCCATGGACAATGTTCCTTCAGGCCTTCCTGTCCTCTACCATCCTCTGGAGTCCATTTAAGCTCACACCGACTGCTTCTGTGATGCCATTCTGCCACCTCATTTTCTGTTGTCCCTTCTTCTTTTGCCCTCAATTTTCCCCAGCATTAGGCTATTCTCCAATGAGGATTTTCTTCTCATTAGGTGGCCAAAGTATTTAAGTTTCATCTTCAGAATCTGGCCTTCTAAAGAGCAGTCAGGGTTGATCTCTAGGACTGAACAGCTTGATTGCCTTGCAGTCCAAAGGACTCGCAGGAGTCTTCTCCAGCACCATAGTTCTTTATAAAGAATACAATTTCCTAATCCCAAAGTTGTGCTAGTTTCATATTGGTGTAAAAACCTTTCAGAATATTTGGAATTCAGCCATCTCAGTTTGTTCCCATGCTAGTGAAATCTTTGCAAGCTTAAACCATAAACCACATGGGAAGTAAATGGCATGCATGGCATGCAGAACAAACTACAGAGAAAAACGTATGGGTGGAATTTACATGGACTAGGAATGAAGCAAGCATGAAGGTAGTAGTTTTCAGGTAAATAAAGTTTTAACCCCTGAAACAAAATATAAAACCAAAACTATGCTATAAACTGAAGGCCTCTAATGCACCCATAGATTAATGGAAACCCTTCTTTTCAATATGCTGCCTACATGGAAGTATTTTGTAGATATTTTCATTACTTAACATTTCATTGCTACTTTATGTGTGTGGCATTAGTTAACTTTTGGTTTCCAAAATACTTGGTAACTCCCATGGAAAGGTTTGTTTGTTTGTTTCTAAATTGAGATTTAAAAATTCTAGACAAGGACTCTTATTCATGTCTAGTTTAAGTATTCCATCGCTGCTGAAAATGGATGAAATCTTATATACTGAAATAATTCTGAGAGCTGCAGTTTTACTTGAGTAACATTAGACTACAATATTCTTTCAATGATGTTATATCAGAGGATGCATAAGGGTAAAGGAGAAGTTCAAAGTCCTTTAAAGGACTTTTATTACTGGTGCTTTATTTGCTCTGTAGAAGTAGGCATGTCAATTCAGAATCCACTGCCAAAAGGCAGCTGGCCTTTTCTTGAAAACACAAATGCCAATTTGTCTGTCTCTACCAGAAAATTCCCCACGCGCCCCTAATATGTATGATCTTTTGATTTCTAAATGTTATGGCTATGAATGTCCCACTCTGCTAGTTTTCATAGCCAGTAAAGGTGGAAACTAAAAAGGAACAAGATCTATTCTACTGGGAAGTGTGGAAGAGAAAAATATAAAATATAAAAAAGTGAGTAATGTAAGAAGTGTCCGTGAAAGAATCAGAAGCAGTATTCAATGGAGGTGATGCAAACTCTGCCCCTTTTCTATGTGCCTTGTGACATTGCACATATATATGAAAGGGGCTGAGCTAATGTCATGTTGGCATGACTGTTTTCATCATTTTGAAAAAAACAGCTGAATTCATGGAGGTCTCTGAACATGAGTTGAAATGGCTTGAAAGTAACTGAGGGCATACCATTGTTTCTGAACTTGCACTTGAATCTTAAAGATACATCCATTTCCATCTACATCAGTGTTTCTCAACCTTGGCTACTTTAAGTCCTGTGGACTTCAACTCAATTCTGGGAGTTGAAGTCCACAGGACTTAAAGTTGCCAAGGTTGAGAAACACTGAATTCTACATTGATATGGAATCCCTAAAGAATCACACTCCTTTATCATTTGTGGAAGAGCATGTATCTTTTTTGAATAAACACTTCAGTGAATAAGTTGCAGTAGTCCATCTAACACTGTGGAACACGGAGTCTCCTAAATTATGATTGTTTGCCTCTGTAAAACTGTTATTCTCATCCGGGTTTTTTTCATACTGTACTAAATTATGTGATTTTTCTGTGGTTAATGTTTGCTACACATACTGTGACATGTTGAACTTGTTGAATAAACTGCTATGGCCTTAGTCATGCATGTGTATTAATCTTACTGCCTTTTAAACCTACAAATAGGAGATAATTGTATATTGCCTAAAAATGTTATAATGACCTATACTAATTTTAAATTTAGTGCATTAAGCAAAGCAGGTAAAGAGCTAAATCCCAAACCAGTAACAAATCCTAATCACCTAGTATTGTCATCCCTTGAAGTAAGCCAGGCCTCACTATCTTTTTTTAAATACATATATAAAACTTGGATTCTTGGCCTTTGAGATATCCCTGGTTTTGAGGGACAAAATAAAGGATAGTGCTGTGTGTGCATATGTGTGACCCAGGCCACCTGTTTTAGCAACACACACACACACCTGCTAAAAATTGCACTACTGAAAATTAAATATTTTGCCAGCAAATTGTTGTGTTGTGGGCTGGAGGCACTTTGTAAGACTACAAAAATGGTGTTTAAAAAAAGTTGCATTCAGCCTATATAGATTATTACTTTGGTATGATATCAATAAATCATCAACAGATGGATTTGTTTATTTGGTATCACAGTTTTCACTATACTATATTTTATTTCGAAATGTTAGCTTTCCAATCTTATTTACATATGGAATTAGAGAGGAAATTGGATCTTAATTTATCCTTCATAGAACAATATATTAAGCAGCAGCAGAATTTCTAACGAGTGGTTATTTTTGATTCCTCATTTTGTGGAGTACAAAGTTGTGAAAAAGCAAGGTCTTCCTTAAGCCACCAGCCCTGCCAGCACCTCTTTAGTAAACACTGCCATTCTTTTCTAAAATCAAAAGGGGAAGAAGCTGATCCAAATTTCCAGCTGATGAAGAGTTACATGTTTCCATGGAGACTTGTTGCAGTTTGGTACTTTATTTAAAGCAGACTAAACTGCATGCTGGTTTACAAAACAAGTAACTTTTTATAGCTCTTCAACTCTGACAAAATACATGTCTTAAAGGGAGGAGTCAGTGCCCCAAGGGGTTGATGCTTCAGACAAGGTTGCCAGAACAGATCTATTCATAGTTCTCTTTGCAATTAAATACAATGGCAAAATAGAATCCTTGAAAAGGATTTGCTGTATTTTATTTTAAAGGAAATGCCATTATGGTTTCAAAAAGAACGGAAATAAATGCCTGAACTTGAAAGAAACTGTTTGCTCAAATTTGGCTATTAGTGTGCTGTCATTCATTACTTTTATTTGTATTACTTATTTTTTTAATTACTTTTATTGTGCCATCCTATCCTTGAATTTATTTATCTAAATAAAGATAGGATCACTGCCAAATCTTTTTTACTGGAAGAACTCAAAGATGAAAGTATTTTGTTCAAATGCATAAAAATTAGATGGATCCTATTTATACAGCATCGGGGTGGGGATGTAGATATCTATACCAACTGTCACAAATCTGGAGTACACTAGTTAGTTATTGACAAGAAGCATCAGAATAAGGAATATTTATCTTATTGGCTGTCATAGAGCTGTGATAGCAACACGATTATCATAAAGAAATATATGCCCACTTCCTCAAGTGAGAACCAACGATACAATTGCTCCCTATTTCTTCTATACAGTGACACAGAGTGATTTTAAACTGTCATCTAATATCCTTTATTTGTTACAGTTGCTGAGATCATGCCTTGTACTAACCCAGGGGTGTCAAATTCTATTTCATTGAGGGTCGCATCAGGGTTATGTTTGACCTTGGGGGGGGGATGGGGGGGGACTGGGGGGGGGGCGTGGCCAGCTCGATGTCACTTGTGTGAGGAGTGCCTGTGGTGGCTTGAGCACTCTGCCAGTGAAAACAGATTTCCAAACTCAGTTTTCTGCTGCAATAGCCTCCTGCAACCCTCTGCCAGCAAAAAAAAAGGAGCTCAGGAGGACCGCCAGAGCCAAGCACACCATGGGCCGAATCAGACCCGCGGGCCTTGAATTTGACACCCCTGTACTAACCCATAATATGGTTTTTGTTTGATTTGGTCTTCGAATGCTACATGAATCCAATCACGTTTTCTGGTATAGCAATTTAACCTCAACAAATTGTGGTTTATTCAGTCAATTAAGGTTTAATAAACTATAGCTTAGCTTGAAGTGTGATTCTTATTCAATGTAAAATCACTGTAAAGAAAATTGTCCCAAGCTAGTTTTTTCATTCTTTCATTAGAGTATCTAGTTCAGTGGCCCCCAACCAGCATCAGGGACTGGTTCTGTGGAGAGAGGTTTTTCTGCGTATCAGAGGGGGTGAGGTTTTTTGTACTGCCTGCATCCTACAGATGGGCTGTGCTTGTTTGCATGGAGCTGTTTCTGGCACGGTGCTGGTCCATGGACCAAGCGTTGGGAACCTCTGTTCTAGATTGCTAAGGGTTTTTCTATCTACCGGTAGTTGCAAGATGCTAAGTTGAAATTCCAGATTCTCCTTTCTCTCATGGATTTCTTGATTTTGCACATGTAGTTTATTTCAGGATGCATATTGGTTAATTCTGCTTCTCTACAGAACTGTAAACTCCCTAAACTACAAAAGCCATTACTAGCAGTAAAGATCTTTGGGATGAGGACTAATTCTTCTGTGCTTTTATTGTATTCGTTTATTCTGTGGTCACCTGAGAGAGCAGCTGCATCCTATGACTTGGGTGAATGCAAACCCCTTGAAATCTTAATAACAATGAAGCAGAAATGGGACTCCTACTAAGCTAACCTAGTTTTAGGGACTTTAGGAAGGGAAAGTTGAAGCCTGAAGGATAAGTTGAAGTTCTATAAAATATTTCTTCAGAAGTTACATTACAATTAGAATTATTACTTTTAAAACACTGAAAAAAATCAGGTGAGTAGGGTGGCTCATCAGTGGAATAAATTATGCCACATTTGTGATTATAGTGACACATGTTGTGGAAGAAGGTCCATAAATCTTTTATTGCTGCATCTTTCAGAAAAAGTTAAATTTTTAGTGCAAGGCTAACTAACTTAAAACCATGGAATTTTTAAAAGCAATAACTTCAGACTCAGAAAGTCAGGCTATCTGAATATATAACAAGGACTGAACAGAGGTGATATTCAGCCGGTTCAGTAGTGGAAATTTTGAGTAATTCGGAGAATCGGCAAATGCCACCTCTGATTGGCCCTGCCCCGTCGTTCTCTGTCCTATATTCCCTCAGCTGATTCGCGCGACAGAGTGGATTGCGGCACCTCAGCTGAGCTAAAAAACAGTTCACCAGCGCTGACACCAAAGGAAGTCTTTGAGTGCTATGCATGGGCGCAAAGCACTCTCTCTCAGAAGGAAAGATTTGGAATCCCACCACTGGGTCTGAAGCACTTTTGAATAATTGTTAAAGCATATGCAACTCTACAAGATAAACAGGTTGAGATCCTAATATATAGATTTACTAAATGTACAGCTTAGGACATTTTAATATCTCTTTATTTGGTTGTGCTATGCTACAATACAGATAGTTCTTAACTTACAACAATTCATTTAGTGACTGTTCAAAATTACAACAGCATAAAAAAAAAGTGACTTATGACTGATTTTCACATATATGACCGCTGCAACATGCCCATGGTCACGTGATCAAAATTCAGATGATTGGCAGCTGATTCATATTTATGTTGCAATGTTCCGGGGTCATGTGATCACCTTTTATGGTCTTCTGACAGACATAGTCAATGGAAAAGCCAGATTCACTTAACAACCATATTACTAACTTAACAACCACAGTGATTCATTTTACAACTGTGGCAAGAAAGGTCATAAAATGGGGCAAAACCCATTAACAAATGTCTCCATTAGCAACAGAAATTTTGGGATCAATTCTGGTCGTGAGGACTACCTGTGCGGTACTCTGCATGCTTAAAGGAAATAATTAGACCAAAGTGGCTCTTGTTGCTATACTGTAGAATAGAAATAGCTTGTCCTTACGCTAGGTAAGCATGATGTATATCAGTTGAGAAGCTTTATTCTTTCTCTTTATTTTCTTTTTTTCTTAAATGTTATGATGCACACACAGAATTATGGGGATAAAAAATTATGATGCAGTATAGGTTAGCCTGAATATAAAACACGGAATCTATAAGATCCTGCCTTGAGCAGGGGGCTGGACCAGAAGATCTCCGAGGTCTCTTCCAGCCCTACAGTTTTATGTTCTAAGTCTGTATGACAGTGACTATAGGAATAGACTATTCTATGTTGAACAATGGAACAAGATGTCTGAACAAAAAGAGAGGACATGGCCAAGAAAACTTCTGTGAAGGTAATTGCCTCTTATAAACAAAATATTCTCATTTCTCTTTTGTTTTCCTGAATGAGATAATACTGAAAATACATTACTAAGCTGTGACGTTCATTGTGTTTGTTATCTTTTTATATGGGAGGCTAGGACTCTTCAGAAAGCAAAATATACATCCGGAAAGTCCCTTCCTTGCTCTCTTTCTGGTAAATTATAATAAATACTAATCATTTTGCCTGTGACTAAAAACTCAATTACATATAAGGGTAGTGGTGGTGGTCCTGGAGCAATGCCTTTTTCCCTTCAGTGACAACACTTTCCCAAGCCTTTTTTAGCTAAAATGTTTTGATAAATTTACGAGCATATGTCTCATGTTAACCAAGGAATTTGCTGATGTAATGGTTGGATATTATTGTCCTCTGATAGTGTTTGTCTTTACATTTTTATTTCTTTGACACAATCTCAACACATCTGCATGAATCTCTGCATAAAACAGATTCTTACTCTACCACATTACATGCTAACACTGAATTTCATTACTCCTATGCTTGCCATGAAAGAATTATCAGTAATAACAGCATTAATAGCAATAGCACTCAGACTTACATACCGCTTTGCGGTGCTTTACAGCCCTCTCTAAGTGGTTTAAAGAGTAAACATATTGTCCCCAACAACAATCTGAATCTTCATTTTACTGACCTCGGAAGGATGGAAGGATGAGTCAACCATGAGCCAGTGAGAATTGAACTGCTGAAGTGCTGGCAGCAGGCAGTCAACAGAAGCAGCCTGCAGTACTGCATTCTAACCACTGGGCTACTACAGCTCGACTACTAGAATAATGTTTCCAGTCCTAGGGTCCTGTCCCAATGCGCGCGCGCGCACACACACACACACCCACCATGAGTGGGCTTACACGTTTATTTCACACAACCAACCCCATATTCATTTCCTATGACCCAACTCTGTGTACAGTTTTTAGAATTAATTTCAAGCAACCTCCCTGAAAAACGCTGTCTGGACGTAGTGAAAGCAACAGGGGCAAGAAAAAGTGCAGGCATGGGCATAATGCCAGCAAGAGGAACTAAGAACCCTAGGCAAGATGACAGAAGGATGAATCATTGGACTTCAGGCAGGACAACTGCAACTGCTGATTGCAAGGCCCAATGAAAGCAACCACGACTCTCCAGACTCCAGGCACAGTTCAGGCAATTTGGCTTTAATGGGTTCAAGGCACGATGGAGGCAAAATTATTCCCACAGGTTCCAAGGTGCAACAAAGGCAGTTTGACTTCAATGATTGCAAGACATGGCAATATTATTCAGTGGGTTCAAGGAATGATGATGGCAACATCTCTAAATGAATTCAAGGCAAAATGTCAATAGTATACACGTATTGAAGGATTATGAATGGTTCCAAGCGAAGTAAATAGGTGCGGCCGGAATGCCTCATTAGGAGGGTTGAGGCTGCCTTCTCATGAATTGACTCACCACCTCTGTTGCTCCTCCCTCTGCTCAACTCTAGGTGACCTGGGATCGGGTGGGAATGGCAATTCCTCTACTTTACTGACTGGCTACAGCTGAGCTTCTTCTCCAGCCTATGCAACTGGCTGTTTATCGGGCTGCTTTCTTTCATCTTACACTTTGGGATTTAATTTTCCATGCTCAAATGTAGAGCTTTGCTTCATTTTCAAATTCCATGTCCTCAAAATTCTCCCAATTTCTGATATGTTCTTATAAGATCTTTGTTTCCTCTTCTGTCTTTGTGTTATCTGCAAATTTGGGACAAGTAGTTATCGTTTAGCAACCACTATTGGGATCGACAATTGGATCATTAAGTGAAGCGGTCATTAAGTGAAACTGCCACTGTGCTTAGGATCTTACTTCAGCTTAAATTTTCCTTTGTGGATCTTTGAAAATTATCAATAAGAGGATCAGTTATAAAATTACTTTTTTCATCACCATGGTTGCTTAACGAGGCAGTTGCTAAACAAGAACTGCCTGTAATTATATTTTCTAGTCTCTCAGCCAAGTTATTTATAAATAGGCTAAGCAGCAGAGGGTCTAGAATGGATCCCTGCACTCTTTGCAGCTCAAGGCTTCTTTATAGCTTCATGGAGTGCCAGTGACCTAAGTTTGCTGGGTACAACCAAGTGAGTACTCTTCCAATGGTAGCAATTCCAATGGCATAATGCCTTGGTAATATGACACTGCATCTACTTTTGGTTGCTACAATACAAAAAATACTTTGAGACTCTGGGAAGACTGCAGAGAAGATTAACAAAGATGATTAGGGGGCTGAAGGCTAAAAAATACAATGAATGGTTGCAGGAATTGGGTATGTCTAGTCTAGTGAAAAGGGGGATTGTAGTGACATGGTAGCAAGAAGCTATGGATGGAAACTAATCAAGGAGAGAACCAACCTAGAAGAAATTATTCTAAGGAGAAATTCTGGGACAGAGAGAACAATTAATTTCCTACAGGTGTTAATTACACACCTCTTTGAACTTTTAGTTTAGTTGAACAGTTATAAGCTCCCTATTTTTGTGGCTGAATAGACTTAAGCTGAATCTTCCCAACCTAGTCTGATATATTAACTGCTATACCACATTCATTCAACAATACCACATATATTATGTATTATGTAGTATATACTATATCGTATATCATATATAGTATATATAAATTTATGGTGTATAGTGTACACAAAGGCCGTTTTTCATACTGAGCTACAATATCTTTTCCTATCAAGAATCCTATCCTGCTACTGCAGATGTTTCTGTGTTTTGATTCAGGGAACAAGAGAATTCTTCTCCTGAGCCAACATAGAAAATAAGGGCTTTCTATTTTTGGCAAACCAGTCACCTACTAATGTTAAATAACTTATTTCTATTAGAGAATCTTGGCTGAAAAAACTCCCTGATGATGTAGTATCCCACATTATTTAATAGGTCTTGACTCTCGCCATCCCCTTAGGATTGCCACTTTAAATCTTGGGAAGGTTAATAAATCCTCAGAAAAGTTTCTTCTGTGCAATTCTTACAGACAGAAGTGTTCCCATGTAGTTTAGATTTGGCAGCCTTATCTTTAGTTCTCCATAGCAAATATCCCAAGCTTTTTATTCAAGGCATTCTCTCATTCTCTTGCCTTCTCTGATTGCTGTATCACCGTCAGTTAAATATCTGACTTTTCTTATTATAATAATATGGACCACATATGGCCTTTCTGAAGACAGCATTAATGTCCCAAGAGAAATGCCGTGTCAGGCTTCTTAAATTCACCTCTCAAAGCACTGTAAATTGCTCCTAGCAGAATCTCCTATAATGGAATTCAGCATATAGGATGAAAAATGGAATATTGTAACAGTTAGGTCAGTTTCTGAGAACTAGAAATATTTTCTTTCTGTCTAGGTATAGGATATATGTAATCAATAAACTATAAAATCTAAGATGAGATTTGTCGATGTAATCAGTATGTCTGTTACTGAGAATTCTACTAGTGTCATGCCTAGAAATTATAATAAGAAAAGTTCTGGAAATAAGACTTAAAAGCAATTAGATTGTGTTAAAAGCTTATTTTATGTTATGTTATTTCTCCTTGGAGATTCCTATGTTCAAATTATAGGACACTAATTCTCAAAATAATACAATATTTTTCAGTCTTGACTATTTTTTGCACTTGGCAGTTTTCCTGCTAGCTGAATGAAGTCCTAAGGAAAGTTCAGAAATAAATCTGAACTCATATCTTTTGAATTCCATTGTCTGAAATGGATTGTGAAGACCTGCCCAGTAATGGCCACTCATGCCCTGGCCATCTCTTAATTGGATTACTGTGAAGCTACAGCTGCTGAAGAATGCTGCATTATGCACGGTTCTGGGGACCCTTAGGATGGCCCATATAACACCACTGTTGCGCAAGCTGCATTGGTTGTCATTTTCTTCATCCAATTCAAGGTGTTGGGTTTTGCCTTTAAAGTACTACATGGTATGGGTTCATAGTATCTGAGGAGCTGTCTCACTCTAACCCATGGTTCCCAACCTTTTTTTGGCCACCTAAGCCCCACCTAAGCATCTTTAAATATCTGATGTCCCTCCGGTGACATATAATTCTTACTTTAGTCAAAAAGGGAACTCTACTCACCCAGAGGAAGCCTAAAAGGCCGTTAACTTGGTTTAAACAAGGTTCAAATAGCCCCCATTAAAATCAAATTGCCCCCTCCCTCCGTGGTGCCTGGGCCCCATGTTGGGAACCACTGGGCTAGCCCATCACTTTAGTGGAAGAGGCCTGCTTTGGACATTGCCTGCTAATGAATTCTGGGGAGCAGGGTTAAGGAGAGGACTGTGGCTTCAGCCAGTAATAAATACTGTCTCTGAATTGCCTAAATTTCTGATCGTATGTATACGTTTTTTTTAGAAGAAAATAGGACAAGCTGAATAAAATTAATAGCAGAGAGATAATTCTATTATTTTACTTGTTTTATTAAAAGGCTATGAGCTAGTCTTTCTCAAAGTGAAGCTCTCTAGATGTTAATAGATTACAATTTCCATAGTCTGGACCAAGCACATTTGGAACACTGAATTGGGAAAGGTGGTTGCAGCAATATACTGTATAAAGTGGAAAAATTGTACTTGTAATTAATGTTCCTGCAGTGTTCAATGGAAGCAATATAGCTATGCATATTCTATACAGTGTGGTTATAATATGCAGATAGATGCTGCCCTATAGACAAATATGATGTTAATACTTCATCAGTTACATAGCCCTTGGCAGAGCATGCTTTAAATTAGACAAATATAATTCAGCCGCACGGATTAAAACAATTATTTTCACCATTTTGTTTTCTGGATACGTGGTTAACCTTAACTTTGACCAGTCTCATTGGGTGGTGAGACGTTCAGTAGCTTATTTGCTTTATAAAATGTTTAATATGCTTATGTTCCAAAGGTTGTGCAGTAAATCTAAATCTGGAACATGGATTAGCATTTAGGTTTTAGAGTTTGCACTGTGGTATTAGGTGTATTTTGTAACACTGGACCTTGAGCTCTAGCTGTGGCTTTGTCTAATTTTTATAAACACTAGTCTTTACTTCAATAATCCTTTAAAGAAATGTAGTAGAAAGAAGAAATTCTTATTGCCTTGTCCCTAGGAAAATTCAAGAGGGGAAAAAAACACATTTTGGCTGAAAGTGGTGCAAACTTAATTGTGGGAAAACTAGGTTGAAAAGAATTAGCATGCTGTATTCATGTCAGGAAAGTGGCTAAGATGTATTTGGTTGACTGCAGAAGGCAAAAATAACACTCACAAGAATTCTCTGGATATTGGGGTAAATTTAAAATACAGCCCCAGTTCTTTCTTAACCAAGTTATAAGGAGTGCTCTGCAGATACGTTAAGGATTTACACTTTTTGTTGAGGCTTGGATTTTGATGATTAGAGAGCAATCCTGTGTTGTATGTCTATTCAAAACCAGGCCTTATTTGAGATTTAATTTGCACACCGTATTGCCACTTCAGATCGGACACTAAAATAAAAGTTCCATGCCTACTACTTCTAGTTTTTTGTCCTACAGACAATTGGAATACAGGATAATCCCTAAAATTAATAAATGGTAAATGGTAAATGTAAGTCCATTTGTAAATATATGAATTGTGTTTGTGGCTCTGACCTTAATATGTTATTATATTGTTATCACATTCTTTTGTATTTGATACTTTTTAATCTATTGTTAGTGACCCACAGTTGTTTTGTAAGTGGGTGGCTGTATAAATTAAAGAAAAGACTAGATAAATAAATAAATCTTAAGTGCCAGTTCTACTCCCATATAAGTAGATAAGTATTTCTAAGTGTATGCTAACTCTTGTCTAAAAATTCAGAAATCCAAATATAGATTTCTTCCACCTTCCATATCCACCAATAAGGAATAGTGACCATTCCATGGTCACTAATATACTTGTGGATTGCTTAAGTAAAGAAGGAATCCTCCTGTCCTTAATTTAAGTGGTACAGATATACTGTATGTATGGAAATTCTCTTAAAAATGGATCACATTGTCCTAGTTTTAAATTGAAACCCAAGAGAGATACACTTATTCCTCTCTAAATATCAGTCACATGCTTAGGGGAACTATAATTTCTGCCCATGTTTGGAGAAACTTGAACAGACAAGTCTTTGATGAAGTTTTAGTATACTGTGCACAAAACAAACTCTTGTGCACTCGAACATGGGCACAAACCTCTGAACAAAGAAGAACTTCATTTGTACTTATTCAATAGCTCGTGGTTTCTCCATAGGAGCAATAATAGAATTAGCAGTATTTCTGAACTTTAATTCTGGATGTGAATGGGTAGAAAATTAGCTAAAACAACTATCTAACAGCTGGAAAAATCCTACAAACTACTTTTCAGACTCATGACATTTTAAAGTATCTTTTATAGTAAAATATTTGAGTTTAATACCTGCTGCGGTATACAATCTGTTTCTTTACTACTTCTATCTTAGAATCAGGAAACAGTAAATTTAGAGAGGGATTTAGGAGTTAGGAGGCTGAAAGACACAACTTGACATTTGCTATTTGAGAAATATTTAGTATTTAAATGAAATGCCCTGAAGAACAGTCAGCAAAACCAGACATGAACCTTTTGTATAGTAATATTATAAAATATGTCAAAACTCGTGTGAAATGCTTTTTCTTATTATGAGAAGACTGATGGTAGCTTTATAAATAGCAACAAAGCAACAGATTTGCTGGTAGCTGGAGAATCACAAGATGTAGAAAAGTATTCTACCTATCTCCTCAAAAGAATATAGCATGAATGCTAATCAATATTTTAGCTGAAGACCAAACTGATATTTAGGTTAAACCAAATGTTGTCTGACATTACTACTTTCCATTTCACAGAAAAAAACAAACAATATTTAGGCCTGGCCTTATGATTTTTTTCCCCTTGTAAAATTTCCAGTCCTTTTCTTCTACTTCCTTCCTGCCTTCCTCAAACAGAGTCATAAATATGTTGATGTCAACTTAAACAAAGTTAAATATGTTTACTTTCCTTCTGCATACATACTTTGGGCGTAAGTATATTCTTTATAGGTGAACAAGTGATCTACATGTTATCTGAAGTAAATTCTCCTGAAACCCTCCTGTTTCTATTTACTATTTTATGGTAGATGTAACTGGGAAGAGAAACAAGTTTTTTTTCTTGTCCATCTATATACTATTACAACTCTTGTCTTTACCATCAATTGACATAGGATAAAAGTTTTTTGAATCAAAAGACATCAAATGGCTAAGGATGTGTCCAAAATATCATACTCATGACTCCCAAGGGAATGAAATTTGGGAAAGTTGTGGCTGCTTCAGGATGCGCCGATCTCGGTCTGCTGCTGGGGTCATGTGGTGCTCATTCTGAATTGTAGCAAGAAAGGTTGTAAAATGGGGCAAAACTCACTTAGCGAATGTCTTGCTTAGCAACAGAAATTTTAGACTCAATTGTGGTCATAAATTGAGGACTACCTGTATTTTGGAATTTGGCATGTCAGTCAGAATAGACTGTCTGCATATATAAGTATATAAATGCACTTTAACTACATAACTGTTCCTGATGCATACTTTATTCTCTAATCTTCTATTATACTTTTAAAATATTTGTGAACTGGGTGCTTCTTGAACTATCCAGAAGTGACTAAGTTCATTTATAGATTATTTGAAGCACAATATTTGTAGTGGTAGCAGGTTGCACATGTGAATATGTCTCGATTTGAATGATTAGTCAGAAACACAATCACATGACTACTTTCCTTCCTCTGTTGTATTCTTGAAATACCTGTCTGTTCATGTCTATAAATGAGATATGAATCATCTTCGTTATCCTTAAAGTTCATTGATTTTTCTCTCTTTTGCTACTGAGATAATAATACTAACTGATCAGAACTCCTGGTCCCCAATTTGCATTCTTATCAATGTTATTTTGAAAAGAAAATCTCTGAAACAACTGGGGCAGCACAGAACATCATCATAGATGTATTATCATCTACCATTGTTGCAGATCAAGCTGTCCTGAAATAACTTTTTTACAAAGTTATTTGAAGATATTACGTATGGTTTCCAAGTCATTGTCTACTTCAAAAATATCTGTCCTTTCTGAATGCATATATTAATTGAGGCACTTTGATTCAGTATGCCTTTTATTCCTTTCCTTCTTTCTTTTGTACATTTGCTCATTCAAATAGTAAGACTGGAGAATGAAAGGCTTGTCCTTGGTTGAATCATACTTTTCTTTTTAATGCTTAAGATATCTCTAAGTTACAGGACAACATCTCTTTTGCTTCAGGAATAACATTGGCTCCAAGGACTACTTCAGTTCCAGATCTCTAACACAATCTGACATGATAAAGTAGTGTGTGATTCTGTGTGGAAAGAACTTTTCCCCTCATTACTTACAGCTCACATCCATTCAAAGCAAGTGGGAAGAACTTTTAGCTCATGTTAAAAATGTCCAGACAGATTTAAGTCCTATGCTTTTTGCTTGAGGATCAAGCCCTGGCAATGATTCAGCACATTGTTTTGCAAGATTGTCTTTGTTGAGGAATGTTGAGTCACGAAATGAAGGATTTATGACATTCTTTATATCCGCTGGCTACTGTCAGAAAATTTAGTACTGTGCATTTGATGCAGGCAATAGCGAAGGATGATAGCTTTGGAAGATACCTTAGAAGTCATCTAGTCCAACCCTCATTGCAGGATCTACTAGACAGATGATCATTCAGCTTTTTTTGTGTGAAGACCTCCAATTCTTGTGGCATTTTTTTCACTGTCAGTTTGACTGAATCTACAACCATATAACTTTAACATGCTGGTTCTGATCTGGCCTTCTAGAATAGTAGAGAATACATCCAAATCCCTCTCTTATGTGCAACTCTTCAGTAAGTTAAATGCACCCATTTAACCATTCCATTATTTAACCTTTCCCTATGGACTTGGTTTCAAGACTCTTTGTCCTCTGGAGAATTCTCCTCTGAACTTGCTTCAATTTGCCACCGCCACTTTATCATTTACAGTGTCCAGGTGACTGCAGTCTTTCTTTCCTATCCAAATACTACATCATGACTTATTTAATCAGGAATAAGTGATCTATTACAAGGTTGCCTAAGCATATCAATGATACTAGTATAACCTATCGAAAAACTTTCTATACCTTTTAAAAAAGATTGGGAAAAGGATCAAGTATAATATATAGCTTAGTGCAAACCTAAACCCTAGCACAATAGCAATAGCATTCAGACTTGCTGTATGTATACACCCACCCACAGTGCTTTACAGCAATCTCTGGGTGGTTTATAATGTCAGCATATTGCCTCCAACTATCTGGGTCCTCATTTTATCACCCTTGGAAGGATGGAAGGCTGTGAATCAGCCTTGAGCCATGTCAGGATCAAACTCCAGACTGTGGGCAGAGTTAGCGCAATATTGCATTCTAACCACTGTATCACCAGTGGTTAGAATATCAGTATGAACCAATATAAGTTTCAAATATTAAATTCTAGTTTCATACACAATTGATAAATGCATAGGGCCTCTGTCTGAGGAAGAATCATATCATGAGGTTATTATTGGCACAGTAACCCTACTGGATGATTTGTTTTGTCTTTGTTTTTAGATATATAGCAGGTACAGGCTCTGTATTTGTTGGCTGAAGGAGACTTTCTAAATGCATGTGGAGATACCTGTGCTTGTGGCCTAATAGTTTAGTCAGAAAATCTGCAATAGCATAAATAAGCAAAATTTGTTGTTGCCTCACAGTTATTCAAGTTGTTTTGTATACATTTGAACCGAACATGAATATACAGATGTGAATCATTGCTGCAGAGATGAAAAATGATTTATTATCTTCCTCTCTGAGGTATCGCTGCATCCAAATGCACTGAGCAATTCAAATTAAACCCTCCCTCTTTTTACAAAATAAAAATGTAATCCCTTAGCAAATTTCCTCATTTTATGATCTTTAAAAATGTACAATATTTTGATTGCTTTCTTTGGTTTTTAAGAGATTAGGTAGGCTGAGTATGGTATCTCATTGCTGAACTACACATGGTGTTTTTTAGACAGGTGATAAAATGACACAATAAAACTGTTCAAAACCTTTCTAGTTTTTTTAAAGTTATGCATTCTGTTTCTACAGGTTTGAAGTTCATATCTCCCTGGCATTCTGAATTTACTTCTAAGAGCAAAGTCTAGAGCAGGGGTCTCCAACCTTTGCAACTTTAAGTCTGAAGGACTTCAGCTCCCAGAATTCTTAAAGTTGCAAAGGTTGGAGACCCCTGCTCTAGAGAGATAGTAAAAAAATAATCTCTATAGTCTATAATAAGCATGCTTAAATGCTGTCTCAATCAAAGGAAATATGAAAAGGGTGGCATCAGTAACAATGTATACTTTCTCTGTTTATACACACATATCCTTTTTGGCTTGGACAGCTGCTTAATCAATCAACTTGGTCGGGTTTTCTAATATGCAGGAAAGAATTTGTGAGGCCCACCCAGTTCCCACGAAGTCAACATAAGTTTCCAAACACCTCTAGAGCTCCTACGTGCAAAAATGTGTGCAAACCATGTGATCAGTAAAGTCTTTGCCTCTTTGCAAAAATGCTGGCACCCATCCCAGTGGGATGAAGTTTTTGAGAAAGGAGAAATGGATCTCTGACATGCCCATGAAGTACTTCCCTTACCCAAAGCATGGAGCTCTTACTCTGTCTTCTGAAAGATCATACTAAGAAGTTTAAGAAGGTGGCCTAGTTTCTTAAAATGTAATAGAAATTCTTGGATGCTTTATTGTAGCGCTGCAGTGATGGTTGATTAATTATTTCTACCTACTGTATTTGGGAAGATTTCAGCTAATAGGGAGTTGATATCAGTGGTGGGTTTCACATTTTCTTACCACCGGTTCTCTATGCGTGCACCTGCCCACTTTGGGCACATGAGTCCACTTTGCGGGTGCATGTACCCCTTCTACACATGCACCTTGCCTTCCGCAAGTTTGTGCGCTTTGCTCATGCTCACATCTTCCATGCCTCAAAAATGTGCTTAAATAGGACAGTATAGAGTTGTGGCAGGTGGGTGGGCCCACCTGTGATTTCCGCTACTGGCTTGGGTGAACTGGTCTGAATACCACCTCTGGTTGATATGATGCAATAATCTATTTACATAACAGAATTATAAATTCTGAATTTATAGAATTTATTAGAAGAAATGTGACATGGAATTTAGCTTCCCCCCCCCCCCCCCCAAAATAGCATCTAATATTTTAAATGCCAATTGGTCAAAATAAAACTTTTATCTTAGATTTACTGCATTTTAATTAAAACGTAAATTTGAAATGAAAAAAATGATAACTCTACTTAGCTAAGTTTTTCCAGCATGATTATGCTGTCCAGTCTTTATGTTGTTTGCCAGTTACTGTGACATTCAGGCCATATGTGATATTAATAGGCACAAACAATTTTGTCTTTCCTCCCAAATGATAAAACTAAACTAAATGATAAAACTAAAACTTTAAAAATCTACTCAGATTTATTAGCTCTGATTTATGGGAAATGATCAATGCAAGTTACATTCTTCAGCAAGGCAATAACATATTCTCAACACAGTGCACCAACTCCCGTTTTCATGAAAATGATACATGGGTTCCTTTGGCACCCTTTTTGCTCTCTTATTGTGACATTCAGATTGCAAGGAAGTAGATCTTAAACTGCTTGCTCTGATAGGAGTCATTGCCTTTAATGTTCTTTACATTAGCAGCATCAGAGTAAGCTGGGAGTGAGAGGCTTTAAGTCTGTGATTTAAGAGGATTGCAGTTAATATCCTTTTAGAATTAGAGACAGCTGAGTGGATAAGGTCTGTTTTAGGAATAGTGTGTATGTCTGTGTCACTGTATGGATTATGGGCAGGTGCAGCTAGCTTAACTGAACACTGAGTCCAGTGGATGTGTAGAAGTGGACCAAATTTCTGATGATCTAATAGGTTAGCTAGTGATTAGTTTGGATGTCTGTAACAAGTGTTCCTCATGCAGGATTTTACTGTGGGTGGAAGGGCCAACCTGATACATATCTCTTAAGACTTGGATAAACTTGGGGAGGATGGTGTTTCAGCCTTGGAAATGTGCTCACTTTTATGTTTTAAGTAAGATACCAGTAAGACAGGGAGGGTGGCTATTATCACTCAGAAGATTCTTGTGTTTTTCATAGATGCTGCTTCAGAGATAACTGAACACGGGACTCTATTTGTGAAGTTGGGCTCTAAGGAACAGATGGAATTTCTGCTACTGTACACCATGGTCTTCATGTTATGTAGCTACTGCTCTGTCTGAACTTCTTGATACTATGGCCAGATTGGCAGGAGAGTTTCCTAGACTTATAGTACAGCCTTGAAGTTCATGGCTACCTTTGCAACCGTAGACTTGATACAAATCATTGAGAGTCTGACCTTAAGAGCAACAAAACATAGCTATTCTCACTGTATTTGTGGATGCCATCTGGCTGTTCTGTTTCAGGTGATCTACTACCTCTTAGATTGATTCAGAACATCACTTGAAGAGTTGCTTGAAGCATCTATTGATAAAATTGCTTGGATTCATTCTGAGTTGGACCCTAGCTTTACAAGTCCTGTTGAGTTGCTTTAGATGTAGCTTGGTGGGGTTATACACATACACATACACACATACACTTAGGCAAGAAAAACAAATATACAAGTACAGATTAGATGAAACGTGGCTCTGTAGCAGGATTTTGGAGTCCCAGTGGACAATCATTTAAATATGATCCAGCAGTTGGTCGTAGCAGCCAAAAAGGCCAATACAATCCTGTGCTGTATTTACAGAGATATAGAATCAAGATCATATGAAGTATTAGTACTGCTTTATTAAGCCTTAGTAAGACCATACTTCGAATATTGCATCCAATTATGTTCACTACAATATATATAAAAAAAGACTGTTGAGACTCTGGAAAGAGTGCAGAGAAGAGCAGCAAAGATGATTAGGGGCCTGGAGGCGAAAATGTATGAAGAACAGCTGCAGGAATTGGATATGTCTAGTCTAGAGAAAAGAAGGACTAGATGTGATTTGATAGCAGTGTTTCAATATTTGAACAGCTGTCACAAAGAAGAGGAGTCAACCTATTTTCCAAAGCACCAGAAGTCAAGACAAGAAACAATGGATGGAAACTAAATGAGGAGAGAAGTAATTAGAACTAAGGAGATATTTCCTAACAATGACAAAAATTAACCAGTGGAACAGTTTGCTTTAGAAGTTGTGCTTGCTCCATCACTGTAGTTTTTAAAGAAGTGGTTGCTCCATTGTTGGAGGCATTGTGGAGCCATTTGTCTGAAAAGATATAGGGTCTTCTGTTTGAGGAAGGGGGTTCCTTCCAACTCTGTTACTCTATTCATATAATTCAGTGTATGTAACAGCTTGAGCTTGTTGATTCTGAAGATATACCAGGTGGCCTGAATTTTGAACACAGTCATCTATTCACTAGGTCGACATCTCTTCTAAAGGAATTGGATGTCTTCCTCTTCTTCAATGATCTATTGATGGATCCAGTGGTATTAGATAAGCATTCCTATCCTGAAGAAGATGATCAAACTGCAGATTCAAAGGCCTCTGGAAGAAGAAATTTATTATATGGACCTCTTTATGTTCTCCTGTTTTCTCTTGAGAATGTGGAATCAGTTTCCACATAACTCCAACTACAGCCAATCTTAAAAATCTGAAAATACTAACAATCAAATATATGGAAAGATTATGATACAGAAATCATGATGATGATGATGATGATGATGATGATGATGATAGAGTAGTAGTAGTAGTAACTTCTGATGATCAAACAACTGTGCCTTAATTTTTCTCTTTGTCCTTCATTCAAACATAATCTCAATAAAGTTTGAGTATTTTTCAGGAATTAAGTTTGGATGGTTTCTTTGAGAGCCCCCAAGGCAAAAGAGCAGGATATAACTTGAATAAATCTATGATGATGAATTATCTTAAGATTTATCTCTTCAAAGCATCACACAGCTGCATTTTTCCTATTCTATAGCCTGTGTTATAGCTTCAGAGATTATTGAATCAGAGAATTTGTCTTTTCCAATTAGGTTTAATAGAAGTCTACATCCAGCATAGATCTTCTATGAAATTCAATAGGTATTGTCCAAATGCATACTCAGGAAATGTTGTGAAAGAGGAACAAGAAAATACAGACTATTACAGGAAGTTACTGAGCTAGTAGAGCTTTTCTTATGTATAGAACCTTTTGAAGATAGATTATTGGATTTATGCTTATAGAAAGTTAAGAACATACACCTTCTGGTAATTTACTGTTGTGGTGGCATCTTCTGTGGTTGCGGCTGGGACTGATTCTTCCTGCATTATTTTCCTTAAATAGTAGCATGCAAGCAGGTTCCAAGATGGCAGCAATGGATGATATAGATTGAAGATTTTTCTCTTTTTATTTCTTAAGAACCACCAAAAGTTCTTAATGCTTATTTAGAATTGGAATTATTAAAATTCCAGCAGGCAGACATTCTTTATAAAGGAGAACTGGTGATATGTTGGTTGCGCATGGAAAAGCTTGGTAAAATATCAGATGTAATTTTTCTAGAGCATCATTTAGAATTTTCCATATTTCTATGTTCACTAAACTTGCAAATTGGATTATAAAGATATAATGGCTTTAATCTTTTTATCTGTATTTTATAGCTTTCAAGACAGCTGGTTCAAACAAAACACTAATGTTTTCAAGTAATTGCCAGCAAAAAAGCTTTTTTAAATATAGCATATGTGCAAGCATATGGAAAATGTTATTTTTTAAATTAAAATAACTGCATCTATATAATTGCATCTCAATTCAATTGGTCTGTGGGATTGGTTTAGTATTATAAGCTTGCTTATATTACTAGAATTTTATACGCTTATCCAAATTAATATTACATAAACAATTACAAATCATCTGTGAGACCTTAGCAGCTGCTGTCATCCCACAAAATAATTTGACCCTAAACCCCAAAGTATTCAGAAACATTCTTCACAGTCTGTTTTGATGGGCACCACTTCAAAGTGACTGTGGTTTAAAAATATGCTGCTATTTTGGTGTCCACTTGTGTGGGATAAAATTTCCCATCAGTAATAGTAAGACTGTAATAAGACACCGGAAAAAAAATAGAAAAGATAAAAAGAATGTTCAAGGTACATTTTTTTTCTGGAAAACATATGTGATGATGAAATTACTTTTAGAAATCTTTTTTTTTTAATTTGAAATAATTCTGGCTAGTGAAATACAGAAATCAGAATAGTGGATAGAGGAAATCCCAAGCAGTAGGCTTTTTACAGCAGATTAGATATCAGTTAAAAAATGAATGTTATGCCCCATATGGGCCACCATGCACAGCTGGTTAGTTATGTTGGCCTGATGGATCATATTATGCAGATTAAGTGCATGATCTGCAATATTAGTACACCTATGTCAAAGAGCTGAATCTTAATAGCTTTTACTTATGCTTCTTCAGATATCCTATAACTCTTTCATAACCTTGCTTTGTACCTGCTGAACAAGCACCCCAATAACTTATTTGGTATTTATATTTAGCAGGCATAGGCCATCATTAAGAGAGAAATATGGACCATCATTTGCCTAACATGTAATACAGCCCCGGTTCAAATCCCAGTAAGGGTATGGCTAGCTGATGACAGCTTGAAATAGATCTATACTAGTCTCCCTTATTTATTTATTTAATAATAATAATAATAATAATAATTTAATTTTATATCCCGCTCTCTCTCCCCAAGGGGGACTCGAGGCGGGGCACAGGCAATTAAAATACAAATAAGACCACAGACAAAATACAAAATTAAAAATGGATTAAATTGATCCTGCGCTAAAACCCATAAACTAAACTAAAAATACCCCTAAAACCCCTAACCTAAAAAGAGACTACCCAAGGCCGGCCAGGCGAAAAAAGTGTGTCTTTAATTTTAAGCGGAAGGAGCGGAGGTCCGTGGTTGTCCTGATATCGGGGGGAAGGTAAATTTATTTATTTATTTATTTATCAGCACAAAAACGTATTATACAGTACACTCACACACACACACTTGTAGGTCCTCTTCAAATCATCTTCAAATTATCACTGAATGCATGGTGCTTGTAGATTGTGTCTAAAAGTTGTGATCCCATTACTTTCATAATACATTGATAATAGGAATATACAGTTACATACACTTCGTTCTACAGGATTCTGCTTCATTTAGAATATTGTTTCCTAGTAGTGGATATGGCTTAGCAAAGCAGGTTGTGCTAATATATCCATTATTTATTGAGCCATATATAGTAAATTGGAGTAATGTAAATGAGTTTCACCGATTTTCTTTTCTTTTTTAAGGAAAATGTCACATGCCTACTTTTGAGTCAAAGTGAAATTTAACAAGATAATATATTTTTCTTGGATAAATATTTTTGTACAGTTAAAAGCTAGGTCATTTCTATCTATTCAGTATTAGATGAAACAGTAAGACAATTTTGGCAGGAAAAGAGAAATGATTAAAACATTTCGTTTAACCTTTTTAAAGTTACTGCAGACTCCTCTAAATTGTCCAAGTTTGTTTTAACTGCTATTAGTTTAAGGATGTACGAGCCTCTCTTGAGAGAGACTACTTTTCTTACAGAAATTCATTATAACCTCTCAAATGTTCTGACTCAAAATGAACCTGACAAGTTCAGTATAACGTATTGTTTAAGATTTATATCCTGCATCTATTTTGTATTACATTTAATTTGTATTACTACATAGTGCTTCTTTCTCCCTTTTCTCCACAACAACAATCTTGTGAAGTAGGTTGGGCTGGGAGAGAATGACTAACTCAAAGTCACTTAGCTTGGCTTTCACACTTTGATTCAGTTCTCCACATTTCTACTACAGAACATTAACCAGTTTTTAGTTCAGAATCTTAAATCAAATTGCTATCTACTACTTAGACACTGTTAGTGTGATGGAAGGAATGTAGTAAAAAGAGGGATTTCCAGGAGGAAGGAGATACATTTCAGAGTAGTAAGAGGTACCTCAGACCAGATATGTTGAGAGGAAGAGGGTGAAGACATTCTCTCTCTAATAGCTCACAGAGAATATTCTAGATGCAAATAGTAGGGTGCTCAATCTGGTAAGATTTTGTCTATAGCTATAAAGAACTCAGCATGGAAGAATCGCTGTGTCATTCTTGGTTTTGAGCCTGATGTATAGGCTTTGTATAATTATTCTCTCCTGTCTTTAGCAACATATAATTTTCTATTCCACTAAAGAGCTAGGTTTGCCACTTACTGTACTAGCTGAGTTGAAAAACCCTCTTGGCAAATATGATGTGTTGAAAGAAAGCACAAAGGAAACATGTTGATACCATGCTTCACAGCATCTAGATCATGGCCCATGGGCCAGATGTGTCATGCTCTGGCCATGCCCACACCCAGTTTAGCAAAGGGGGGAAAAGTCCCAAAATGTCACACGATGCTGCTGTGAAGTTGTGAGTTTGATAGCCGAGTTGATTCCATCTTGGTATATTTATTTACTAGAAGAAGATATCACTAGCTATTTCAAGGCTATAGCCACTAAAATGTACACAAAGTGGTATTACTTATTATTACTATTATAATAGTTGGTTGCATAATCAGATTTGGCATTTTTATCCATCTATTGAGTTTTTCTCAAGGACCTGGGATAGGCAGATGTTATTGCTTAATAATATTAAATATGTAAACTGTTCCAATAAAGCTGCCTTTTGCAATTGACTAATGGTGATTTTAGAAATGCTGATGGTATCCAAGTGGTGCTCCAGATGTTGTATGATTGCACCCAAAGCACCTGTTACTATTGGTCCTCCTTTGATTTTATTTTGCCACAAGTCACAACTACTTTTCAGGTCTTTATATTTTGTGATTATTTTCTCCAGTTTATTATTTTCTATTTTTCTGTCTCTGGGTACTGCGTGTCCATTAATCCAGGCTTGCTTTGTCGCTTATGAACAATTTTTAAGTCTGGATTGTTGTGTGGAAAATTCTTGTCTGTTTGAGTACTAAAGTCCCAGAGCAGTTTAACTTCTAATTATTTTTATTATTATAATTATAATTAAGGTTAACTATATTATCATTATGATTAGCAGTAGTAATATTTCAAATATAAATCAAGCAGTATTTCTACATACTGCATTCTGCAAACTGAAATTTTAAAAGTCTAGCCACTATTCTCTTTCATTTATGCTATTTGAAAATGAGCTATTAATAAAGATAAATTAGAGAATGAAGATGCTATTCACTTGACCTGTCTTTTTTATTGTAGTTATCCGGGCCAAGGTAGTGGGCAAGAAACTTATGAAAGATGGACCATTTGGGACAATGCGATACACTGTCAAACAAATGAAGGTGAGTAAACAGATGCCAGTCATATTTAGTTGAAACCACAAAGCATTTTCAGAGATCATCATATAAGTCATTCAATTCCCTGAGCTCATTCATATCCCAAATAATGAATGACTTGGGTAGTTTTGTAGATAAGCGAAGGTGATTTCCCACATGTAAACTATTCTTTTTTCTCTATGCAGTATTGTGCTAATTTACATATACATAGAAATACCTAGCTGTTTGTGTTAAGTGATACTTTCCAATTTGACAAATGTTTAATTTTTCAGGTGTATAGAAACAATTGTTTATAATTTGTACTCATTAACTCAGTTAATGAGTACAAATTAATGAGTACACTAAACTGTACTCAGTTTAGTGAAATAAGTCTTTTCAACCATGGCCTTAGAAGTAGGAGGAATCTCTCTCTCCCTAAAAGTGAAAAGCAGATAATAATTTTATGGTTAAAAATTACTGATTTCAGCAAAGAATCTTAAGTATAATCACCTAATTTCATCAGAAATGAGATGAAAATAGACAAACATTTTTGCAATAAACAGTTGAGTGTAGAAAGGAGTATTAGGAGAATATGGGAGTTTGATCTTTTGCCCTTGCTTCTTCTGTTTGCATTATATTCCAATGGAAAATTGTTGGTTTAGGAGAGCTGTAATATCATCACTTTTGTGAAATGGGGCTAGATTAAAGTTTCTCACTACTTACCATTGTTAACTTGTCTTGCTCTGCTCTGCCAGATGGACCAGGTGTGTGTATACAGATGATACATTTACCATTTCCTTGTCTAAAATAATTTAAATGAAGCTTAATTTCTTGTTTTTAATCATTTGAAGGGAAAATATTCTTCACAAAGTCCACCCTTGCCAGGACAGCCACAATCTCCTCTGTCTCCTTCAGTTCTAAGTCTATAGAATGAACTAATGGCTAAATGAACCCTGCAGTCATTGTAGAAATTACATTAAAAGACATTTTAGGTTTCCTACTAGCAGATAGGAGAAAAATAACTAATAAAGCAGGAATATTTTATACAAAAAAAAGATATATTAGCTGGTGGGATTCTTGGTGCTTGGTTGTTTTCTTATAGACATTTTACTATTAGCACTGATGATGTTACCTAGTTGGGTAATGAAACATCTACAAGAAAGCAACCAAAGTTAGAGAATACCAAGGACGCCACAATTCAAATCTGAGCAACAAATATTCTTTTCTATTGATATATTAGGATGCAAGGGATCTTTTCTTAATTTATTGCTTGACTTTATGCATTTGGTGCAACTAACCAACTCCTAGTGGAGAAAGTACAACATTTACTAAGGCATGATAGGGACGTTAAAATGACAGCTATTTTATGCACAGTGGTCCTTCATGCAACCTGCCTCCTACTGTTAGAGTTTATAGAGATTGTATTCCTTGTCTAGGTTGCCTTATAATGTTTCAATTTTAAAAGAGCCAATTTTGCATATTAAAATAAAACATTATCTTTCTCTGAGGGTCAAAGTAGTTGTTCTGCAATTATATGCATATTTCCGTATACTCTGGATCACAATTTATGGAAATGTATTAAAACAAATGACTGATTTGTTCATCACATTGTTTCATTAAGAAATATTTCTTAGTTTGTGACAGTGTGATGCAGTGGTTGGGGAGATCGAATGGGATAGGGAGTTTCGGTTCTATTTTCAACCATAGCCACGCAATAGTAATTTCAAACCAGTCACTATCTCCCACAATATCATACCTCATAGGATAGTTGTGAGAATAAATGTTGAGAGAATAATATTATATATCCTGTCTTAGACTTTTGTGGCATTGATCAGTATAACAAACAAATGAATCTAAAATTATAAAATAAACTCTGAAACTCTTATTTTTTTGGGCAGAGTGAGTTAATGAGTGTCCCATTTGTTTTTTGTTTTTGTTTTCTAACAAGTCTGAGAGTGAGAAACATGCGTGAAGCTCCTTGTATAGAGTTTAGAAATAATTGGACCCTTGAACCCTGGTTAGATTTCACTTGCTCATTCTGAAGAGAGAAAAATCTTTCCTCCTCCTTCACATTGGTTCTTTTCTGTATTCCCGGCGTAATTAAACAGACTTTACTTGGACCTGGTGCTCTGGACATTCTTTTGTTAACTGACCTCTTATGTAATGTTAAAAATCTGCTCTGGTTTATTTTTCTTGGCTGTTACATCTCAGTCATAAGACTAGTTTAATGTCTTTAGAAGAATGAGGATTAAAAAAAATAGACTTTGGCAGAGACTGTAGAAACCTGAAACATATTACACAAAGTAATTTGGTGATTGAGCAAAATAGCCACTTGCCTGCCTCCTAATAACAGTAATTCTGTTTATTGTCTTTCCATCTTAGTATAAAGGCTGTGAGCCAGCAGAGATGGTTTTGTAGGCCATTACAAACCAGTGTTGACATTCTTCCTTACCCTTGAGTAGAATTTTACCATGTAATGATAGTTCTTATGAGTAGCAATGCCACCTTGATTGCTCTAACAAAAGAGAACTGCCTGTTTAAATAGATCTGAGAACAGGTTCCACAAGATTCTGTTCAAGCCTAATAAAAGTTGTCTGCTATTCTATATCTTTTGAAGAATCAAGGTTTTGGGTTTGTTTGTTTTTTAAAAGATTTTACAATTTTTTCCAGAACAAGAGAAAGCTAGATGCAACAGACAGTTTTTGAATGGAGTCAGGAGATATGTACTCTACAGTTCCAACCCATTTATCTTAGTTGTGTTTTTTGGGATATTGGAAACTGTAGGCCAGAATTCTGGACTCCTCAGGGAATCACATATTTCTTAATATAAAGACATATGAGACAGTAGCTGGATAATGGAAAAAGTGAGGCGTGTGTTTGTTTTGGTTGCACTGAATTTCATTCTTGTGTGTTTGCTCTCTTTTTGTAGATGTACAGAGGTTTTGACAAGATGCCACATGTTCAATACATCTACACTGAGGCCTCTGAAAGTCTTTGTGGAGTCAAGTTGGAGGTCAACAAGTATCAGTATATGATTACAGGTAAAAACATAACCAATTTTCTGCTATGGTAAGCTTACAGGCTGTATCAGTTTCAGCTATTTTTAGAGGCTGAAGTTCAGCATTAATGGATGCAATTTACAAGTATTTATTCCAGTCATTATATTGAGGTCTATTGTCAGGCATACATTAGTCTGTTTTTCACTAATATGATCAGATTTTAAACTAGAAATTCTAAAAATAATTTATGTATGTCATCAAGAACCTGTTTTAAAGGGTGTATGTTTAAGGCTTTTTAAAAACCCAGTAAATATTAGGACTTTCAACTGAGCTGGGAGTGCATTCCAAATAAATGAGGCAGCATATTTTAACCTCCTCTTAATTACAGGTTAAGATAACTTCTTTCCCTGGGCTTTTAAAACAAAAGTATTATTTTCTCTGATGCTGATGGGGTCTTTGTTTTTAATCTAATTTATTTGCTTAATTGGCTTTTATTAGAGTTGTATCAGTAAAATACTCCCTACGACAAATTATTTAATTGCAATTTCTAAATTTACTATAATTGGAAATATTGGGAAAATTGGCATTAAAAAGTCTTTAAGTTGTTTTTCTCCCAACAAATTAAGAAATTATCTTGAGCTCTCAAATGAATGACACTGGAATACAATACAATACAATAGCAGAGTTGGAAGGGACCTTGTAGGAAGGGACCTTGTAGAGTTGGAAGGGACCTTGTAGGTCTTCTAGTCCAACCCCCTGCATGGGCAGGAACCTTATACCATTTCAGACAAATGGAATGAATAATTTGTGCTTATGTTTTGTAGGTAGAGTTTTTGATGGAAAGGTTTATACTGGACTATGTAATCTGAATGAAAAGTGGGATCGATTGACTTTGTCTCAGCGCAAAGGACTAAACCACCGTTACCATCTAGGATGTGGCTGCAAGGTAAGAGATGTCTCTGCCAACCTGATACATTTGAAATGTTTATTATTTATTTAATTAAGATGTATATAGTTGGATACTTGACACATAGTTCAGGGCGCCATTCATCATTAATAAACAACTCAGCTTAATAAAAAAAATACAGTAAAACAAATAGTAAACATAATCCTAAACAGAAACACATGAAATGCTGTGGGGAAAAATCACTCTAGGTTCAGACCACTCCTGGATGCAATGCAGGCACTTTAATACCTTTCAAAAAGAAGATAGGAACAGGTCCATCCAAATTTTGGGTGGGTGGGTGGGTGGGATACTCTTATTAGGGGTAAGAGAAGCAACAGAAAAGTCCTGTCTCCTGGGTTCAAATAGATGATGTGGCCAAACAATAAGACCGACATAATGTCTTTCTTGTCAGATCGTGCAGAAATGATCAGGGATAGATGATTATGAATATAACCTGGCCCTGTGCCATGAAGAGCTTTGTAAGAAAGAACTGACACCTGGAAGCACAATGACAAAGACTGCAGTTTGTGAAGTAGAGATGCTACATGGGTGTGCTGAGGCATGTAGGTAGCTATCATGCTTCTGTTCTCTGGACCAATTGAAGCTTTTGAATGGTCTAAGTATGGCCTCACATGTAGAGCATATTGAGGTAGTCTAATAAGATGAATAATGCAAACATGATGATAAACAGGTACTCCTCAACTACAACTGTTGCATAAGATGGAGTTGTGCAATGTCCCCTTGCACTAAAGCTGGCATTTGCTCTCATGCAGGTGTTGTGAGTCTAGCAGTACGTCCAAATTGCCCACTGCTTAGGGTAATGCAACTATATCCAGAATCAAAGATTGAGGGATGTCTAGACCTGTGTCAATGGATGACTACACAGAGTGATTTCATGTAGATGTTAAGCAGAAATGGGAAAATAACTACTGCTTGAGACAGTTGAAATAACAGTTAACAGTTGAATAACAAAATAACAAAATAACAGTTGAATAAAGGTGAATGTCCCAGGATAATGTTGCTGAATCCAATCTGGGTTGCTTACCGGTGATTGACCCAGGTTGAATCCTGTAATAGCCATATCTTTGCCACTTACCAATATTGACTGCAACTCGCCCCAGATGAAGGATGAGAACAGTGCAACACCCAGTTTCTACCTCCCAATCATCTGAACTAATCCAAAAAGATACTATGATACTAATATGCTATGATTAATATTCTGGGATAGATGGTTCACAAAGGCAACAAAAAGGAATTGTACTCCTTGGTGAAAATCTGGGGAAGAAAATGACCCCTGCAAGTTCCAGGAACTTATTATAATGTTGCTTTCATATTAGGATTAGGATTTCCAGACCCAATAAATTACCAGATAGTTTAAAATATTGAAAATGAGATTAAAAATGGATTGAAATAATGCTTTACCTCATGACTAATCTAGTGGTATATGTTACTTTTTGTATATAGCAATAGTCGTTAGACTTATATACCACTTCACCGTGCTTTTACATCCCTTTCTAAGCTGTTTTCAGAGTCAGCATATTGTCCCCAACAATCTGGGTCCTCATTTTGCCAACCTCAGAAGGATGGAACACTGAGTCAACTTTGACCCGATGACAATCGAACTGCCAACAGCTGGCAGTCAGCAGAAGTATCCTGCAATACTGCATTCTAATCACTGCCCCACCACAGCTCAGAAGATATATATGAACATAAAAGTTACTTTGTTCCCCCTGAAAATAAGACCTCCCCGGATAATAAGCCCAATCAGGCTTTTGAGTGCATGGACTAAAATAAGCCCTTCCTGAAAATATTGCAACAAAGCAGCAGCAGCCATGAAGTGACCAGGCTCGCCACCTCCTGCACCTCAAAAATAATAAGACCTCCCCAAAAATAAGGCCAAGCACTTATTTTAGGAATCAAAAGAAAATAAGACCCTGTCTTATGTTCAGGGAAACATGGTAATTATACAGCCTTAAAGTGTCTGATTAATTCAACACCTTTCATTTGTTTTGTTTTGTAATTACAGATTAAGCCCTGCTACTACCTTCCTTGCTTTGTGACTTCCAAGAATGAATGCCTCTGGACAGACATGCTTTCCAGCTTTGGTCAACCAGGGTACCAGTCAAAGCATTATGCTTGCATCAAACACAAAGATGGCTACTGCAGCTGGTATAGAGGATGGGCACCTCCTGATAAAACCATCATCAATGCAACTGACCCCTGAAATTCCATTTGTCTTTCTTTCCTGTTCTTTTCTTCCCATGTGGCTGAGCATTCTTTGGACACTAACACATATTTGATCATGATGGCAACCATGATATTAGTGCCTGTTTCTTGCAATTTTTAGCACTTCGAACTGTTGTGATTTTTAAATCTATGCTGTCTTAACTCTTTTTTAAAATTATCTTTTAAAAAATGGCTCTCATCCCATGTTGATCAAATATTTATCTGGTGTGTGAACAGAAGTTCCCAGATGATCAAAGGAGCTTTTGCTTAAAGTTTTTATAGCACTATACATATAGCAATATATATTTTTGTAGGAAAACACAAATCTCAAAAACTTCCTGATTAAAATTCTATTTCCTCCTCTTCATTTCCTGTGCTGCTGTTTTATTCTCACATTCAGTTCTCAGAGCAGGTAGCTATGAATGCAGCCAGTTGGGCTTAATCACCATTGTGAGCCACATAATGAAGGGATGAAAAGAAAGTCATTATGCTTATATAGAATGGAATATGGAGTATTTGGGCAAATTCCTTTGCATGAATTTAAAAGATTGCATACTTCAAAATGCCTGTCCATTCCAATATGAATGTAGAAATTTCATGGCAATTCTAGGTTTGCACAGAAAATAAATTTCTTTAAAAAAAATGAAAATCAACTAAAATGAAGCTAATACATCTTCTAAATACAAATGTGGAACAAACCTGTTGAGAACCAAATCAACACCAGATATTTTTGTGGCTTTGATGTGGATGTAAAACTGCTTCTTCAATATTTGTTTTACACACAAGTTTCCCAGAATGTTTTGGAGAGGGGACAAAGTTGGAGCACAGGAGGAAAGAAACAACCCACCCTGGGACATATTGATGTAAGAAACCAGCTGCCCAAACACTGCTTTTGCTGAACAAAAATGTATATAGATATAATATAAGCTATTTTTGACAGGGCATGATCCTGTTTCATGCTATAAGTAGTAAAAAGTTTCATGCTTTTGTTTCAAAAGAGCAACCATTCACATTCCAAGTCATTAGTTACTATTTTGTTTTTTTTAGTTTGAAAGCTACTGGAGTTCCAGTAATTTCTAAAGCGGTGATAATAATCTATTTTTATTCCCTTCCCCGTATGGTTGTTTTCCTTCTTGCCATCAAAATAAGGGCCAATGCAAACAATTGTTCTAAGACTGAAATATTTCCATGGTCCCCTATCCCCTTCTCTTAAAAATATACAATAGAATGGTGTTGTAAAAGTGCCTTACTATTGTATAAATACTGGTTCAGCCTATACTTTGAAAAGCATTGAATTTTTTTTCATAGTTTTTCATGATGCGGTATTTTGTAAATTCTGTTTTGTACAAGTCTTTTCATAATACTTATTCTCCTGTGAATATTGGCAAGGCAGTAAAAGGTCAATTCTTCATAATATTTCCCTTCTTGTTACTAGTGTGTTTATCAGTAGGCACAGTGATAATAGAGAAGATGGGCAGGGAATATATTAAAACCTACTTTTCCAGCCTTTAATGTACTTCTTAAAGAACTAGATCTAACTAAAATAATATTTTAGGGAGATTATTATGTATTCCACTGTTGACTACAGTTAAACAGCCCTATGGTTTGGGCTCACTATACTTTCTAGAAGAAAGGAACTGGCTATTCTGCTTTCACTACAGTCTTTATTACTATTATAAAAAGGTGTAATATAAAAATCTTTTAAAAGTAATTTAAGAGCAAAGATTCTATTGGGGTTGGCAACTGCATAATTTACTGAGACCGTAGAATGGGGTGAAAGTTAATACACTTACTACAAGCACATGTTCTGTCCTTTTGTGCTATTATAATTTGCCTTAACATTACTTTCTGTCTTCAATTCATTCCTCCTAAAACAGAGCTGCCATAAGCTCAAGATTGTTCTATAATATAATCGAAAAATGCACCTAATTTTCTCCTCAGCTGAACTGAATGTTTTTGTAACAGAAAGGGCTTCCACAAGCCAAAAGAGATGGCTGAGCAGGAATGAGGACACACAAATATATCACAACCTCATTATACCACATGGATTCAGAAAAGTATCTGCTGTATTTTCCATAACAGTATTTTTATGTTTATAAAGTACAGTGCAAATGTTGCTAACAGTAGATTCAGAGTTGTTTCCATAAAAAAAAAAAAATTATATTGCAATCAGCCAAAATTATAAAAGCCAGCAATATGAATTGCCCCATTTCTTGAGACAAACTTGATTTAAGTTCAGATCTTAAAGGCAAAAAAGAAAGCAGCTGTATCACATTTTGATCTCTCCTTTCACTGAATGGCAGCTCTAGATTGTTATTTTCACTTATTATGGTCATACCTGAATCTCCATAATACTGCAGTCAAAAAATGGTGAAAAGCTCTCTTATGCTAAGAAAAAAACATGTTCCTATTGAAGTTGTAATGTATCTCTGTATTTGTAAGAAATAAAATAGCATACCCATCCAATAAAATATATTTCCCTATGTAGGTGTTCTATTGTACACCACAGAAGACAGAGTTATTTGAGGAAGAGTGATAGCTCAATCAACAATCCTCTCCTACAGGGTGGCTTGGTTCTTGGTTTTGTTTTAATAAGGTGGGAAAAACCCAGCAAAAAATACATTTCTTTTGGGATGCTTTCATAGTTTTCAATGCTAAAACTTACTTTACAGTATTTTTTTTAAAGAAAAGTGAACCATCCAACGTTTGGTACAAGATGGGTGGCTATATAAAGGTTTTAAGCAAACAAATAAAATATGGGCCTTTTTATCATTCCCATTGTACAGACTGTGATGTGGGATTTGAAATGGTAGTTTGACTCGTGTGTTAATCCAGTAAACGTATCAGCAAGATGCCCTGGGTGCTTAGTTTTGTATTTGATGTATGGGCCTGAGCCATTCTTGTTAAAGTCAGCTGCTGTCTTTCCATTGATTCCAGAAGTAATAAGACCTGATATGTCCAATTATGAACTCATCTGCAAGGGATTCAATTTAGCATGTCTTTTTTCTTCAGAAGGGAGTTGCATTAAATTTGATGGAGGTTATTCTCAGGAAAAGCATGCATATGACCGCAGAATTAGGATTTAATTCTATTTACACCTTAATAATAATAAACTCTACTGATTCCAACTCTTTTTTTTGTAGAAACAGCCCTAGGACCAAGATGTAAAGAATTGTTTTATTTTTTGCATTACCATTGTTAGCAATTATGAACATTAGAGTGGAAATAAATGCAATCTAGGAGAAAGCTCCTCCCCAAAAGGAATGTACTTTTTGCTTGGTTTAGTAGCATTGTTTACAGTTTTCCTCCTTATTTTGTTATTTATAAATTTTATATTCATTGAATGTATATTGTCTTTTAAGGTAATAATGTTCACTTTTTATAGTGTACTTTTATTCTAAACAATAAAGTGTTTTATTTCTTACCACAGATATTTTACCATCTCTATTGTAACTCATTTTGCTCTATAAAAAGGTATCCAACTGAATATTGTTGGCAATAGCAATAACACTTACACTTATATACCATTTCATAGTGCTTTTACAGCCCTCTGTAAGCAATTTACAGAGTCAGCATGTTGCCCCCAACAATCTGGGTTCTCATTTTACTGACCTTAGAAGGATGGAAGGATGAGTCAACGTTGAGCTGGTGAGATTTGAACTGGTGAACTGCAGCTATCAGTCAACTGAAGTAACCTGGAGTACTGCACTCTAACCACTGCACTACCTCGGCTCTTAAGTACACTGCTGATACACATCTGATAGTCTTTTTTTACAGGCGAATTTTGTCTGTGTTTGTCATATTTAACAAACACAGTTAACAGTTGAATGCATGTACACAAATAACCAAACCCCAATAAATCACCAACTTAAATTGTTCCCAGCTTTCATATTTACACATCATTAGTACTATTTTTGTGAAATAGAATAGTATATGCACAATCCATCTTATCTACCTACAAAATGAAATACTGTAGACAACTTTAAAAAACATTAGTAATGTCTGGTAGGTATACTGTTGCACGCAGTATATAGATATGTTTTTTATCTGGCCATGTGGATAAATATAACTATCCATGCTCCATTTTTTATCAACCCAACTGTAGGTAGCAAGATTGTGATTCATATCTCTTGCTCAATAGGCTGAGGTAGGCTGCATGAAGAAGCCTAACCACTTTGTTCAGAATATTTAAGGTGATGTCTCTTAAAACCAGGTATTTTGTTCTGATCACAAAAAAAAACCCAGTACGGGTTTATTCAGCTCAAAGCATTCAAAATCATGTTTTAAAGATGGAACATTTCAGACTGAAAATTTTTGGCTATTCCTGGCCAAAACAATATATGATGGCTCAATCTTGAAATTTAATTTATTAAATGAAATGATAAAAGTTATTGATGAGAAGTGGAATGAGCATTTCTGGGAAGGGGCATGACTCTGCCTCTACAGGATATTGATTTATGCAATCTCAGTTCCTTTTGCAAAACATTGTACCAAAGAAACCAAGTTACTTACCATCTGCTTATGGCTTGGGAAGAATGTTTGTTCTACAAGAGGGAACTTCTCAGGACCCAATGAGCTGACAATCTTAATTAGCTGAGAGAACTAGGAAGGAAGGAAGGAAGGAAGGAAGAAAAAAAATAAGAGCAATCACTTGAGAGCAATATTGCAAAGTGGATAAACATCAAATACAAATGCACATGAAGAGTTATGGCTCTGATGCCTCATGTTTCATACAAAATATTTGTCAATGTATGATTGTTGCCAATCATACCTTCTGTAAAACACAATAATGCATGCTGAAAATCCTTTTGGTTATGTGCATGCATGTACATAACACAATCTTAAAATTATGTCAAGTTTTGAGTTTAAACAAGCAAACATCTATATACCTAAAGCACTGTAGAAATGATACAGCAAGATCTCTTAAAATTATATAGTGATCTTTTAGGAATGGCACGTGTCATTACAGAGAAGTTTTGTGTGTGTATGAGTCTTCAAATCAGTGTTTACTTCTGGAGACTGCCTGAACATGTCACTGCAGTTTTCTTGGCAATATTTCCAAAGTGGTTTTCCACTGCTTCCTTTTTTAGTACAGAGGGTGAGTGACTGGCCCTTCTCACAATTAACTCAAATATCTGATTACAAAACAAAAAAAGAAAAATCCTGTTTTATCTATTTTAATGAAACAGCATCTAAATCAAAGAAGCCCCCCCCCCCAACTAACATTATATTCATATTGATTAGTGAATATGCAGTTCTATAGCTTATTTTTGCTGAATAAAAGGGAAATAAGTAGTTAAAATAGTTCAGATTTCTGCATGACTGCTCATTCCAGTAATGGAATTCTCTTCTCTTCACTATCGGTTCAGTAGCAGGAATGCATGCACATCTGGCTATGTGCAGAACCTTCTGCGCATGCACAGAAGGTCCATGATGATATCAAGGTAGGTGGGCGGAGCCTTGTGCCGCTGCCACTACCAGTTCACTTACTGGTGCGAACTGGCAGCATACCGGTTCATTCATAGGAACACATTTTTATAAATGATAGTCCCTTCAATATGTTCTATGTCAATCCTATCTACATTAACAATATGCCACAAGAGGGTGACAACTCGATATGAAACATATTTCACAGTGATGATCTATATAAGCTTTCATGCTTTTATCATTGCTATATTTATGACATAGAAACACTGGCACTAATTTTTACAAATCTTTCTTCAGTCTCCTTGACTCCGAATCCTATGTTTGCATATCTACTTCTAGAATTACAATATGCCTTATTCAATTTTGTAATCTCTAAAGTTCAGTTTTGTAATACAGTACATACATAAGGTGTATATGTACATGCCAACACAAAAATGATGTCAATTTTGAACCAAACCTGAAAGCAGCCATTTTTCTGTTCCTCAGTTGCCACACAAAGGAGGAAGGGGGAAAGGCGGTTGGAATGTCTCCCTAGATGCCACAGAGAGCTTTCTCATGAGAACCAAGGTCATCTCTACTGGCAAATGATAAAGTAAGGAAGGAGTGCCTGGAGAGTCCACCAATCAACCCAATGGCCAATGTGATCTGTGACACTTGGGGGTGGGGTTATTTACTATTTTAATTATACTGAAATCACGGGAAAGATTTAGAGTTAGTTTTCCTTTAAAGCCGTGCCAATATGATGTACCCAATAAAGACGATCTTTGAGGAGGATTCTAGTCTCAGAGTTCTGATTTGCCTGGGTTCATTAGTTGGGGTCTTGACAGATGACCTATGACAGGGGTCTGCAAAGTCGGCTCTTTTAAGACTGGTGGACTTCAACTCCCAGAATTCCCCAGCCAGCTATGCTGGCTGGGGAACTCTGGGAGTTGAAGTCCACCAGTCTTAAAAGAGCCAACTTTGCAGACCCCTGACCTATGTGATTATATATGATTATATCTCTGCTCTAAATTTGTTTAAAATATATAGAGAAAGAAAGAGTGTTCAATCTGAATGGGTGGTACAAGCAATCACACATGGTCTCAGATATGCCAAGGCCACCTATGTAAATTAAATTACAGGTTGGCTCAGTATATCTGTCCCAGGATAAAACTGAATAATACAAATAAAAGTAATGAAATAGCAATAGCACTTAGACTTATATACTGCTTCCCAGTGCTTTACAACCCTCTCTAAACAGTTTACAGAGCCAACATATTGCCCCCAACGATCTTGGTCCTCATTTTACCAACCTCAGAAACATGAAAGGCTAAATCAATCTCAAGCCGGTCAGGACTGAACTGCCAAACTGTTGGTAGTCAGCAGTCAGCAGAATTAGCCTGCAATACTGTATTCTAACCACTGCACCAGTACTCAGATATTGAACCCAAGGAAGTAGATGAAGAGTGTTAGTTTTCAAAGCCTCTGAAAATCTTGTTCCTCAATGGCCCATATATGACACACAGCATTCCATGGTCACACAGTCGCCACTTGTGTGCTTTGCAATTGGCTTGCGACAAGCAGAGTTAACAGAGAAGGCAGAAATAAAATCATAAATCTTGGTCATTTAATGTTTTGCTTAACAACCACTGTGATTTGTTTAACAACCAAGGGAGTGTGTGTGAGGTTGTCAGCACATCTCCATCAGATGATGTTCAACTCAGTGATTATGGTGCTTAGACTCTCTTGGATGACTTAGAGAGACCAATCAAAACAGAGTGAAAAGCAGGGGGAATAAATACAGATATACGGTATGTGTCCTAATCTCCTAAAAATACACCCAAATATAAATTATTTTTAATGAGAGTGGCTGTAATAGAACCTTGAAAGTGTGCCTATGTTGTACTTTCTCCAGCTTATACTCCTGTGAATTAGAGAAACATCTGCTTGGGCCTCTTCTGCATATTTTCTGTCCTTGTGGATTTACAATATGTTTTACCCTTTGTTGCTTTAGTAACAGAGCTTGCATATCTTCCTCAAGGTCATCTTCCTTTCTCTCCACAGGCTTTATGCAACGCCACTCTACAAATTTTATATTTTTACTTTAGCTACTGTCCTTTCTTTGACAAGGTATTTGAATAGTATGATGTTTCCAATAAAATTAATTTGTGCAGAAATAATTTAACTATTGTGTATTTTCTATAGTTTTTAAACTATTATGATGATAGTTCTTTAGTTGGTTTCTTTAGTAAAAAAATAACAATAACCCGAGATAGGGTGGTGGCGGCAGCAATTTAGAATTTTCCAGAATTGAAAAAAGAACCTCAAAACAGTTTTCTAAAGAAGCAAAACAAAACAAATACCCTAAACTATATTTTTGTCTTAATTCCCAGCTATACATTGTTCCCTTTCAGACAATGTTATTAAAGATGAAGAAAGGGATTTTCTAGGCCTGATGAAATGAGACATTTTGTGCTGAGATGGATTAAACAGCTGAGAAATTGTTTTGTTTGTGGAAGTAAAACAGTTGTATTATTTACTGAAATCTTCAGTAGTGGTAAAGATAAAAAATTTGATTTAAGTTTTAAAAAAAAATAGTTTTCACTAAACATTGGGTTGCAAATTCCTTTGTTTACATATATACCTAAATAACTCCCTTTTTATTTCATGTGAGGATATTTAAAAATGTCACCTACCACCCAGGGTTTGCTGCAGAAATTGTAGATGGAGAAAAGGGAATTGACACTGTGGACCCCACCATATTGGAGGCCAATGATAAGGCTTCGAAAGTCTTCTCCTAAGGCCATGCTGTAAGCATGCTGACGGATGAGAACAAAATCAGGCTTGAAAGATCTAGGAGAAAAAACACACACCAAATAATACATTTATATTAATAGTCAATTGAATCCTCCAATTCCAATCTGTTATTTTTCTTTTCTGATTCTTCCTCTACTTTAACTAGGTGACAATTTTTCAAATTCAAACTAAGTACTCATTACAGCTTTATATTAAAGGCATCACCTAAACTTTCATTGCCTACAACAAGTTTTAAAACTTTGAATACATTTCTTACATATAATCCACTAGTACTCATGCCTAGAATGTTCTGTGATAAGATTTAAATATATTATTTCAGTATAACAAAGTCAACCAGAAGTTGTTTTCTAAGAATTTTGGATAGACTCCATAAGATTTTTTCCAATGGTCTAGATGAAAAAAGACAGTTTCTGAATATTTGGATGTAAAAATGATCACATAAATAATATTATACGCTCAGGAGCAAAGAAAGAGAACTGGCTTTTGAGTCTATCACCTTTATACCCAAGTAACTGAGACATCTCTAGAAGGGTCTTCAACTAATTTTTCTCATTTTTTAATTACCTTTCCTTGAAAATGTATACATTTTAAATGTATTTTTTTCTGAATGTTTCTACAATTTCAGCTATTCCTTATTCGGAAATAACTTTCAACGAGGCAGAGATAGCATTTAATTTGGTTGGGTTTATATTAATGGGCTTTTAATTTAAATTTTAGGCACATTTTTTCATGGCAAGAAACCTATGGAATCATAGAGAGTGGTGTTGTTATCTGATTAATCAACTTCATGTAATAGAGAAAAATGGAATTGTAGTCTATTTTAACCCTGTACTCCATGAACGTATCTAAAATTAGGGCCATTTTATATGCCACTGATATTCTAAAGGAAAGGAAGCAGTTAACTTAATAGGTAACCAAGTAACTAACAAGCCATTATAACATTGGCAATTTTATAAAAGCAAGACTTGCCACATATCCTATCTGGCCTATGTGGTGTTTTTACAAGTCTGGTTCATCTCCCCTGTCTAGACAGAGCACAGAAAAAACATACAGGAATTTCATTTGGCTTATTGCTCATTGGAAATTGGCCCAAATTTGCCAAATTCTCCATAATAAGGGAAGTAAAATGAAACAATAAAACAAATAAAGGAGGAAGACCATTTTACATAATCAAAACAGATTTCTGTTCTCAAGGAATCCTCATTTGTCTATTATATTTAAAGACTGTTTTGTCTTAGCTGAGATTTTTGAGTGACAAGAAATGCTGTATTTGAGTTAGATTATTTTCTTAAATAGTGATTATTGGACTATTTTCCCAAGAAGAATAAATAATTAGGTGCCAAATTGTGACAATGTATAAATTGCTGTGGCATTCTTGGCCTTCTCAAACAAACTTGAGGGGGGAAAAACCGGTGACCGCAGCTACCTGAGGAGATCGTATAGCTATTCTGTTTCTCCTCACAACATGAGATTTAAAACGATATCTGTGAAAAGGCTTAAAATTTATGTGAAGAAATGAAAACACAGAAAAACTTTTTTAAGTAAAATATTTCCTAAGGTAAAGCAATAGATGAGGTTTATTTAAAATTAAGAATCCTTCCCCCTGACTGGATTCCCTAAATGTGTAAAGTATAGCTCCCAAATATCCCAGTCTTCTACTCTTGTCTTAGCCAATATGTGCTCTCCAGGCAGAAATTAAGTGTCCAATTCGGCCATTCCACCCTGTGGAGATGCCACACTACCAGCCTCCTCTACCGCAAAGATCCCACAGAAGAAGAGCAGCCGGGACAACTGTGGGATCTGGCAGCTGTGACCCACAAACACAAAACTTTTGCTGTGTCCCAGCATAACAGATATAGCGCCCTTGCTGATCTTAATGGGGACACTAAAGTGACAGGTCAAGGTAATAATGACGACTCAAATAAGCAGGGGATTGTGGTCCAAAGTGAAGAACTTACTTCAGAAATGCAAAAGTGTGAATCAGGGATCATGCATCAGTCACACAACAAGAGCAAGGTACCCAAAAAGAGAAGTCACCTCCTGATTGGTGACTCAATCGTAAGGGATATAAACTTAGGTAAGGATATGGAGGTTTTGAAAGAGGTCAGATGTTTGCCGGGTGCTACAGCCAGCAGAGACAAGAGGCGTATTCTTAAGATAGTCAAAAATGCAAGTAAGGACTGTGAAGTTGATGCTATTATACATCTTGGCACAAATGATCTGTCCCAAAAAGATGTAGTTTCTGTGCAGAATGATTTCCAGAGTTTGGGGTACGAACTTAGTAGTACAGGTTGTAGGCTTATCTTCTCAGAGGTTATACCAGTATACAAGGAACAAAAAGGAAAGGGCCAGCGCTTAACAGAGTTTAATGTGTGGCTAAAGGAGTGGTGTAAAAAGGAAGGCTTTGGTTTTATTAGTCATGATGCCTGCAGCTGGTCCAATGATAAACTGTACAAAAGAGATGGTTTGCACCCATCCAAGAAAGGGACTGAGTTACTTGGCATTAAATTCACAGATTTCCTGGCTAAACATTTAAACTGAATAGTGGGGACAGAGAATCAATAGATAAAGAACATTTCTGTCCCCAGCAAACTAAAATTCATAGGGTTACCAGTGCATGTAACATAGATATTTGTGCGGGTAATATTATCAACACTGCTGTCAAGCAAAACAAAACAATTAACAGTGAGTGCCATACCATGTGCATGAACCATACAAGTGGCAAAAAAATAGGGGCAAAGAGAACCATAGTCAGGCATAACACAGGTTTCGTAGACAGTAAACACAGGGTCAATCAAAATGGACTCAAATGTCTATACACCAATGCACAGAGTATGAGGAATAAACAGGGTGAATTAGAAATTCAAGTAAATGAGGGCAGATATGATATTGTTGCCATTACAGAAACTTGGTGGGATGAAACCCACAAATGGAACATACAGCTAGAAGGATTTAAATTATTTAAAAGAAATAGACCAAATAAAAGAGGAGGTGGAGTTGCACTATATATAAGAAATAATTACATCTCTACAGAAATAGAGCACAACAATGATGAGAACTATCTTGAATGTATTTGGGTCGATATTAAAGGTTGGGGGGGGAATGATATTGTCATAGGTCTATACTACAGGCCACCCAACCAAGCAGAGGAAGTGGATGAACTTTTTGCTAACCAGCTAACTAAGGTATGTAGGAAGCACACTACAATAGTAATGGGAGATTTTAACTACCCTGACATCAATTGGGAAACAAACTCTGCACCAAGTGGAAGATCCAACAGGTTCCTAACAAACCTAGCAGACAACTTTGTTTCCCAAAAGGTAGATAAGGGAACAAGGGGATCAGCCATATTGGACTTAATTCTCACTAACAGAGAGGAAATGATAGAAGGTGTAGAAGCTACAGGAACTTTGGGGGCAAGCGATCATGAAATACTGGAATTCAACATTATGCAAACAAAAGTAGTAGAACAAAATCATACTAGAGTCTTAGACTTTAAGAGAGCTAATTTCAATAAACTTAGAGAGAGCTTGGGAAGGATTCCATGGATGAGAATCCTCAAGGGGAAAACAACTCAAGAAGCTTGGGAAATTTTGAAAAATGAGATTATAAAAGCCCAGTCCAGCGCAATACCAATGAAGAAGAAAAATAACAGTTCCCAAAAGAAACCAGCATGGCTGCATAAAGAACTCTCTGACAAATTGAAAGACAAAAAGGATAAATATAAAAAGTGGAAAAAGGGGGACATAACTAAGGCAAAATATCAGCAAATAGCCCGAGCCTGTAAAGATGAAGTGAGGAAAGCTAAGGCTCGCAATGAAGAAAGGCTTGCCAAAAAAGTAAAAAATAACAAAAAAAGCTTCTTCCAACATGTTAAAAACAAGAAAAAAGTTAAGGAAACAATTGGTCCACTGCTGGGAGAAAATGGCAAGAAGATGATAAGCAACAGGGAGAAAGCAGAACTATTTAACTCTTTTTTTGCATCTGTCTTTACACAAAGGGATAAAACAGTCCAACCAATCAAAAAAAGCACCACAAAAATCAGATTAGGAACACAAGTTGAAATAGGGAAGAAAATGGTAAGTGAGCATCTGTCTGCCCTGGACGAGTTCAAATCACCAGGACCAGATGGATTACATCCCAAGGTTCTGAAGGAACTGGCAGACGAGATCTCAGAACCACTGAACTATATCTTTCAGAGATCCTGGAGCACCGGGGAAAAGAGCTGATGTGGTTCCCATCTTCAAAAAAGGAAAAAAAACAAATCCAGGAAACTATAGACCCATCAGCCTGACCTCAATACCAGGAAAGATTCTGGAAAAGATAATTAAGCAACAAATAAGTGAACACCTAGAAGCAAACAAAGTAATAGCCAAAAGCCAACATGGGTTTGTCAAAAACAGATCATGCCAGACTAATCTAATTGCATTCTTTGACAAAGTGACACAATTAGTGGACCAGAGGAATGCTGTCGATATAATTTACTTGGACTTCAGTAAGGCATTTGATAAAGTAGACCATAACCTACTATTAGATAAAGTAGAAAATTGTGGGTTAGACAGCACCACCACCAAATGGATTCGCAACTGGCTGACCAACCACAGTCAACATGTAGTCCTCAATGGAACTGCATCTACATGGAAGGAAGTATGCAGTGGAGTCCCCCAAGGCTCTGTTTTAGGTCCAGTACTCTTTAACATCTTCATCAATGATTTGGATGAGGTGATAAATGGGGAACTCATCAAATTTGCAGATGACACTAAGCTGGCAGGAATAGCCAACACTCCAGAAGATAGGCTTAAGATACAGAAGGATCTAGACAAACTTCAACATTGAGCACTATCTAATAAAATGAAATTCAATTGTGAAAAAAGTAAGGTTCTACATTTAGGCAAGAAAAGCAAAATGCACAAGTACAGTATAGGTGGTACCTTGCTCAATAGTAGCAACTGTGAGAGGATCCAGGAATCCTAGTGGACAACCATTTAAATATGAGCCAGCAGTGTGCAGCAGCTGCCAAAAAAGCCAACACAGTTCTAGGCTGCATAAACAGAGGGATAGAATCTAGATCACCTGAAGTGTTAATGCCACTGTATAGTGCCTTGGTAAGGCCACACTTGGAATACTGCATACAGTTTTGGTCGCCACGATGTAGAAAAGACATGGAGACCCTGGAAAGAGTGCAGAGAAGAGCAACCAAGATGATTAGGGAACTGGAGACTAAAACATATGAAGAACGGTTGCAGGAGCTGGGTATGTCTAGTTTGATGAAGAGAAGGACCAGGGGAGACATGATAGCAGTGTTCCGATATCTCAGAGGGTGCCACAAAGAAGAGGGAGTCAAACTATTCTCCAAGGCACCTGGGGGCAGGACAAGAAGCAATGGGTGGAAACTAATCAAGGAGAGAAGCAACTTAGAACTAAGGAGAAATTTCCTGACAGTTAGAACAATTAACCTCTGGAACAGCTTGCCTCCAGAAGTTGTGAATGCCCCAACCCTGGAAATCTTTAAAAAGATGTTAGATAGCCATTTGTCTGAAATGGTATAGGGTTCCTGCCCATGCAGGGGGTTGGACTAGAAGACCTACAAGGTCCCTTCCAACTCTGCTATTGTATTGTATTGTATTGTATTGTATTGTATTGTATTGTATTGTATTGTATTGTATTGTATTGTATTGTATTGTATTGTATTGTATTGTATTGTATTGTATTGTAATATACTTTTTAATTTATTTCCAGGCTCAATTCAAGAAAATCTTTGTTTTCTTTAGATTTACAACATTTAGGATAGGAAAAATAAAATAATATCCCTGTCTTATGTCCTTACTATATAACCAGCCATTCTAAGAAGTGTAACACACAAGAACTTGAAGGCAAGTATTTTAAGTAGCAGAATAAGAGAGTTGGAAGGGACCTTGGAGGTCTCTTAGGCCAACCCCCTGCTATACTATTTCAGACAAATGGTTGGTCAATTTCTTCTTAAAAACCTCTAGTGTTGGAGTATCTACAACTTCTTGAGGCAAGTCATTCCACTGGTTAATTGTTCTCACTGTCAGGAAATGTCTCTGTAGTTTTACAGTAGGTTGTTTTTTCTCCGTGATTAGTTTCCACCCATTGGAAACTTGTCTTGTAGTGCCCTAATTATGAAGTACTATCCAGCAGTTTAGCTCATTCTCTTAAGGCTATAAATGAATACTTTGCTGCTGGTGCTTTATGTATTTTCTACGGAATTATGTCATTGCTTTCTGTTTTAATCCTTTCACACCTGAGATTTGATGAACATAATAATGTCAAACGGAATAATAACAAAAATCAAGCATAAAAATATTTCTATAATTAAGAAATATTTCTATAATTAGTATGATGGTAGGGAGAAAATGTACAAGTTCCAGACTTGTACATTCTGGGATTGTGAGGGGTGTGGAAAAATGACAAAATATGCATCACAATGCAAAATATTTTTGAAAGATATTATGATGCAAGTAAATTGAACCTTGCTCTGTTATGTAATTTTAGTCATTTTAGTGTCATGGTGGTTAGGAACGGATGACTATATAGTACGGGTCCTGTATGAAAACATATTTGTTCATTTTACGAAAGAATAAATAGCAAGTGAATGAAAAGAGAGAAGATATAAAAGCTACCTGAAGAGTAAGAAAAGGAATATATAGAATTAAGACTGCTTGATAGAATGAATAAATAATAATGATGGTGGAAAAGGAAAAAAAAATATGAGGAAAGGATATGGTGTACACAGAGAGAAAAACATAATTGAAAGAATATAATCAAAAATAGCAAGGAACTTAAATGTAATCCTGCAAAGACTAACAGAGGCTTCCAAATGCAATTTTGATTATGGAAATTAAAAACTAAAGTGGTTAAAAAGAACTAAAAAAGGAACTTCCACTCACTGAATGAAGAAAATTAAAAATAAAAGTGATGACATGATTCTGAAAGAAACTAAAGTGAGGGAATACTGGAATGGGAATTTCAGAGAGTTGTATTTAAATAAAGATATGTTGATGAGTAGAATTCAAATAAATGCTACAGTTGTTAACATCCAAGAAAAATGGATGTGAGAATGTTGAAAAATGGCAGGGCTGCATATGGCTGAAGGAATCTTAAAATATAGAGTGACTGTGATACTTGGTTGACAAGACTAGGAAGACTGTATCTGTCCCTAACATCTGGAAAAATGCTATTTTTTTTCTTATACAAATAGAAAATTGGCAAAAGCAAATATAAAACAACCATGGAATTAGTTTATTAAGCATGTTTGATAGATTTCTGATTAATAGGGTATAAAAACAAGAAGAAACCAATAAAACAAGAGCAAGGAGGTGATGCAGAAATCTTTGCAATGAATAGCACAAAAATGTAGACCTTAAATAGTTACAGCTAATCTGGAATTCCAGTGCAACAGGTCACAACCCTGGCAAGATCCCTAATTAGTCTGACAACAAGAATCAATGGGACAAGTCAGTTTTAATTAAAGAATGATTATGATTATATCAAGGAAACAGAACCTCTGCTCCCTCCATTGTACAGACAGACAAGTGATTGCTACTCAATAACTAGGATAAAGAATAAATGTTGTTAGACAAAAGGGTTGAAATTCAGACATATACAGTAGCATCAAACTATTCCATCCTGCTACTAGCATCCTCAAAACTGTAATTTGCTCCTTTTTAGCTGGCATTACTTTATCAGGCTGACTCAGTTCTCCCATTTAAGCAGCCATACCTTCAGAATACTAATTACTCTTATATTTAATCTATTTTCTCTTGAAGATCCACAGACTCCCTCAGGTTTCTTCAGATTAATTATCATCTCAAGTAATTCATTCTGCTGAATACATTATAATAAATGTATTCATAATTTATTTTATCACAATTTAGCTAGCATGATCTGGAAACCTTTCAAACTAACACATAAAGAAAGTCAGTCTATGACTACTGTAAATAGAATGCTTTGACAAAAATGTCACCTTCAAAACTCCTTTACACATCTGGTTTATTGTACTTGTGGCCTGATTTTAAAACATTAATGAAATTTCAGTTTGCACATCTGACTTATGTTTAGTCCAATCTTTCAAATATTTGGTACAGATACATTTTATAGGAAGGCTATAAAAGTTTTCTGGCATTCATACAGGTTACCTCCAGACCATTATAGGTACTTTTTTAGCTAATCCTCCTTTGGGCTTCATCATTTTTTTCTGAAATGAAGAGTGTCATCTGGAGAAATGTCTTAAGATGTCACTTGAAATAGAATGCCCTCATCCCGGAAATTCACCTGAAAGCAATATGAAGGTCTTTCCAGTGATAGTTAAAGACTACTGACCAGGGGTGAAATCCTACTGGTTCACACCGATTCGTGTGAATTGGTAGGGACAATTGTCGTTGGTTCTGTGAACCGGTAGTTAAAAAAAATCCTCCCAGGATCATGCGGCTCATATATTATATAATTATATATTATATAATTATAATATGGTGGTAAGCTTTAACTATTATGACACAAAAAGTTTGTACCCAGACAACACACAGTTTAATGAATGATGAAATGTTTGAATTGAAAGAAAAAAAAATGGGAAAAAAGGGCTTTGGCTTGAATAGGGAGTCTATGAAGAGCTTTGCAGTGTAATGAGATGTGAGAAAACAGAAAGGTTCAGACAATCTGTAAGACTGGTCTTCTTCCTGAGAAAATTCTGTATCTTGAAAATATTCATCAAATTGAAATTAGTAATCCTTGCTTAAAATAAATACATGGGTCTTAACTCAGGAAATCATTTAGATTATGAGGCAGTGAGATAGGAAATTTGGGAAAACAGGAGGCCCTAGAAACAAATGGGGAAGACACAATAGAGAATGGAAGATGATCAGACTGAAACCTTACACTGTCCTTCTTATTCATAATTTAAACTGGAGCAGTGTGAAAACATGCAAGAGGAAACTCAAATAAGGCATTTTGTTATGATGACCATGTGCCATCATTGGCATAATAATACTGACAATTTAAGTTTCGGATTTCCTCTTAGTTTTAGGATGGGAGGAAAGTATGGCAATAACTAAGTATGTGGGTGAGCTCTTTGTCTATTTCTTTAATCTGCATATATTTCTCTCATTGTGATTTCTTAGTACTATCTATGTTCTGCAATATACTGAACTATATGATTATCTATGGTGACCGATCAGAATTTCTTAATAACCATTTGTAAGATCTTGAAGTCAAATCCATAGTATAATGGCATTTATATCACCAAATTCAGCAGGATTAGGTGCACAAAGCTAGAGACTATGAGGACACAAAAATAAAGAAAATATGACTAAGAAGAAGAGTGCACAAACAATTGGCAATCATAGGTGGGAAGTACCACTTATTATTTATTCATCAAATTTATATGCTGCCCATCTAGCACTACAAAGTGATGGTAGGAGGCTTTTAGCATACAGGAAAATCAACGCATGAACAGAAATATTGTTTTCAGCTTAGTTGGAATGACCATAGACATAAATGTACAAAACAATTGTTTCATACTCAAGGAGTAGGGAAAATGTGAAGATGTCCTCAAATTTCATTGTAATTTTATTACAATATTATTACAATGACAATAAAGATTATTATTATTATTATTATTATTATTATTATTATTATTATTATTATTATTATTATTATTATTTAGCTTGACTCTTGGGGATTACATAGACACTACCAGGTTGGTTTCTTGGAAACACTAGTGGTTTGCTATTCCAGGATGTTTTTTTTTAAAGTTCCTGCTGTATCTACATCTCTAGAGTTTCCTGGTCATTTTCTATCTAAGCAGTAACTAAATCCAACTGTGCTTAGCTTCCAAATCAGGTAATGTAAGCATAATAGCACTTAGCTTTCGAAGAAAGCTGCTTCACTACTGCTAAGGGATTAGATTTGAGCAGATCAAGCGAGAATGCAAAATTAACATCAACAACCAAGGCTTAGACATTGGTCAGTGTGGGAAAAGAAAGACTTGCTTTAATTCTCTCTTCTCTCAACTCCTTTTGTTTTATTAAATACCATCAGGTATCCACTCTTAGCTACCACGTAGACAAATTTTCTCCAAGATGATATATCATGACATTTTAGTTATATTAATTACAAATGAAATAAATCTGTGACATAATTATATTTCAACAATACTTTCTGGCTTATAAAAGCAAGTCACTAGCCTACTCTTCTAATACAAAACATATTTTTTTATATTTTTAATTCAAAGATATACACATGTGCTAATCAGCATTTGGGATTATATATTGATATGGGATTTCCTACCAGCGTAGTTGTGACACTTCTTTCACAACATTTGTACTCATTTCTCAAGATCTCAACAAATAAAACTGTTTCTGAAAAAAAAATCTCTTTTAACAATCAACAGATCACAAACTGGACTGATCTATTTTTCCCCTACTGCTAAAGGTCATAACAAGTTGTTTGCAATTATCTATTCCTTATTGACGAACTTGAGAAACACACTTTAAAAAAAACAAAACACCCAAGGACAAAGAAGTGACTTGGAAGGAAACAAAAACTCTAATATTTGTCACCTGACCACTTTTGTGCCATTCCTGATGACCTGCATGTCTACCATACAGCCAGCAGTAGAATAGGCAGCCAAGTTGAGTTCTGAAAACTCTGCCTGAAGTGGAAGAATAAAAGAACACAGGGTTACTTGATAACAAAACACACAGAATAGAGTGACCTATTTGCAAAATTCTCTTTCAAATGGAATGTTTGCCTCAAGATTTCCACAGCAGCGGCATGTCTAATTAGTGCTGTTTTGCACTGAAAACACTCAAGAAGTGTTTATAGTCTAATAATAAGTGGATGCTGAATTAGGTTTACTGCAGCCATCATCATCATTATCATCATCATCATCCCAGACCAAATCCAACAGAAAAATTCTTTAAATAGGATTTGTGTACCTATTTCAACCATCACATCTGGGTTTATTTTTGAAATCTGGCTTCACAGACCAGCTATAAACTTAACAAAATTTTGTGCCTGTGGCATTGGCCAAATTTTTTATTATATTTTGAGAGAATTCCATTTGAAAACATTGAACAAGTTTAGAGTGTAGTGAATCTGGGCAGCACATTGCATTATATAACCATTCAAAAATAACCTTTTTCATGCTTGACCATAAGAAACAACATTGCAAAATGACTGTAGGTTAGACTAATTCCAAATAGGTTCCTCCAATTCAGTTGTATTTCAAGAACCTTAATCCATATCCCACAAACCCAACAGATTAGGAAAAGTTGTTTTAGAACAAATCTATAGTTTACTATACTAATACTTCAGCAAATTCATTTGAAACTGTGGAATAGACAGGACAAAAGACAGGTTTTTCTCTTGCTAGGCTTGCAGAATGCATGATAATTATGCATTATTTAATGCATTTGTCTAGCCCAGGGGTCTGCAAAGTTGGCTCTTTTAAGACTGGTGGACTTCAACTCCCAGAATTCCCCAGCCAGCTATGCTGGCTGGGGAATTCTGGGAGTTGAAGTCCACCAGTCTTAAAAGAGCCAACTTTGCAGACCCCTGGGCTAGCCTAAAGTACCTTGCAGAATGGTGAAGAATCACCCAATCTGGAGAACACAGAACACAAATAACCCCCACATGACACAAGTACCAGCAACCATGTCAACTTAAAGATGTATGGATTTCAACTCCCACAATCCCTAAATCAGTTAATCTTAGGTTCTGTGTTGTTGGGAGGAAAAAGATAGGAGCTTTAAAAAGACCTATTTTTTAATAGCAAAAAGTCAGAAATAAAGCCTGATCTGTTTTATGTCAAGAGTGTGAGGTTTGGCACATCAGAGATGAAGTAAAACAAAAACAAATTGTAAGGTAGCCATTCTGGGAAGAGAGAGTAGTGACAGAATAGGGAAGAACCTTACACATTTCTCCCTGAATATTTTGAAGCAATATTAAAATATTTTCCCACAAGGTTTAATTGTTTGGAGATTTCACTTACAAAACATTTCTCTTTTTTCAAAACAGAGTAGTTTTTCTAATAGGAACAGCAACTTGTTTTTTCTGAGAAAGATACTATTTCCACTCAGCAGCAAACAAAAGTATAACATTCTCCAGCATGGTTAAGTAGATGGGTGGCAGTACACTTTGTACTCTGCCATAACAGAAGAGACAATTAAATCTGAGGTAAGCAAGCTCCAAAGTGTTCCTTTAGATAAAAATCTCTTCCTTACTGACACCTGCAAAGCCAGGAGTGAACTAAATGCCTGCACAGCTTTTTCCCCTCACTGACCTGTTCCACTCGGATCTCATATTCCCCATTCACCTTCTTTCCTTGAAAATACTTAGGCCTATAGAAAAAAAAGAGGAAGTGGGGAGAGAAAGAGGGAGGGCATGTGTTAAATAAGTGTATCTTGTCCCCATTCATCTGATTTTTTAAATATATATATATTTAAATATAAATACATATAAATATTTATATATTATTGACAAGATTGTTCAGTATTATTTCTCTGCTTAGGATGATTCAGGCAATACATATAAAAAAACCAGAGTCTCTGAAATGTTGATTTAACACATATAAACTGCCTGGTTTAACTTTCTAAAATGGAGGGAAAAGGTTTACCATATGTTATTATTGCAAGACTTATGTTTATAGTAACCAGTGGTGGGTTGCAGGCGGTACGCCCCGGTATGGGCATACCGGAGCCTGCCCGGAGCAATGTGTACCATTCCGGTACGCTGCTCCGGAGGGCCCACCCTCCCGTCAGAGCTCCTTACCAGTGTTTTAAAGCTTTCAGCGCTTTTGCGCACTGCATACAGCACCTGCGCGATGCTCTGGTTGGAACGGGATCCAGAACCCACCACTGATAGTAACCTTATAATATATATAATTTATACTTATATAATATAGCTTACCATATAGCAGGGGTCGGGAACATTTTTGGCTGAGAGAGCCAGGAACACCACATATTTTAAAATGTAATTCCATGAGAGCCATACAATATGTTTAAAACTAAATACAAGTAAACGTTTGCATTTTATATAAGACCAACACTTTTAAAGTACAATACGTCTCTTAATTCTTTTTCTTTCTTCCTTTTTCTCTTCTCTTTTTCTGTGTGTGTCTCTCTCCTCCCTTCCTCTCTGTCACTGTGTGTGTGTGTGTGTGTGTCTGTCTGTCTTTCTGTCTCTCACTCACTTAATCACTCATTCTCTGTGTGTATGTGTGTTTGTGTCTGTCTGTCTGTCTGTCTCTCACTCACTCACTCACTCACTCACTCTCTGTCTCTGTCTCTCTCTCTCTCTCTCTCTCTCTCTCTCTCTGTGTGTGTGTGTTTCTGTCAGTCTCTCTCTGATTCCCTCCCTCCCTCCCTCCCTCCCTGTGCCTGTCTTGTCTTCCGGCTGCAGCCCCACTCCGTGGAAAACATAGCCCCGTGCACGCACTGCACAATTACAGCCCGGAGCAGGACCCCAGCCCCTAACCCAACTGGTCCTTCCTTGCTCGGAGGGCTTCAGAGGAAAGCTTCTGCAGAAGCCCAGGCGAGTGAGAACAATTTCCCACCGTTACGAACTCTCTGAAGCTGTAATTGTATGGGCTGTGTGCACACACCTATGTTTTCCACGGGGTGGAGCACCGGCCATGGAAAACATAGGCGCATGCGCACAGCCCATACAATTATAGTCTCGGAGACTTTGTAATGGTGGGAAGTTTTTCTCACTCACCTGGGCTTCTGCAGAAGCTTCCCTCCGAGCAAGGAAAGACCAGTTGGTAGAGGGGCTGTGGTTCTGCTCCGGCCTGTAATTGTGCGGCGGGCGCCTAGCTATGTTATTTATATAGATTTGTCTGTGAGCCAGATGCAGCCATCAAAAGACCCATATCTGGCTTGCGAGCCATAGGTTCCTGACTCCTGCCATATAGCGTAGTAACCATGGGTTCTTTTAGCACCTTAAATAATATAATTATTTTAGAATCCCATTGCTGATAATTTTTACTGGTTAGCTTTATTATATTTGAATGGCCAGCTAGTCTATTTCTAACTCAATTTGTATTGTTCCAGCCCTGTAGAATAGCTTCTGTTCCATAAGTTTAACAGCACCTTAAGCTGCAATCTGAACAACAAAAACCTATTTTTCATCTATTTTTATTTTATTCAAAAAGTTAAAATAGAAAACATCATTTTTTAAAGATAAAAAGAAAACCAACAAGACATTAAAAAGAAAAAGTGCATTAGAAAACTACTACGCATGCACATTTTGCCTCCCCAGTTGAATGCTGATTAATAATGTATATTACAACAATATTAGTTTTCCACCTCTTGAAAAATAGGCCCAAAAAATTTAAACTACTAAACTACTAATTTCATTTGCAAGTTTTTAAGCTATCATCTATATACTATATTAATAACAAGATAATTAACAGAAAGAACAACAGCAATAATAATAAAAGATAAGATTAAAATTCTAAAATCCTCTGTTGACAAACTATTATTGTAATCAATTTATAGAAAATTTACCCCTTCTTAATTATCCAAAATCATCCCAAGAATTAGCACTGATTATATTTGGTCCTGAATCAAATATCCATGTTTGTTTCTTAATAGCACATCTTATCAATTGCTGTCTAATTAAATACAAAAAATGCAATCGTCAGAGCCAGTCTATCTTTTCAAAAGAGTCCAGATGAAGTTGTTCCCCAGTTAAATGGGACAAAACTATTTCTCCATCTCCTATAAGAATAAATCCTTAAAAGAACCCAATTTATCATTTGTCAACTGAGACAGTTTTCTGCTGTTGTATAAGAGTGCAGGCTTGAACTTCAGGGAAGCCTATGGCATTGACTCTGTTATTTCTAAGTCCATATTTCTTCTCAGAGAATCTGCTTTCAAATCACATTCCTTTTGTGGGTTTAATATATTTACAGTCACTTACCTCTGAGTTCAGCAGCCATCTTGGGAAGGAACCAAAAAAATCTCTCCCCCCAGATTACTAATAATAATAATAATAATAATAATAATAATAATAATAATAATAATAATAATAATAATAATAATAATAATAATAATAATACTCTATTACTTATTGGCAGAGATATTGTCAATTGCAGGATGCTTATTGGTAAGAGATAGTTGCATAAAATGTAATTTAGCATCATTTTATAGGTTGCATCATTACAAATTAGAGCATTTAGGTTCTTGATTGTACAGGATAGCAGAGAGCTCTTTGTGAGAACTGAGAAGAAAAGATTCCATTATACTGCTGACTTTGTTTCCTGCTGCTTCATGAAACTACATGTTATAGAATTAACTCTTTTTAGTCCCAGTGCAGTCTTCATCTGATTGCTGTTCTTCCAACACTCTTCTATAAGCACAAATTTAGGATTCTCTTGATGAAGTGCTAGTCTTGCATTTAAGAATCAGGGCTTCTCTAAAAAGGATACTAATCCTGTGCTGCACAAAACTTAAACTGGGAAGAAGACCCAGGCTCTGCCAGTGTGTGCTGCTCTTCCTGTGACCACTATGTGTATATTACAGATATGCTTCAATTAATAAAGGATTTTCATGGCCATCCCTTTCAGTTTTCTAGCTCTATGGCCACTCCCAGTTCCTCCTAAACGCTGGCAGCTATGAAGATAATTTTGGACTTACTGCAAGCATTACTGTCTTCTTGTAACACAATTTAAGTTAACCTGACCATTTCAAAGTTTGGATTTAGTGTTCATTTAGGGCAGGACTAGGCTTGTGTTTAGAAGTAGCCTGGCTGATGGGTCATAGGCAGGGAGCATCACCAACCTGTGACTTGTTAGTTGAGTTTCCTGATAAATAGATAAACATATTATTCCAAACATTTGCCTATATTTACTCAACCCACTTTACCCCAAGAGATTTGGTTATTTCTCACTCACCAGCCTCCATAACAAAGCAGACTAGGATACAAATGTTATGCTGGCATTTTTTTTTATTTTTTATTTGCAGATTCAGGGACTGGTACAGAGTACTTCAACATTGCCATATGGTTTCATTTATTGTCTTACTGCTTGGAATTGATTGCCTGTAGGAAATGTTTACCATCGTAAGGAACTTAAGAAGAGTGATCCAGCTGATGATAAACTTGTAAGCAAATCTACATATCCTTCCATTGACAAAGAAGGACAACTGGATTGTTCAATTTGTTTGTTTAAACTTCCTGAATTGAACTGAATTTAAATTAATTTAATTTCCTCAATTGTTTACATATTAAAGAACATTTTGCAATTTAAATCTTTTGTTAATTCTAGTCTAAAATAACCTCATAAGAGCCATCTAGGCAGCTTTTATGAAGCTTATCTATGATTTTTCCTTCTCTCCAGCATTTTTTTAGGTGAAAAGACAGACAGTTCGTTTTCATAAACTAGTACCTTGTCTTAACTTTTGCCATTTGCCCTCATTAAGTTTTATTAAAATGCTAGATTTCCAATTATTTGAAAGTTCTTACTCATTCATCTTAATAACAGCCCTCTGTTATTTGTAATCTAACCATAATTTTCTTTCAGTATGTTCCTGAGGCTGTAGATAAAATTCTTCAGAACTAATTCTCTTTATTCTTACTCATAATTCATACATTCAGAGTTAAACAAAGACCAGGAATGATAATTTTAATCTTTACATAAGAATGTGAATTGAATGGCACAGCATCTAGAGGGATACCAGTTATAAAATACTTCCTGTGGAGAATGGAAATTCTTATTCCTTGATTAACTGCAGTAATAGTGTTCAGCCTTTTGCCCTATAGGGTAATGCTGTTTTTTTTATTATTGAAAAAGTTTTATTGGTTTTACATTTTTCCATAGGATGGGGTAAGGGATACAAAGAAATTTTGAGAGCATTCACGTCAAAGTCGTCGGCCCTTCCGGGACTTCAAAATACATTGATAACAATAAAAAACATTTTCCGTAACACTACAAAGTGAAAGCAAGTACATATACCTAAGTTCTCAATTCTATGCTGTCAGTCATTTACAAAAATCCAAATACAGATATTATGCAATATTATTCAGAAAAATCAAGGCAAAGTTATTTTTTAGATCTAAGTCTCTTGGCAATTGTGTCTTCAACCTCTTCCTCCAGGCCCCCAACGGGCGGGGCCGTGGCCCCCCCTGCCCCCCCTGAATCTTCCCCCAGGACAGAGGAGTGTTTTTTGAAAAAGGCTTCCGCCTCGGCAACTGTTTTAATCCTCACTCTTCCTCCTTCCCAGAACACCAGCATCCCTTCGGGTGTCACCCACTTGAACCAAATCCCGTGATCAAACAATGTTTTAGACAAGAAGGAAAATTTCCTTCTTGCATCTCTAATCTTTCTTGGGATCTGCTTCAAGATAGCAACCTCTTTTTGTTGGTAAATTAACGGACTTCCTCTCTGCACTTTCAGGATTTCCTCTCTGGTTGACCTTCTAACAAATTTCACATGTATCTCTCTAGGTACTTCATTTATCCTGGCATATGCTGAGTTTATTCTGTAGGCTAGGTCAATGTCCCCCCTGATCTCATCCTTAGGTTGATGTAAATAGTCTGCTATAATTGTGCTCATGAGATCAGGAAGGCATTCACCAGGTTCCTCAAAAACATTCTGAAATCTCAAAAAATATGTCATTCTTTCCATATCAATCCTAGACACATGCCCATTTATTTCCACAACCTCATTAGTAACATTTTTAATCTCTCCCTTAGCCCCCACCAGCCCCCCTTCCAATTCTTCATTCTTCTGTGTGTTTTCCAGCACTTGTTTCCGTGTGTCCAATAACTCCTTCTTAAAGTTAATATTTTCTGCCCTCTGGGCCTTAATTTCTTGTACCAAAGTTTGTATAACAGATTCAAGAGAAGCCATCCTTTGTTCTAAGCTTGCCAGTGCTGTTTCTTGTGCCATGATTAGCTGTTAAAATCAATGCCACTAAAATGGCGTTTTCTGGGTGAGGCTGATGAGGCAGATCAGGAGCCAAAAGTTCCGTTCAGGGTTGTAAAGTTGCAAAGTTCAGGAACCAAGAGAGAAACAATTTTCCAACTCAATAAGTATAATAGCGAAGGTACTCCAGAAAAGAAATCACAAATCCAAAAAAAAAATATTCTTCATTAATAACCAGAGGAAGTCCAAATTGCAAAGAGACGCTGGGAATTTTCCGTAAGTGAAATAGTCAGTCAGGAACAAAGAGAAGCCATCTTCCACCGCCCAAGCTCAAAGCCCGAAGGAGAGAGTGGTAAAATAAATTGTTTCAGCCAGACCTAGAGACATTGTTGCAAGCAAACCGCAGATCACTTTCCCTTGCTGCAAACAGTCAGGATTAAAGATTTCCGCTTCCTCGCCGCGAGGAGCCATTTTCAAGTGCCGCTTGAGTCCGAGGGGTGGTTTTTACAAACAAACACCCCCCTCCCAGTCCTTTCAGCCCGGCTGACAGCAGAAAAAAAAGTTTTAAATCACTCACTCTCCCCCTCGCAGCTGAAGCCCCGAGAAGCCTTCCGACTCATTCGATCAACTCTCTCCATGATCGCGAATGGCGCCGTCTGCCTTTGGCGAAGGGAGAACCCCCTGCAGCATGTTCTCCTTCACCTAAGCCGAGGACAAGGGTCGCTTCCCCCACCGCCGTGGGGGGGAGCGTCCCAGGCGAGCCGGCTTTACGGGAGACCCCCAAAAACGGGCCATCTCGCCCCCGTGGGGGGGGGGGGCAGAAAAAGCAACAAAACGGCGAGCGAGCGCTAGGCTCGCCCGTCGCCGCTGGAGCCGGAACCGGAAGTCTGGTAATTCTGTTTTTAAATTTACAAATCAATAGGGCTAATATTTTCCTCCCTTTCAAATTTCAAATAGAATACCTGAGAATACATGTAACAAAATGTATTCTTTGTTTTGATGCTCATAATTTATCAGTAATCATCTTGTTCATGTCTGATAGTCCACACCACTTTGTTCTTGGCATACTGCTTTGTTTATTCTCTGCTTTATTTCCCCCCCTTCTGTTTGTTTCTTTATTTTCAATGAATGAAGTGAATGTTGAAATAGCTGAAAAGGAATGCATGGATGGATGCATTGCTATACTTAATCAAACTTCCTCAGAGAGGGCTGCGTACATTTGCTTAGTATGTAACTGGAATTAGATAGGGTTTTTTATTTTTTTAATGGGTTTTACTGTTTTAAAATGTCAGCATATTGCCCCCAACAATCTGGGTCCTCATTTTACTGACCTTGGAAGGATGGAAGACTGTGTCAACCTTGAGCTTGATAAGATTCAAACTGCCAAGTTGCAGGCAGCTGGCAGTCAGCAGATAAATATTGAATTCACCCATATAGACTGTTTTGCAAAACTTCCTTCCTTCCTATTGCTCAAAATCTTGATGGTCCTACAATACACTGTTATCATGCATCCAGAATAGAACCATGCTCTGCTACTGTGTGTACATCTCTAGTATGTGATGCTGTTAGGACAGTGTTGGTGGTTCCTTATTGTAATTCAGACATGGCCAATTTTAAGAAAAGTTGGTGAAGTTTGACCGTAAGATAGCAATGAGAGTATGAGGATAAATTCTTATTTATTTATTTATTTATAGGATTTATATAACCGCACCCTCTCTCCGAAGGGACCCGGGGCGGTGCACAGGAAGTTAAAACACACAGTATCACAATATAAATAATTAAAGCCAGATTAAATAAGTTATCCCTGTGCTAAAATTTAAAAGGTTAAAACATAATCCCATTTAAAACCCAATTAAAACAATTTATTGTACAGACTGTAGGCTAGGTAAATAACTTAGGCCAAGCCGGCCTGATGAAACAAGAGTGTCTTTAATTTCTGGCGGAAGGTGCGGAGGTCCGTGGTTGTTCTGAGGTCGGGGGATAGGTCGTTCCAGAGGGTTGGGCCCACCACAGAGAAGGCCCTTTCCCTGGGCATCGCCCGCTGGCATTGCCTAGTGGACGGCACCCGGAGAAGTCCCTCTCTGTGGGAGCGGATCGGCCACAGGGATGCATGAGGTAGGATGTGGTCTCGCAGGTAGCTAGGTCCCGTGCCATGGAGCGCTTTAAAGATGGTGATCAACACCTTGAAGCGCACCCGAAAGACCACAGGTAACCAGCAAACAGTAAGTGGGACATCCTTATGCTAGGGCAGGGAAGTTTTGATGATATCTAATAAAGAACCATCAATATTTAAAAAAAGCAGCAGAAAAGAAATGCAGAGTAAAAAGCAGTACAAAACCAATAAAAATAGAATCCATGTGACAAGCTACAATTGCTCAATAAATGCAAATGTTCTAAATTATAACCATCTTTAGCTAATCTGCCTACTCATTTTGGGGATCCAATCCCATTGTTTTAGACCTAAAAGCACTTCAAGAAACTGAATGGCAAACAGATAAAGAGAGGTATAAGAATACTTATATTCTTGGTTGGTTGGCAGGAAAATTAATGGTATTGTATGAGTTGAATTCAACAGTCTATTGGCTGGTAATACACTGTACTGTTTGTGGGGAAGGAACACTGATACATATTTCCTTTGACACTGGTGTCACCCATATCCTTTTGCATCTATATCTAGATTAAGTGAAAATGAAGCTGCAGCCCAAGAGTACGACCAGTTTTCTCATGTTATTAAATGTTCATAGGTTGTAACATTTGGGAAAGCCTCTACATCTGAAAGTCAAGAACGAAATGGTTAATTGATAAGACAGCTCTTTTCTCTGCAGGCATAAAATACTATTATTCTTTCTTGGCTGAGTGAATTCTTTGCATGAACAGAAAACCATGCAGAAACAACTTTATTTTATATAATATTCAGATTACTCTAGTATATCATTTGCTCATTCCCTATAAACAATACATCAGAAAGAGTTATAACGCTATACAGCATGGAAGTGTTTGTTATACATTTGTTTTCAGTGGAAACAATCCACTGAAATTTGGAAACAAGGAAACTTGAAAACCCCATGAGGACAATAAACAGCTGAAGTTCACTCCTGGGGCTCAAGCCACATATCCCATACAAATTATACCTGCTTTATTATCATGGGTGACATGCCTGAACTGCTTTAGCAGGTGGTTCAACTTATAAATCCACTTCAGCTATAATCAGTGTATAAAATGATGTGTATGCTAACAACCAAAGCAACTCATTTCCTGAAGCTATGCCTTCTGCAACTGTAGGCACTTCACTTAAGGAGCTCATTAAGCAGTCATGAGCAGGCTAAGGAAACCACAGCCTGACAGCCTCAGAGTGGATTAGCATTATCTACCTTTCTTAATGCCAACGTCCACTTTTGCCTTCTCAACCACCTCCTTTTCCATCATTATCTTTATTGCTGAGAAGGAAAGAAGAAAGAAAGCATGAAAGAAAGGAAGGAAGGAACGAACCATATTTTTCAGAGTATAAGACGCACCGGAATATAAAACCACCACGATTTTGAAGAGGTAAATTAATTAGTTTTTGCACTCTGCAGGCCTCCCAAATCACACAGCCTCTTGCTCTGCTGCAAGAAAGCAGAAGAAGTGGTCCTCCCATTCATGGAAAAAAATAAGACACCTCTAGTCTTATTTTTGGAGAAACATGGGTACATGTTATTACTTGGTATCTTCACAAGTTGTTATGGATGCAACTGTACACTCACACCACTACTAAGGGCCACTGCTGTTCATATTATAATTTTATGTTAAATGTTTGTTCCTATTTATATTAGGAACTGCCCAGAATTTTATGTCAGATGGTGGCTACATGTTTATAAATAAATACATTTAATAAATAAATAAAATACATGTCACTAGTCTCCCCCAAAATATGTCATATATTTTGTGTACCATTTTGGATTTTTCAGCAATAAATCGTATGCTATTCAGCAGAGAGGCTGAAATAAAGGCCTTTGACAACTATAAATTACATTCCTCCACTTTTATGCTTAGTTCTACTGCATAGAACTGCCAACTCATTGATGAATAAAATGAAATGGTGTAACTTATTGCATATAGTAGCTCGTATCTTGTGCCAAGACTTGGCACAGTCAGGCAGCAGCCTGGAGCTTCTGAATAAATTGCTTTGAGAGCCTAATTGCTCTGGCTGTTAGTATACCATCCATGTAGAATAGCCAGCAGAAAAAGCAAATAACCGAGATTCAAGGAAGTCAGCTGCCTCACATTTTGAAGCAAACCATCTTGTTTCATGGCTCCTGGAAAACAGTTTCTCTATCTTCTATTTTGACTTTACTTTTTTGCAGGGTTGATTTTAACTGCTGGGTTTTATTTTCCAGAAATAAAACTATTTCATTTTTCTTTTCCCTAATAGGTTTTTAGAACTTATTCACTTCCACACCTAGAAAAATGGTCCTACGAGTCTATCCACAGGGACTTCAAAAGTCTGGTACAAAACTTCTGTGGCAGCCCTGCTTATCTTAATTCCTACTCTGTTGTTGTTCTTCCCCAAGAGAAACATTTTTGGAGTTCCCCAAAAATCTCATATCACAAAAAAGAAATGCTGTGGTTTTAAACATTTGAGAATGCTTTTCAATTGGCAGGAACTCCTATGAGAGCCTGCTTCTTGACTTCATTACTTTCCCATTCTTCTCAATCATCAAGTCTATTGAGTGCCATCACTCTTTTCTTTCCTTGTAATGAACAACATGGCAGTGCAAGATTAAGGAAGTGGGTGTCTGGCCGGAAGGCATTTTCTATGTTCCCTAATTAATGTACGTTATCTCAAGTGTTTCCATAATCGGTCCGGTGAATATAATCACTGATCCACTATAAGACATTCAATTATAACGTTCTGAGGCATCTTTGAAGAGTGATAACAGTGACCATGTGGAAGTTCTCTCTATATCTTGCAGATGCTTCCCCATCATCTTTCTTAAATATCATATTTTATTTATTGAGCAGATTTATATAGCCACCCATCCCATAAATATGTGATTCTGGACAGCATAAGGTAAAGGTAAAGGTTCCCCTCACACATATGGGCTAGTCGGTCCCAACTCTAGGGGGCAGTGCTCATCTCTGTTTCAAAGCCGAAGAGCCAGCACTGTCCGAAGATGTCTCTGTGGTCATGTGGCCAGCATGACTAAATGCCGAAGATGCACAGAACACTGCTACCTTCCTACCAAAGGTGGTCCCTATTTTTCTACTTGCATTTTTACATGCTTTCGAACTGCTAGGTTGGCAGAGGCTGGGACAAGTAACAGGAGCTCACTCAGTTATGCAGCACTAGGGATACGAACCACCAAACTGTCAACCTTTCTGATCGACAAGCTCAGCCTGGACAGCATACAAGGCAACAATTAAAAACTCCATGACAATTTAAAAATCAAAATAAGTACAGTTAAACTGATAAAACCCAAGAGTAGGGGAATAAACATCACTTCACCTCCTACAGCTATTTTACTAAGAGTTTTTGAAAGTTTGAAAATGTTCTACATCATTTTGTAAACTTTAACTTGACCTAAGGCTAATGCTGTCTCAAAAGAGCTTCTAGGATCATGTTTGCCCTATGGCCAAAATGGGTTATTAACTTTACTGCTGTGGAGTATTAAACAAAAATATTGAGTCGATTATAATGTGTTATAATAATATATGAATTGCTTTGTAATGCCAATATAAAACAGTTATTCAAGAACTAAGACATTTGAAGTAATGTTTCAGAATTCTAGTTTTTCTTAAGATTGCTGCTTTGTTTAATAATATATAATGAACTACTTTCTTATGCTTCCTACCTAACAAATGTATTTATTTTAGTGAAACATTGCAAAGTAAGTTACTTTCCAGTAGCATACTCCAAACAAGACCCTAGGGGGTTAAATGTAGTACATTTAAGGAAACTCTGCTAAAGTAATTAGGCTACCAAATTTGACTCGCATGACTGTATTTATAACCTAGGAGGAAATATTTTCCAGACCCCTTATGCCTATTTTTGTATCAATGTTAATCCTTATAGTTCTTGGCTATTTTTCTGCCAGGAAAACTGGATCCTAAGTTGCTTTAAATATACACTATATAAAGTATAAATACAAGTGGCAGCAGACTTATGAAACTCTACACAGTTATGTGAGAAGTGCTATTGGTCTTGACACTTTGACAAAATTACCTGGAATCAGGCATTAATTGATTATAGCTTGAATTTTACATCAGGCTCAAAATCTCTAGGCAGCTATCCTGCGGTGTAATTCTGCACCTGATTTGCTTTGCTAGGATTGCAGTGGGTTTTCTTTTAATATTGTACAGGGTAGAAACACGGTACTGAATGCAATTTGCAAATGATAGTTCAGCTAGTTTTAGGTTAAATCTGTTCTCATATCAAAATGACACTGATCAGTGTATATTTAAGCACACTATTAATATTTTCACACTAATAATATTTATAAGGGAAAATTGCAAAAGACATGCAGAAGTTCATAACTTTGGGGATATACCCAGGCAGAGTTCTTTCTGATATGTTTGTGTGAGGTGTGCGTGTGCGCGCGCAAACCATTTGTAACAATTCCTAGCCATCTTTTCTTTTGTATGGAAAACTCTCAAGGACTACAACTCAGGGTATCTTTTCTTTTGACATGCTTGTTGAAAGGGAATTCTAAATATTATTTTTTCCCTAGAGTTATACAATCTTTCTCTGAGGTTTATTTTTGTGGTAGAAAAAAGTACGCATTTTTGTTTCCCTGTTCAAAATAATCCATATGTAGATATGTAAGATGAGCAGCTATTAAACTTTATACTCTACTTACTCAGGGGAGCATTTCCAGTCAGAGGTCCTGTAGTCATTGCAATGAACTTAATAATTTAGTTTTAGCTGAGTTCAAATAACAGCACTTGCTAATATAAACAACCAGAATTATGGAATCATATGATTGAAAGGGACCTTGGAAGACTTCTGGTTGCAGAACAGATATCCACTAAGTTGTATCCTATACAATTGGCTATACAACCTTTGAAGCCCTATCAGTGATGGAGCACACATGACTTTAGGAGGCAGGTTGGTCCACTAATATTCCTCTTTATTTTGAGATTGGATGTCTCTCTGTAGTTGGCATGATCACTGAATGAAATGAATGAAAAGTATAATTAGTGCCTCATGTTATGGGCACATTAATAAATCCAAAATAACAGTATGATATGCCATATTTAAATATGTTTTTAAATTCCATTCAATTCACCTGTCAAAGAAATATGAATCTCATGATGTTACATGAACACACCAACCAGAAGTCAATTGGCAACAGTTTTAAATTTATGATAGCAAGCTTTTGATTGCTTCTGGTAAGGACATGATGAACTAACATCCCTGGAAGAGAGGAACAATATTACGGCTGAAAACAGTATCTTGGATGCTGTACTGAGATTGCTGATTTTCTTGAAAACATGGGATGAATTGAGATTTTTTTGGCCATCTTGTAAATATCTAGGAGTTATGAGATGGTTTGTGGCCATCAATGTAGCCTATAGAGACATAAAATTAATCTGAGCCTCATCTGTTAATAATTTTGGATTGAAGTTTTGAAATGTCTTTGCAAAGATTGAGAACCTTTGGAACGGCAAGTTTTATTTGATTTACTGAATGAGTTTTCTGCATTCCTTTAAGAAAGGAATTTTAACTACAAGTTTAAGTATTTGTAAAAAAAAAAAGTACAAAGTATAGAGCAAAAGGGTAATTAGTGTTAATTTTAGAAATGTTAATGGGATAAGAATCCAAATGGGCTTGAATTAAGATTTTGAAATTAATTGTATTAATTCTTCCCATGGGAAACTATCTACGTTTGTGACTCAGAGTTGAAATGAAGGGTCCTTGGTGCTCTCTGAGCTTGGTCCACTTGGTGCATTGATGTTACCTGGTTTGGATAATGAAACATCTTTAAGAAAACAATCAAGATCAGGGAGCACCAAGGACCCTCAAAAATTATAGAATCAGAATCTGTCTCTGCTTGAAAAGGTTAATATATGGTCAGAATTCAGTCTAGCAAGAACATAATTTAATTTAGAGCTGGCAAGGAAATTGCCAGAGGTGGAACTTTTCCTCTTGAGTGAGGTCATGTGCCTAGATTTGGCTGACGTACAGTAACATGGAGTTCTGCCATTCTGTTTCCTGATGCTTTGAGTATACGTCTGCAGTCCTTTCCCTGGACTTTTAAAATCCCATTCTGACAGGTACTCTTAGGAAATTAAAGAGTCTCCAAAATAAATCCTTTAAGCGGAAAGAAGCATGCACTTTTCTCCAGTTGAATTACATGGATGTATTTCATGGATATGAATAGCTAGTTTATTAAAAGATATAAAAAAATTAGGTGTGTGTGTATGTGTGTGTGTATACTGTCATCAGCTCTTATCAGCTAGTCATACCCTTACTGGGATTTGAACCTGGACTGTTTTTACATATTAGGCAGTTATATTAACCTCTAAGCCACAAGCTCTCCTCCCTTATTAGCTGAGCCAAGGAAATGATTAAGTGATATGTCAAAGCACCTGGTATGCCCAAATATGGGAGGGAGCATATCGCTTCCCTTTTGCCTTTCAGGTCCACCCTAGGAGCCTTCCAGGCAGAAAACCCTTTTGCTGAATGGCAAAAGGGAAGCCGTATGCTCCCTCCCATATTGGGGCTTACCAGGAGGTGCTTTGATATTACACACACACACACACACACACACACACACACACACACACACACACAATCCTGAACCTGCTATGAGTTCCACTGAAAAGTAAACTTTACCACAGCTAGGAAAAGAAAACTGGGCATCTTTCAGGTGGTTCTGATCTACCAGATTCATTGTACCTTACCCATTGGTCAAGAGATGTGAGGTCTCCAAAATTTTAATTTAGCACATCTTGTGGACTGTTGGCTTCTCGCTTCTGGCACATGTGAAAAGCTTTTTTTAAAATATTCGAATTTTAATCTATGCAAACATAAGTTCTTATATTCAGGAATATTATGAATAGTTGATATTATGATCCATGGAAAGCTCGGTCATACATTTCAATGAGCAGAAAAGCATGTTTTCTCATTTTGCTTATGGAACTGAAAATCCATTGGACAATATGTGGGATACCAGACTGCAGAGCCCTCAATGTGCGGTTACTATGTGTATGCCTGTATGAGGAGGTACTTGAGGAAGTACTGACACCTGGCGCACTTCTAATGCAATTACATGGAGCATAAAAAACATAAACAGGTTAGAAGGAGGAAAGACACCCATACTTGTCCTCTTTTACAAAAGATAGCAGACAAATCTATCCTAAGAAAATTCCAACATTAGTATAATTTTTACCAAAAATATTTGGTAAGATATTGGTGGCTACCTCTCCTGACTTCTTCCTAAAACAGAAAGATAAACATTGTGGCTCCTGATAGTTTTCAGACTATGAGTCAAATTACAGTTAGAAAGCATTTGACGTATGTCCAGGATGAAAGAATAAAATAAACAACTTGTTGCTTTCAGCTTTAAATATCCACAAAGTAGACTCCTTGAATACAAAGGATTTAAATAACAATGATTAACTTTCTCATAGATGCCACAGGGGCACTTCAAATATAAGTATAAGTATAATCTTTATTGTCATTGTACTTGTTTACAATGAAATTGGTTATGACTGCATTAAACTCATTTAGATTTTTAAAGTGGCCAATATTCAAATGAAAAATATCAAGAGACAACTTTCTCTGCTGTTTATAAAATAAGGGATGGCATTAGTTTAATTTCAAGCAGTACAGACACTAATAACTATAACCTTGTGATTTGTTATGTATCTTCAAATGCCAGTAGCAACCTTTCCAAGATAATCATCACTTTGTTAATAATGTCACTTTTCTTTTTAAATAAACAACATTGTGCATTTTCTTAATATGCTGTCACATTTTTGGCTACCTGTTATTTCTGGTTTGCATTATATATTTTAGACATTTTCTAAGCTACTGTGATCCACATTCAGAACATGGAATGTGGTGTGCAAAAGAAATACATTTATCTGAGTCGTGCATTCCAGAGGCATTAATCGATTTGAGTTCAGACCTATCAGGGTTACTGCAGCTGAAACAAACAAGAAACAAAATGTGGTTACTTACCAATCTGTGTGGGGGTCATCAATTATCAAGAGAACTTGGGGCTTCTGTTGGGCTACAGGGACAGGTGTTGCTGATGGCTCTATGAGTCCTGCAGCTGCTTGTGTGGTTTGCTTCATGGCACTGGAGATGGAGTTGAAGATGCTGGTACCAGAAGAAAGAGCAGTTGGTTGCTGTATTGGCTGCTGCCTCCTCTCTGTTGCTGGGGAAACAGGGTTGCTGGCAGAATTATCTGGACGCTGAAGGTCCATCATGTAACCATTTGGCAAGTTAGCCACAAAACTACTGTCTGAGAGACGCCTTCGCAGGAAATTCATTCTGAAAACTTTCCCAAAGTAAGGTTGAAGAAATGCAGAAGCAGATTCTAAAGGTTCTATTTGAGTTTTTACTAGTCGGTTGATATTCTAGCACCTTCAGTGCGGAAGAGATATTCTGCCACCTACAATGTTCCTTTCTTTAGTTCTCACCTGTAAAATGTAAGAGAAAACCTATTTGAATCAGTCACTAGCAGGCTAGGCCTACCAGAAGGCTTCAGGAATCAGGTGATTGAAAAACATAGCAATAGGAGCTCTTTTCGTGTTTTCCAAAGGAAGATAAAGTGATGTAGGCCATGTGGTGTTGCCTGCAGTTCCTTAGCTCACCTGTTACCCAAGGGTATTGTGGGGAATGTTCTCTCATGCAGTCCTAGTAAAAGAGCAATTCAGTAGATCTCCATATACTGGCAGTGCAAAGAAATATGGATTTAATCATATTACAGAAACAACAAAAACATTCAAAAATGAAAAGTATTGCATTGCATATGGGCAAATTAATAAAATATATAGAAGGTACTTTACAAGATTGTACAAGTAAATTAAAGTTCATGCGTATTTGTTTATAGATAAGCAAATTGATTAATTAAATGCAAAATGTATTTAATGATTTCTTTGGCCTACAGTCATATACTGGGCATAAGAAATCTATTCTTAGACTCAACATATAGGCTGGTATAAAAGCAAGACACTAATATTTCAATGCAAGAACAAGAACAATTATGCTTCCAAACTATACCATTTTTTGCCAAGTATATTTTTATAAAATTTTGATAGTTCACTGTTGACTCTAGGAAACATCAAGTTGACTTATAAATGTGCTGATCTTTCTTGAGCTGAAAGAAATAGTTAGAATGAAATTGAACATTTTTTACCCTTTGCTTGAAAGAAAAACCTCCTCCGGCTAGTGTATTTTGGTATATAATTTTGAATCTGGCAATACTTTCTAACAATAGGAACAACTTCTGTCCTAATGATAAAAGAATCCTATCTTGGGAACTTAGAGAGTTGCAAAGGCCTTTTGTATTGCCTGCTTATCAGAGAAGCCAGAGGCAATTTGATAAAAGCCAGCTGGGCCAGAGAAATAAATCTTTTAAAATTACAGGAGCTATCTACATTTTTCAAAGGCTGCCTAAAATGATGCATTGTTTGTCACCCCCCTTTGCCTTTGCATTTCTTGAATACAAATTTCATTTTTAAGATGGAACATGCGGAAGGCATTTTTACCCCAAAGATATAGAAGAAAATAGAAGATATGGATGCGATCTAATGTAGAAAAACAAACGTACATTTTTAAAAAAATTCTGAAAACAAACATGTTATTTTTATTTCTCATTTCTAACTTTTGTGTTGGATGGTATACAATGTAATCAGTGTTTGCTGAGATCTAGTCTTAAATCAAATCAGTTGATCCTAAAGGAAATCAATCCTCACTGGTGCTTGGAAGGACAAATACTGAAGTTGAAGTTTAAATATTTGGTCACCTAATGAGAAGAGGAGTCACTGGAAAAGACCCTAATGTTGAGAAAGATGGAAGGCAAATGTAGAATGCAATAGCAGAGGGTAGCTATAGCAATAGCACTTAGACTTATATATTGCTTCACAGTGCATTATAGCCTGCTCTAAGCAGTTTACAGAGTCATCTTATTGCCCCCAGCAATCTGGCTCTTCATTTTATTGACATTGGAAGCAGGGGTGGGTTTCAAAATTTTTGGAACAGGTTCTGTGGCTTGCCGGCCATGTGACCGGGTGGGAGTGGCTTGCCGGCCATGTGACCGGGTGGGAGTGGCTTGCCGGCCATGTGACCGGGTGGGAGTGGCTTGCCGGCCATGTGACCGGGTGGGAGTGGCTCAGTTGTCATGTGACCCATGGCCAACTTGGAAAATGAGGTGAAACTCACTTAACAGTCTTGCTTAGCAACCAAAATTTTGGGCTCAATTGTGGTCATAAGTTCTTTCTTTCTTTCTTTCTTTCTTTCTTTCTTTCTTTCTTTCTTTCTTTCTTTCTTTCTTTCTTCCTTTCTTCCTTTCTTCCTTTCTTCCTTACATTTCTGGCTGGTCTTTGGTCTTCTGAAGATGGTGAAAATGGATTTATGGGCACTCGTTATATATAAAGGCAGCCCATGACTCTTTGGGATGCTGGTTTGAATCCAGGAAATGACTCAGAGGATGTGATTCCTTTGAAATAACCACTGGGAGAAAAATAGATCTTTAACCTGGTTAACCAAACAGGTAGCTTGAGGTGAAAGGAAATAGGAAAATATATTATTTCCTTTCCTTCTTTCCTTACATTGCCTCCCTCCCTCCCCCTTCCTCCCTTCCTTTCTTCCCTCCCTACTACCCTCCATCCCTTTCCTTCCTTCCTTCCTTCCCTCCTACCCTCCCTCTCTCTCCTTCCTTCCCTCCCTCTTCCTTTCCTTTCCTTTCCATTCCTTTCCTTCCTTCCATTGCCTCCCTCCCCCTTCCTCCCTTCTTTCCTTCCTTCCCTCCTACCCTCCATCCCTCTTTCTTTTTCTTTCCTTCCTTCCTTCTTTCACTCCTCCCTCCCCTTTCTTTCCTTCACTCCCTCCCTCCCACCCTCCATTCATCTTTTTTCCTATTTTTCTTTCTCTTTCTCTGTTTTTTGTCTCTCTCTCTCTCTTTCTCTCTCTCTCTCTCTGTATCTGTCTCTCTCCTCCCCCCCACCCATCTGTCACTCTGTGTGTGTGTGTGTGTGTCTGTTTCCCTCTCTCTCTCTTTCTGTCTCTCTAAGTCTGCCTCTCTGTGCATCTGCCATTCTCTCCCTCCCCCCCCCCCCGGGAAGCAGCAGAGGGGTCAGCATGTCGGTTGCGGAGGTTATCCCGCAGCGAGCGGACAGAGGAGCTGAGCTGCAGGCGAGGAGGAGGAAGCAGCCCCTGGCCAGAGGATGGCCGAGCGCGCCTCCACCACTGCATTTTCCGGGGCTTCCTGGAGAGGCCAGCATTCGACTGGGGAGGTTATCCCGCAGCGGGCGGGCGAAGGACCCAAGCTGCGTGCTGCCGAAGCCGTCCGAGGCTGGGCGTGCGGCGCCCGGATGGCTTTGGCGGCACGCAGCTTGGATCCTTCCCCCCCCCGCTGCGAGATAACCTCCCCAGTCGAATGCTGGCCCCTCCAGGAAGCTCCGGAAAGTGCAAAGCGCTGCGGTGGCCGTCGGAAGGAGGTGTGGAGGCGCGTTCGCCCATCCTCTGGCCAGGGCGCTGCTCCCTCCTCCTCGCCGGCCCGGTTCCTATGAAGCCGCGGACCGGCACCGGTCCGCGGACCGGGGGTTGTGGACCCCTGCTTTAAAAGGTTAAAATGGAAGATATGTAGCCATACAAGTCTTTTTTCACGGAGAAGAAAAGGAAGATAGCTGACCTTGTATTTGAGTCATACAACACTACCGGAGAGCTTAATGGAAACGGGCGGATGGGATCGCAGGGAGCTTAGCGCTGGCTAGGCGGGGGAGGGGCGTGGACCTACTTACTTCCGGGTCCACCGGTGGAAAGGGATCGCTGGGGATCGGGAAAATTGACGAAAGGGCTCGCCCGATCCCACCCGAACCCGGAGAAACCCACCTCTGATTGGAAGGGTGGAAGGCTGAGTCAACCTTGAGACTGTTGAGATTTGATCTGCCAAACTGCTGGTAGCTGGTTATCAGCAGACGTAACCTGCAGTACTGCACTCTAACCACTGTGCCACTGCAGCTCATGAGATGAGCCGCAGAATGAGATAGTTAGATAGTTCCATCAACACAATGAACATGAATTTGGGAAAACTCCTGGCATGGTCCATGGGGTTGCAGAGAGACAGACCACAACTTAGTGACTGAACAACAACAGACTTAAAGCAAAAGTTCATATGGAATCAGGGCAAGGTTTTCCTTTACTGGGAGAGATCATCTTTCGAAGTATACTATTAAGAACTTCAAGATAAATGAACTTCATGCTGGTTGGGGAATTCTGGGAGCCGAAGTCCATGCATCTTAAAGTTGCTAAGAAGCACTGAAATAGAAAGTAAGGATGTAATAAGATAATATACCTGTAAAACCTTCCATTCCCCACCATCCAGTCAGAGTGAAGAAGCTCTTGGATGAGAGGCAAAATATCTTCAAAGAAAAAACAAGAAAGTCCAGTTGCCTCCCGAAAAAGCATCTTTGGGGCAACCATGTCCTGCATGATCAAGAATCTCTACAGACTTTCAGTTTTTTACTTATAATAATCTTCTTTCTAGATTCACCTTATTTTAGTATTGGCCTTGTTACCTAACCTATGATATGTATATGGTCCTGCTTGTAGGCTTTATTTTTACTAATAATTGTTTTATATTCTCTCTCTCTCTCTCTCTCTCTCTCTCTCTCTCTCTCTCTCTCTCTCTCTCTCTCTCTCTCTCTCTCTCTCTCTCTCTCTCTCTCTCTCTCTCTCTCTCTCATCTATCATCTATCTATCTCTATTATTCATGTTAAAGTAGAATTGCTCTATTTTAAATTTTTGATAAAGAGGATGCTCTGGAGAGATTACTTTACAGAAAGTAAGGTACACAATTTTATTTACTTAATTATTGTTGTTTCATTGTTTATCTCTTTCTATCTGTCCCTTTCACCCTCTCTATCTCCCATCCCAATGGTGCATCTTATCCACCATCAGATTACACCATTAGTCATTGAGATTGAAGTGTGTTTGCCACCTTCAGAAGAATCTGTCTTTAAAGCCAATCAAAACGTATGTTATAGTAATAGTAACAAACATAAATAATAATTTAGAACTCTACATGGAGCTGGTTCCATTACAAGTGTGACAGTACTTCACACATGAAAAAATATTTCTTTTCCTGAGTGAGATCTTCATATATCATATACACTAAAATTTCTCTTTCTCCAACCAGAGGAAACAGCATTCTCTGATTTACACTGGTTTCTGAAAGAGTGAGAGATCTGGTTCACTTATTGTATTAAGCAACATTTTACTTAATAACTCTCAATCAATTGAGTCTGTATTCTATTTTTTCCTGTTGTTAAATGTATACACTGTCTCTACCAGCAACTCTATTCTTTAATCATATTTCCCTGCCTAATTCCTTCCAGATGTTCTGAATCTCAATTCCCATAAACAATTGCTAATCCAACCTGTCTGGAGGCTGCAATGATGGGAAAGGCCTTGTCTCAACTGTCACTCTCTCAGTTACACCCTCTGACTAAACTCCTACAGTACTGTTTTCCCAGGAGCAAACTGTCCATGTGTTACATTATAAATCTATTTCTAATAAACAACCATTCCTCAGCACACAATCTATGTACTGCTGTCTTTATGGCAATGGACAAGTAAGTGAGAAGGATATTTTCTCCCTTGGAGCTATCCAACATGCCTCAGGTACACAAGAAGCGATAAAAATGGTTTCTTAATGAAAAGTAAATTGGAAATAGTGTCCATTCTTCCGTCGAGATCTAATTCATGAATGTGGATCTGAAATTTGTTTTAGTTCCTAAGAGAGGGATTTCTCCTGCAGCTTTTATAAAGTACTGCCTACTGCAAGGCAACCAGAATTCAGGCAATAATGTGACAGAATCCCAGACACTTTGAGGTAATTAAAAATCTTGGTTAGACCAGCTTTTGAGGACAAAAGATTAGAAGGTTTTTGAGAAAACTCTAATATAGAGCAATTGACTCCTTTATACATTAACTTTTATTATAAATGGCTCGTAGTTTTGCTTACGCCACAAGAGATGCCTAGAGAGAAGATGGAGGTCTACCCGCTCTGAATCTGACCGGACACAGGTAAGAGCCCATTTACGGACTTACATTGTGGCGCTGAGAGTGGCCAAACGTCATCATTGTGCCACTCTCATAGCATCCGCAGATAACCGCCCTGCCGCCCTGTTTAGGGTGACCCGCTCCCTCCTTCAACAGAGGGTGCGGGAAGCCCCCCTACAGGATAGAGCAGAGGAATTTGTGTCTTATCTGCAGGAGAAAACCGCTCAGATACAGAACGAGTTAGCCCCCATTGCTGGCCCAGTGGAATGCCACGAGGCGGATCTTGTTTGGGAGGAATTTGACTCCGTTACTTCCGAGGATATGGACAGGTTATGTGGGCGACTGCGAGCCACCACATGTTTACTGGACCCGTGTCCCTCCTGGCTTGTACTGGCATCCTGGGAGGTGACACGAGGCTGGCTCCAAGAGGTTGTCAACGCTTCCTTGAGTGACGGTTCCTTGCCTGCCTCTCTTAAAGAGGCTATGGTGAGGCCCCTCCTGAAGAAGCCCTCTTTGGACCCAGCTTTACTATCCAACTATCGTCCTGTCTCCAACCTTCCCTTTTTGGTGAAGGTTGTTGAGAGTGTGGTGGCACAACAGTTTCCCCGTCACCTGGAGGAAGTTGATTATCTAGACCCGCGCCAGTCCGGCTTTCGGCCCGGCAATAGCACCGAGACGGCATTGGTCGCATTGGTCGATGATCTCTGGAGGGCCAGAGATGGGGGTTGTTCCTCCATCCTGGTTCTATTAGACCTCTCGGCGGCTTTTGATACCATCGACTGGGGGGGTTGGGGGTGGGAGGCACCGTTTTACGGTGGTTCTCCTCCTACCTCTCTGGCCGATCGCAATTTGTGTTGACAGGAGAGCAGAGGTCGACCTCGAGATTCCTCACATGTGGGGTGCCTCAGGGGTCGGTCCTCTCGCCTCTCCTGTTCAACACATATGTGAAGCCACTGGGTGAGATCATCCGTGGTTTTGGGGTAGAGTATCATCTCTACGCTGATGATACTCAGCTGTATATATCTACCCCAAACCACCCCAACGATGCCGTAGCGGTGATGTGCCAGTGCCTGGAAGCCGTGCGGATCTGGATGGGAAGTAACGGACTCAAGCTCAACCCGACCAAGACCGAGTGGCTGTGGTTTCCTGCTGCCCGATTCAACCAGCTGATTCCATCTCTGGCCATAGGGGGCGAACATCTTGCCCCTGTGAATGGGGCGCACAACTTGGGTGTCCTCCTGGATACCCGGCTGTCCATGGAAGATCAAGTGACAGCCGTGGCCAGGAGGGTGTTTTACCAGGTTCGCCTGGTACGCCAGTTGCGCCCCCTATTGGATCGGGACACCCTTCGCACAGTCACTCATGCTCTCGTGACATCCCGACTGGACTATTGCAACTCTCTCTACATGGGGCTCCCCTTGAGGTGCACCCGGAGACTTCAGTTGGTCCAGAACGCAGCCGCGCGAGCAATAATGGGAACCCCTAGGTTTACCCACGTTACACCGCTCTTGCGCGAGCTGCACTGGCTACCTGCCATCTTTCGGGTGCGCTTCAAGGTGTTAGTTATCATCTTCAAAGCGCTCCATGGCTCGGGACCTAGTTATCTGCGGGATCGGATCCTGCCCCATACATCCTCATGGCCGATTCGTTCCCACAGAGAGGGACTTCTCCGGGTGCCGTCCACTAGACTTTGTCAGCGGGCGACGCCCAGGGGAAGGGCTCTCTCTGTGGCGGGCCCTGCCCTCTGGAACGACCTTCCCCCCGACATTAGAACAACCACGGACCTCCGCTCCTTCCGCCTAAAACTAAAAACACATCTTTTTCGCTTGGCCGGCCTAGGGTAGTCTCTTTTAAGGTTAGGGGATATTATAAGGGATTTTAGCGCAGGGTTATTTGTTTAATCTATTTTTATTTAGTTTAGTCATTTATTTATATTTGTATTTTTAATTTTGTACTTTGTTGATTTTAGTTGTTTTTAATTCCCTGTGCCCCACCTCGAGTCCCTTCGGGGAGAGAGAGCGGGTTAGAAATAAAAATTATTATTATTATTATTATTATTATTATTATTATTATTATTATTATTATTATTATTATTATTATTATTATTATTATTATTATTATTATTATTATTATAATTATTACCATATTTTTCGGAGTATAAGATGCATCTTTTTTTCCTCTAAAAAGAGGCTGAAAATCTGGGTGTGTCTTATACATTGAATACAGCATTTTTTGCCTCCTGAAGCCCCGCCCCTTCACCAAAATGGCAGTGCAGAGCCTTATGGAAGCTTTCAGACAGCTCCTGAGGGCTGGGGAGGGTGGAAAAGAGCAAAGAATGGGTCGTTTTTTGCCCCCCCAGCCCCCATTCTATAAGCCTCCATAAGGCTATGCATGCAATTTATTTGACAAAAAAATGGCCTGTTTTTGCAAAAAGGGCCAGTTTTTGCTCAAACCCCCCCTCCCCAAAGCACTCTGCAAGCTGTTGCGAAAAATGGGCCGTTTTGGGGAAGTTTGCACAGTGCAAAAACTTTTTCCCCCCTTTTGGAAAACTGCTTGGTTAGTGTGGTTGATGAGAATTACATTGGTCAAGTGCTGTGCCAGCAGAAACAAAGATTTAGGTGCTATAGGTCAGAGGTCCCCAACCTTTTTTGCACCAGGGACCGGTTTCATTTTAAAGAAAATTCTGCGGACCGGCTGGCCTAGAGGAGGAGGGGGGGAGGGGGAACAGGCGGCGCATGCACATGTGGGGGGGGGGGAGTCGGCTCACTTGATCCTCTAGGGCAGTGGTGGGCAAACTTATTAGTCAATAGAGTCAAATATCAACAGCACCACTACTGAAATTTCTTTTGAGAGCCAGAAGGTGTGGCCTTTTTTGTGGGAATGGCTCAGTTGTCATGTGACCCGTGGCCAACTTGGAAAATGTGGTGAAACTCACTTAACGGTCTTGCTTAGCAACCAAAATTTTGGGCTCAATAGTGGTCATAAGTTCTTCCTTCCTTCCTTCCTTCCTTCCTTCCTTCCTTCCTTCCTTCCTTCCTTCCTTCCTTCCTTCCTTCCTTCCTTCCTTCCATTCCTGGCTGGTCTTTGGTCTTCTGAAGATGGTAAAAATGGATTTATGGGCAGTCGTTATATATAAAGGCAGCCCATGACTCTTTGGGATGCTGGTTTGAATCCAGGAAATGACTCAGAGGATGTGATTCCTTTGAAATGACCGCTGGGAGAAAAATAGATCTTTAACCTGGTTAACTAAACAGGTAGATTGAGGTGGAAGGAAATAGGAAAATAGATTTCTTCCTTTCCTTTCCTTTCCTTTCCTTTCCTTTCCTTTCCTTTCCTTTCCTTTCCTTTCCTTTCCTTTCCTTTCCTTTCCATTCCTTTCCATTCCTTTCCTTTCCTTTCCATTCCATTCCTTTCCTTTCCATTCCTTTCCTTTCCATTCCTTTCCTTTCCATTCCATTCCATTCCTTTCCATTCCATTCCATTCCTTTCCATTCCTTTCCTTTCCTTTCCATTCCATTCCATTCCTTTCCATTCCTTTCCATTCCATCCCATCCCATCCCTTTCCATTCCATTCCATCCCATCCCATCCCTTTCCATTCCATTCCTTTCCTTTCCTTTCCTTTCCTTTCCTTTCCTTTCCTTTCCTTTCCATTCCTTTCCTTTCCATTCCATTCCATTCCATTCCTTTCCATTCCTTTCCTTTCCATTCCATTCCATTCCTTTCCATTCCTTTCCTTTCCATTCCATTCCATTCCTTTCCTTTCCTTTCCATTCCATTCCATTCCTTTCCATTCCATTCCATTCCATTCCATTCCATTCCATTCCATACCTTTCCTTTCCTTCCTTCCATTGACTCCCTCCCCCTCCCTCCCTTCTTTCTTTCCTTCCCTCCTACCCTCTCCATCCCTCTTTCTTTTTCTTTCTTTCTTTCCTTCCTTCCTTCTTTCACTCCTCCCTTCCTCCTCCCTCCCCCTTCTTTCTTTCACTCCCTCCCTCCCACCCTCCATTCATCTTTTTTTCCTATTTTTCTTTCTTTCTCCTTCTCTGTTTTTGTCTCTCTCTCTCTCTCTCTCTCTCCTCCCCCCACCCATCTGTCACTCTGTGTGTGTGTGTGTCTGTGTGTGTGTCTGTTTCCCTCTCTCTCTCTTTCTGTTTCCCTCTCTCTCTCTAAGTCTGCCTCTCTGTGCGTCTGCCATTCTCTCCCTCCCTCCACCCGGGGAAGCAGCAGAGGGGTCAGCATGTTGCGGAGGTTATCCCGCAGCGAGCGGACAGAGGACCCAAGCTGCGGCTAGTGCAGGCGAGGAGGAGGGAGCAGCGCCCTGGCAGAGGATGGGCAAGCTGCGTGCTGCCGAAGCTGCGTGCTGCCGAAGCCGTCCGGGGCTGGGTGTGCGGCGCCCGGATGGCTTTGGCGGCACGCAGCTTGGGTCCTTCGCCCGCCAGCTGCGGGATAACCTCCCCAGTCGAGATGCTGGCCCCTCCAGGAAGCCCCGGAAAGTGCAGGGCGCTGAGGTGGCCGTCGGAAGGAGGTGTGGGCTCGCCCATCCTCTGCCCAGGGCGCTGCTCCCTCCTCCTTGCCGGCCCTGCGGCCCGGTTCCTATGAAGCCGCGGACCGGCACCGGTCCGCGGACCGGGGGTTGGGGACCCCTGCTATAGGTTATCAGTGATTTCCTTCTCCAGCACATGGGTAAATATACCTGGAAACATCTACCTACCTACCTACTCTCTCCCTCCCTCCCTACCTACTGTATTTCTCTCTCTATTTCTCTCTCTATCCCTCTACCTACCTACCTACCTACCTACCTACATACCTACCTACCTATCTACACACTCCCTCCCTCCCTCCCTATTGTATTTCTCCCTCTCTCTCTCTCTCTCTCTCCCCATCCCTTTATCTACCTACCTAACTTCTCTCTCTCTTTCTCTTCCTACCTACCTACTGTATCTCTCTCTCCTTCTCTCCCTCTCTATCTTATCTACCTACCTACTTTTTAAAAAAAATTGCCTCTTCAAAACCTGGATGCATGTTATACTCTGGCGCGTCTTATACTCCAAAAATACGGCATTTACATTTTCTATTCCAGCATCAGCAGGACAGAATTCTGTCTTACAAACTGAACATGTAGTCTATCATCAACAGTGGATAGATATTTATTTGGAATTTGGATTATTCCAGATAAATATAATGCTATCACAATATGTTTTCCAAATAACTGTCCCAAAACAGCTGGTGTTTATATTCCCCTCTATTATATTCACTGCTTGTTTACCATTTTTAAAAACTATTGTACCTTTTTCTTCTTCCCTGTTCTCAGATTGTTTGATCATAAATGGAGAATTAGTACTGTTATTATTGCTATAAATATTTTTAAAAGCCAAAGTATCAGGTTTTTCTTTCCCTTACTGCCCCCTCCATTAGATTCAAGTCCTCTGTGAATCATTTTTCTAAACTGAAATTCTCAGAAGGGAAAATGAAAAGCCAAAAAAAAAAAGGCTACTATTTCTAATCTCTATGAGGCTTTTATTTTGAAGTAATAAAGGAATTTTAATGCATAAAATAAAAAGGAGCCTGAGGGGAATACAAATACAACCTCATTATTGAAAGCTTTGGCTGAATTATTAACATTGCTGGGGTTAAGTCAGGAAATATTTCATAGCAAATCCTTGGAGAATTTCTTTAATGTTTTGAATTGAATATAGAAACTAGCCTGTTTTTTTTAAAAGCCAAACTGAAATCTCAAATCTTGTCTTCCACAATGTCCCCCGCTCCACTAACTCATCTGGCCTCTGTTAAGTCCTCAGGTCTACGACAGTGCCAGCAAGTCTGGTGAACTCTGAATCACCACATTCCAGAACGGAGCCGCAGGAGACTGTCTAGAAAATAGATACAATGTTGCAGCTAGCTTGCTGCAAGGGGTCCTGTCTGAAAGCCTATATAAAGGGCTGTCAGACAGGGAAGCCTTGCCAGTAGTGATTCTTGTGTATTGTAAATAGTTGCTGAATAAATGTTCCTGTTGATTGACCATGCCTGAGTCGGATTCCTTTGTCTAATCTAACACTGGCGACGAAGGTGGGATTCAGGCCTTGTCATTAGGCACAACGGGGAACGAAGCTTTGACTATACAAGTGCAGAGTGCCCACCACAGCCGCACCATGGTGACAATGCCACCGTTCACGCCGTTCGATCCGATGAAGGAGCAATGGGCTTCCTTCTTAGCACGCTTCGAGTGTTTCATGATCGCAAGTGATTACGGCGAACTCGCACCAGCAAGGAAGCTGAGCCTCTTCCTCCAGTGTGGCGGTCCAGAATTATTCGCCACCGCTCGAACCATAGCAGCCCCCGCAGCGGTACACGAAGTGCCATGGGACGATCTCCTGGGCCGCCTGAGAGCACACTACGCACCTGTGCCATCTCGCATAGCACATCGCTACGCATTCAGGCAATGTGTGCAACAACCGCAGCAATGTGTAGCTGAGTTCCTCAAGAAACTGAGAGCCACCGCAATTCCTTGCGAGTTCCCCGCAGGCTTCCTGGAGGAATCTTTACTGGAGCAGTTCGTGTGCGGCGTCAAAGACATCCGCCTAAAGCGCCGCTTGCTCTCTAAAACTGTCCGGACTCTCGAGCAAGCGGTGGAAGAAGCCCACGCGGCGGAATTGTCAGAGATTTCCACGTCGGACATGGGCCGCGCTCGCACTCCTCTTTTCCCCACTCCGCGAACATGTCTAGTGGATGAGATAGCGCCGCTAGACGAGATAGAGGATGAAGACCAAGGGGACTGCATGAGGGTGACCGGGCGCTTGCCTAATCGCGCATTCACACCTCAGCAAAACCCCGGTAGCTGCCTAGGTTGCGGAGGTGCCCACCAAAGACCCGACTGCCCCTTCAAGGCATCGGTGTGCCGCTTCTGCGGCAGGAAAGGACACCTGGCAGCCGTGTGCCGTGCCGCCGCACCAACGACTACTCCAGCAGCTGCCTCCAGAGCCGCTCCACCAGGACAACAAGCGGCTCAGAAACGATCGAGACGCCGCCAGCCACAGCCGACTGACTGCTTCGCGCTGTCGGAGATGCCCCCAGCTCTGAACTTCGACCAGGCAGAGAGTATGAGATTGTCCACGATGGTTTGTTTAGAGGGGGTGGGAGTCAAGATGGAAATAGACTCCGGGTCCTCTAGATCCCTCATTTCCTGGGCACAATTAACTAAATTGTGCCCCCATCTCCGGAAACGAGACCTCGGCCCTGCGGCGACGATCCTAAAAGACTATCAGGGTTCGCCAATTCCCATCCTAGGACTGCATAGAGTGAGGGTAGACTATGGCTCTTTCCATGGGACCCTTCCCGTCCTAGTAGTGGCCAATTCCCTAGCTGCCTTGATCGGATTGGACTGGTTTCCAGCCTTGGGACTGTCAGTCCAAGGAGTACACAGCGTGCCAGCCAGTTCTCCGGTAGACGTAGTGATCAAAGAGTTCAGCGACGTTTTTGATGGCAGCCTAGGAACGTACAGGGGCACTCCCGTTTCCCTAAACCTGGATCCCCAGGTTGCTCCTGTCCACTTGAAGGCCCGCAGGCTGCCGTTCGCACTGAAGCCCAAGGTTGAAGCGGAATTAGATCGATTAGTGGCGCAGGGCGTGCTCGAACCCGTCGATCAGGCGAAATGGGAGACCCCAATTGTGGTCCCCATTAAGCCCGATGGGTCCGTGAGGATCTGCGCCGACTATAAGTCGACGATCAACCTCGGGCTTCAGGCGAACCCATACCCGGTTCCGGTAGTACAGGACCTGCTCCACTCTCTGGGGCGGGGTCGAGTATTCGCGAAACTGGATATGGCGCAGGCCTACCAACAGCTCCCAGTGGACGACGAGGCTGCGGGGGTGCAGACCATCATCACCCACCGAGGGGCTTTTCGCTGTCGCCGCCTCCAATTCGGCATGTCCGTGGCCCCGGGGATCTTCCAGAGCCTCATGGAGCGACTGCTCCATGGGCTCCCTGGCGTTGTACCGTACTTTGACGATGTCCTGATTGCTGCTGCCAGCATATCAGAACTCGCCAAGACGTTGCGGAAGGTCCTCAGAGTTTTCAGGGGCGCGGGTTTAAAATTGAAGCGCAGCAAATGTACATTTGCTGCGCCGAGGGTGGAATTCCTGGGCTTCATGATTGATGCCCAAGGAATTCACCCCACCCCCTCCAAGTTCGAGGCCATCCAAAAGGCCCCCACTCCTGCCTCCAAAACGGAGCTGCAGGCATTCCCCGGCCTTTTGAATTTTTACGCGCCATTTATTCCCCACAAGGCATCGCTAGCCGAGCCGCTGCATCAGTTGCTCGACCGATCTGCGGCCTGGCACTGGGGCAACCGCGAAGCGCATGCATTCGCGGCTGTCAAAGCCATGCTCACGTCAGACGCGGTACTAGTCCAGTACCATGACAGGCTTCCTCTGACGCTTGCATGCGATGCCTCCCCTTTTGGCCTGGGGGCTGTCCTGAGCCACGTCTTTCCAGACGGCTCGGAAGCCCCCATTGGTTTTTACTCCCGGACAATGTCTCAAACGGAGAGAAACTACAGCCAAATCGACAAGGAGGCTTTGGCTGTAGTGTCCAGGATTAAGAAGTTCCACAACTACCTTTATGGCCAGACCTTTTCTGTCATCACGGACCACAAGCCGCTCCTTGGGCTGTTGGCCGGTGACCATCCGACCCCCCCCCCATCCTGTCGCCCAGGATGACCCGTTGGACGGAATTCCTGGCAGCGTATGACTATACGCTGCTATACCATCCTGGCAAGCAGATAGGGCATGCTGATGCCCTAAGCCGCTGCCCTCTCCCGGGGCCGGATTCGACCCCTGTGCCGGCCCTCTCCGTTCTGACGGTCGCGGAGTCAGACTTGCCCTTGTCCTCTTCCGCCGTCGCCGCTCACACCCGCGCAGACCCCGTCCTCGCCCAGGTCTGCCATTGGGTGCTGAGGGGGTGGCCTTCGGGCAGCGTGGCCGAAGACTTTCGGCCATACAAGTCACGCCAGGTGGAGCTCTCGCTCCATTGCGGGTGCTTGTGTTGGGGAGATCGGGTAAACCTCCCTTCCCCTCTCAGACACATGGTTCTTCAGTCGCTCTATGCCAATCACCCAGGCATAGTCCGTATGAAGGCTTTAGCCCGGAGCTATGTCTGGTGGCGTGGCATGGACGCTGAAGTGGCGGAGTGGGTGGCCGCCTGCTCCACCTGCCAATCGTCCCAGCCGGCCCCACCGGTCTCCCCGCCGAGGGAGTGGGACCTTCCCAGGAGCCCGTGGTCCAGGCTCCACTTGGATTTCGCGGGTCCCTTCCATGGCCAGAATTTCCTTGTGGTGGTGGATGCGTTCTCCCGCTGGGTGGAGGTGATTGTCATGGCCTCTACCACAGCGGAGAGCACCGTGCATGCGTTGTGCCGCCTGTTCGCCACCCACAGGTTGCCGGACGTCATTGTGTCCGACAACGGACCCCAATTTCAGTCCTCCACCTTCTTGGACTTTCTGGCCACTCAAGGGATCCGCCACGTGCCGGTTGCCCCTTATCACCCGGCGTCTAATGGACGCGCGGAACGAGCAGTCCGCTCGGCCAAGGAAGCCTTGGCCCGTTTGGATAAAGGGTGGCTGCGTACCTCTTGGGACAGCATGTCACACCTTGCCCGGCCACAGGGAAAAGCCCCACGGAGCTCTTGATGGGCCGACGCTTGCGGACCACCCTGGACAGACTGCACCCCGATTACGACGGGGTGCAGAGGAGCAACCTGCAGGTTCCCTCCCCTCGCCTATTTCAAGTTGGGGACCTAGTCTGGGCAAGAAACTTCTCAGGGGAGCCGCGATGGGTTCTTGGACTTAAGCGGCCCCTGCTCTTACAGGGTCGGCCTACGCGATGGATCTGAGTGGCGGTGCCACCTGGATCAACTAAGGCGCCGCCTGCCCGAGATGGCCTTCACCACACCAGGCCGTTCCTGCCCGTTGGCCCCTGTTGGGCCGCTGTTCCCTGTTCAAGCCGAGCCGCAGAAGGTAACTCCGGAGACTTTTGCCAGTTCCGGCCTCTCGTCATCGGACACACTCTGCAGACCCCCTCCGGACTACTCCACTCAAGCCGACACGGAATTGTGGGCCTCGCCGATAGGAGGCCCACCCTACCAACCAGCTGCCAGCCGGCAACCTTCGACAACCTCAAGCCCAGCCACCACGCCCCCTCGCATGGACTTACCATTATCGCCGGTTCCCGCGACGCTGACTCCACCTCCGGGGGCAGGCCGCGGTGATGTGAGTGGGGCCTCCGCTCCCCAAGGGGAGGAGCTTCCCCAGGAACTACTTACCGCGCCGAGCTCTCCGCAGCAACTGAGGCGTTCGGGGCGGGCCCGACACCACCCCGCCTACTTGGAGGAGTATGCATGCGCCTACACATTGATGGACAGAAAGACTGGACACATGCGCACTGATCTTGGGGGAAGGAGTGTTAAGTCCTCAGGTCTACGACAGTGCCAGCAAGTCTGGTGAACTCTGAATCACCACATTCCGGAACGGAGCCGGCAGCCGCGTCTGATTGGCTAAGACGCAGCTGGCAGGAGACTGTCTAGAAAATAGATACAATGTTGCAGTTAGCTTGCTGCAAGGGGTCCTGTCTGAAAGCCTATATAAAGGGCTGTCAGACAGGGAAGCCTTGCCAGTAGTGATTCTTGTGTATTGTAAATAGTTGCTGAATAAATGTTCCTGTTGATTGACCATGCCTGAGTCGGACTCCTTTGTCTAATCTAACAGCCTCCCAGACATGTCCTCAAATACAAATAAAAATGAATGTACAAGTTAACTTTATCTTTCCCTTCCCAATAATGCAAATTCTGGATAAGAGTGTTTAAAATTAAAACATTTTGCTTCTCTTCACCCACTTTACAAACTTCAAAATTTGCCTGTAATAAGCTATATTTTTGTCTTGTGTTATATGGCCTGGTCTACTTATGCAGCAGAACAATGTGGTAGAATCCAGATGAAGAGAGAATAGACTTCACTGCTTTATTCAACAAATAATATTTCCTCCCCCCCCCCCCTCCCCAGCCCCAAGGGATGGGAAGACACCCAGTGCACATGGAAAGAAGGATCTTCTCTGGCTTCTTTTATTGCTATAGTAGTTTTCTATTTACAGGGAGATTTTTTAAAAATCAAATATACTAGAACTTCAACAGAATTTGTTAGAGTATATTATACAGAACCATGACCCCATTTATGCAGCACTTGGCTAACACTTTCAATGTACAATATTTGCCAACTCATTTTTCTTTTGACAAAATTCTTCAGTGAGGCTGTTAGTAAACCTTGACTTACATAAAAGAGTTCCAATACATTTCTCTTCTAATTCATTATCTAACCTCTCCTTTCTGTCTTACTATGACATCCTAATGCAAGTGCTGAATCAAAAGCAATTATTACATCAGGAGTCCCCAACCCTCCGTGGGCCGTGACCCACTACCAGGCCACAACCTGTGTGGAACCACTTGTGCAAAGTTCTGTTTGTGTGAGTGGTGGGCACATGTGTTCACACATAAAGTTCTATTTGCATGAGCTGCAAGCACTTGTGCGCATGCCTACCACTCACACAAAACCATTCCCTCTCCTTCCTCCACCAGGTTGCCCAATCAAAAAGGTTGGGGACAACTGTATTACATGAAACAATTCAATGAAATCTATTGAAAATTCTCCATGTTCTTTCTTAATGCTGCATTGCTAATATACATGTGCATTTATACATATCAGACTAGAAAGATAACTAATATCTTCCTCTTCATTCCCATATCCTAAATATTCCTGACAAGTGGATCTGTTTTTCACATTTGCTATCTTCTCCCTGGAAAATCTGTAGGTATAAAAGACTCCTTGTATAAGAAAATCCACAGCCATAGGTTGAAGCTGAGTGACAGATCAGCCAACAATATTTTTTCTTCCTTCTATCTGCTCTTGTTCCAGTTACATTGATATCACAATCAAAGTACACTCTTCTAACCAAAGGGAACATGATGTGCCTTGCCTTCCTTTGTTTTCTTCTCTCCACCTGACCTCTCTTATTCTCAAAGACATGTCTTTCTTCTTTGCAAGATTCTATCCTTTTTCCTTCAAAAAAGTATTTTTCTTCTTGCCACTATCACTACTGTATTCTGAATCTTCTAAGACAAAGGCTAGGTACAGAATAAAACACAGCTTCTCTGCTGTAAGTACTTCCTACTGGCTCTGATGTGGTTCATCTTACTTCAGTTAAAACTAAAGGTTTCTCATGTCCAATTGTGTCCAACTCTAGGGGGTGGTGCTCATCTCCATTTGTTAGCTGAGGGAGTCAGCATTGTCTGAAGACATTTCTGTGGTCAAGGGGCCTGCACGACTACCGTGTTTTCCATCAAATAAGACCCTGTCTTATATTTTTATGCCACCAAAAAAAGACACCAGGTGTTATTTTCAGGGAGGATGTCGTCCATTGACTCACCTCACTTGAGTGCATCCTCCCCAGCCTCGTTTTTGCTCTCAGAGGCCTTCAGGAACTTCTTCAGCTGGCAAGACCAGCAAGGCTTGCTGGTCTTGCCAGTTGAAGAAGTTCCTGAAGGCCTCTGTAGCTGATAACAGCTCCAGTTGGATCCGGAGCTCTGTTATCGGCTACAGAGATCTTCAGGAAAGCCTTGCTGGCTGCAAAAGAAATGGGCCGAGGTGGGCAAAGCCTGGCTGCAACTGTCCGAAGGTAAGTTGTAGGGCAGCTCCCCCCACAACCCCACCCTAATTTAATTTCTACCCATGCATCCTGGAGTGGGTGGGGGTCTTAATTAGGGTTTATTTTGAGGGTAGGACTTATATTGGGTGATGTGGAAAAATCAAGCTAGGGCTTACTTTCAGAGTAGGTCGTATTTTGGGGAAAACATGGTATACACAAAGGCACATGAATGCTGTTACCTTCCTACCAAACTGGTACCTATTTATCTACTCACATTTGCATGGTTTCGAACTTTCAGGCAGATAGGAGCTGGGGCAAGGGTAGGAGTTCACCCATCGCAGAGTTTGCTTGTGTCTCAAACTCTGGCTGTCATCTTTCCAGAGACAAGCTTAGTGTCTTTAACTGCTGAGCTTGTTAGTGATTATACCACTACAAGTATTCTCTTGGAAAATTCTTCTTAGCTACAACCTTGCCAGCTTTAGCTAGAGCTGGACTTCAAGGCTGAAATCCAGGATTTTCTAATCTCCAATAGAGATTGACAGTTAATAGGGCAACTTTTCTAGGGTCTGATGAGGACAAAACAGGAATAATGTTGCTCATCAAAACTTTTTTATTTTTAGAAATACTTTACACTTAGCTGAGTAGGTATTTTCAGAATTATTGATGACCAGTTTAAAAAAAAATTACTTTCTGCAAAACGGTGCTTGATCTGTGATTGTCCAAAGAAAGGTTGCAAAAGTTATGTCTATGCCTTAAAGGAACCACTGACTTGGATAGACCTCTGAGTATTCGTGAGACGACAGTAATACAAAATGTTGCATACTACTGGCAATTCAGCTAGCCTGTAAATGACAAAGAGAGATGTGTTGGCAGGGTCTATATTTTCTAACCTTTTTGATTATGGTGCACTCTTCCTTTTTATCTTCCTAAGTGTTTTTCAAGTTATATTGCTGTGCTCCTGGACCCTAGCCACTTCTTTCTTTTTTCTATTTGGATTTACAATCTCATTGTAGAGGAAAGCAAAAGCTCAGCTGCACAACGGACAATATTTTTCAGGTTGTGCCTGCCTACAATTTACTACTGAATGGCTAATTATTCTCTTCTGTCTAAGTAATTAAATGGTATGACAAGGAAGAAGGGGCTATTGTATATTATAATCAATAGATTAGACGTGCACTGACGTATGTAACAGAGGTGGTATTCAGCAGGTTTTGACCAGTTCTGGAGAACTGGTAGCTGAAATTTTGAGTAGTTTGGAGAACTAGTAAATACCACCTCTGACTGGCCCGCCCCCATCCATTCTCTGCCTCCTGTGTCCCAGACGATCAGGAGGAAATGGGGATTTTGCAGTAACTTTCCCCTGGAGTGGGGAGGGAATGGAGATTTTATAGTATCCTTCCCCTGCCACGCCCACAAATCCACGCCCACCATTCCATGCCCACAGAAGTGGTTGTAAAAATTTTTGAATTCCACCACTGCTATGTAAATGCAAAAACAAATTATGTAACTGCACAATATGAAATTGTATTTGTAGAAATGTTGAATTGGGCAAAACATTGTAAGTTTAACTATTGGCAAGGACTTCAATTCTACCTCTATGATAAATACAAAAGAGGACCTTTTTAGACCAGCTGCTAAATCTGAAATTTGTTATTATTATTTTGCAAAGCAAAGTAGTTGAGATTGACAAAACTAAAGAGCAGGAAGGAGGGAAGGCATGTTCACAAAGTTTGGGCTTTATTTTATTTTTATTGAGAAAAATCTTTCAGCATCCCTTTCCCATCCTTTTTTATCTGTTATTTTTCACACATGGTACTACTCTACATGCCATTATTGAATCAACTCTGAAGAAAAAGCCCAATGAGATTTCCTATACTTGAAATAAAAGAACTGTCTTGCCTGAGTTCATACCAAATCAATACATACTGACTTTTCACTGGTTCATGAGTTGGATTGTTATCATTGGGCAGGACAGGTACCGGTATGTACAGCAAACAATCAAAATAGAAGATAGACAAAAATTTAGCATGTATTGCTAATGCATATGAGAGCATCTGCAGCCCAGGTTACTGGCATCATACTTATTGCATTTATGAATGAAGTGGGAGGCACCTCATGTATGGGTTTCTTGTAAATTGATAACTCCAATAAATACAGTCAGGATAAGGAGTGTAAGAGAGCTGGTTTGTTATGGTTAAGGTACAGGACTAGAAACCATGACTTCCAATCCTGCCTTAGGCAGACGGCCAGCTGGGTGACCTTGGACCAATCATTCTCTCATCTTTTCAGGCAAGTAATATTAAACCACTTCTGAAATTTTGCCAAGAAAATGTAGGAACTTGTTCAGGCAGTCAATGGGAGTCAACAGTGCTCTATGCTGTCTGAAGCCAGCTCAATCAATTTTACAGGAAACCTAAGTACTATATTGAATGTTTCCAAGCTTCAGATGGATTATCTCTGCATGCAGCATAGTTTCCAATGCCATCTAAGCATTGGGGGGCCACATTCAGACACCCAAGAGGAGAAAGTCATTATCTGTGCCCATCCATCCTTTCATTAAGGAGATGATCAATGTAGGTGTATTTGTATGTGGTTGGTACCAAAGCAAGGACAAAACCATTGCCATTAGGTAACCACGTGGACATAATTCACTCAAGGGAAATGGTGGTAAGACTGCTTCCAGTTAAGGAAGAGGTTTGTTTAGGGGAGAAAGTAAGGGAGGAATGGTCCAGAACGTACTATTTAAGATTACAGATGGTATAATTTTGAAATATTGAAAACCCCAATATTCACTAATGTGTTTACTTTGACTAGAAATACACAAATCACTTTTCAATTGTGGCCATATGTTATTTTTGAGTGCAGCAGTGAAATCTACTTACCTTTGCTACCAGTTTGCAAATGTGAGCACGCACACACTCACATTTCCGAACCGGTAGTGCAAGTAAGTAGATTTTACCCCTGCACTCAAAGATAACATATGGTCACAATTGAAAAATGATTTGTGTATTTCTAGTCAAAGTACACACTCGTTCCACTCCCACATGTCACTTCCGCAGATGTGCAGGACCTTCTGTGCATGCACAGGACCTTCCATGCCTGTGCAGAGCATCAAAAATGGATGTGATGATGTCTCGGCAGAGCCTGCTACAGAGTGTGCCTGAAAAGGTAAGTAGAACAGCAAGGGGTGTGGGAAATCTGCTGTGCCATACAATTCAGATTAGCTAGAAAGCTAATTTCTAGCTAATATAAATTGTGTGGCACAGCTGATTGTTGGCAATACCAGTTCACCCGAACCAGTCAGAACCGTTAGCATTTCACCCCTGTTTGAGTGGTTTCTTAGATATATTGCATGACAAATCTGACTTGATTTACAGGTGTGATGGAATATACCCAGAGTAATAGGAAGGACTTTTCCACGGAGACCAACGAGATAGCCTAGTTTGGAAGATGCAGGAATAAGACAAAGGAGGAACCTCCCAAGCAGTTTCCAGGCTACATTTAATAGTTATGCAGATAGTTGCTTTAGTCTGACAAGTGAACAATAAAAAAAATATTCTGAACGGACCTCATTCTTGGTTCCTTGGACCTGTCAACTAAGAAAATTGGGGTGGGAGCTAATCAGAGAGTAAAAGAAATTGAATTAATAAATATTCCAGGATTATTTACAAACATACTTTGAATCTTAGTAGTGTATCAAATAAAGTTTTTAAAATTATCTTTCATGCTTTCCAGTAAAAAATATTTGGCAGCCATGCAAGTAGGATGGTTAGAATCAGAGTCCTCTTCTGCCAAAAATACCAAGAGAGGAAGCTATGGCTGCACAAACAAAATCTCATCTGTTTTTACAGGTGTACTACATTAAAAAAAAAAAAGAGTGGCCCTTCTGTTCACATAACCAAGCTGCCATTTTGACGTGACACTATTTGGTCAACATTTAGCCAATAGAGGTGAAAGGGCCTGGCATCATCTCCAGTCCAGTCAATCAGTTGCGGGAAGCATGAGTATTGAAGACACAAAAATAGATCAGAGAAGGGTCAGTTGAAGGTAACTCAACCCAGGACAATGGGTAAAATGAACAGACAGAAATGAAGCATACAAAATATGCTACAAGGTATTATTCCACACCTACCTTTGGTTTTCTGGATTTTGCAAAGACCTGGGACATACATGGTATAGCTTTAAAATGCACCACACTTTTTAAAAGTCTGCCTGATTTTATCGGGATAGATTGCTAATTTCATGGCAAGACATCTTTGCAGGATGCCCACTGTCTTATTGCAGATTTCACATATATGCATACCCAATTTCTTAGGTGATTATCAGGTTTCTATTAGACAGAAGAATTTCCAGTGAAACTAAGACATCTAAACAAAGTGAACACTTGCCTGTAATTTTACTTTGAGAATGGTAGCATGCTGAAAAATGATCTAGAGCAGGAGTGTCAAACTGGTGGGCCAGATGCATCACAATCAGGCCATACCTACCCCAGCTCCATGAATGGGAACAATGTCACAAAACATCACATGACAGCAGCGTGATGTAGAAAGTTTGACACCTGCGATCTAGACTCAGGTCTAAGTTTCAGAGCCAGGTCAAGGTTGTCAGGCAAGGTTGTCTGACCAAAGGTCAGAAGTCCAAGAAGCAGAATCCACACACGTAGGTCACACATGAGCAGCATTTTATAATGTTTCCAGCAAAGAAAACAGAAATATAGATTCTTATGTAGGCTACAATTACCATTGTACTGCTTTCTCTTTTGGCTAGTAAGCACCACAGAACAACAGAATTAAAAGGGACCTTTGCAGACTTTGGTTGTTCTGCTCCTTTTTATTTGGCTGGTTGGAGGAATGGGATTTTACATTATCTTTACCTGACAATTCCAGCTGCTCAGGTGATGCCTGTGATTGATTGATCAGTCTTATGTGATGCCTGGCTTTCTCCTTCATGAGGCTAACATTCCACAGACTCGGCTGGAACAGCTTCTTTAGCTTCAGAATCCGAGTCTAGAACCTGGGTCATAACATCAATTGGGTCTGTAACTTGATGTTATTCAAAATTATTCCTGTCCCCATGATGCATCCTGTTTCAGGTTTCAAACTCACACACTCAATTGCTAGGTGAAAATAGCAATATAATTAAGGCCACATACTGTAGATGACAGTGGATAAGAAAGAAAATGTAAAAAGTCCTGATACATCATATGATGCTGCCATGACAACACAAGTTTGACACCCCTGATTTACTTGCTCAACATGTATATTTCAAGGAAGTTGAATGCACTTAGAGTTGAGAATATTCAAAATTATAACATCCCACAATCAGTAACTTCAAACAGTACTCTTTCCTTTCTCTTCCTTAAGGGAAAGTAATTCTTTCCACCTACCTTTCTTGACTGAATTATGCCCACATGTGTGCTTGATGGCACTATTTTTGTCATTGCTTTAGCACATATAATGACACCATACTCTTGGGCTTTAAATGGGACCCCCAAATGCTTAGATGGGAGAAGGAAACAATGCTGAATGCAGAAATAATCTCTCTGAAGCTTGGAACTTCACATTCAGTATAGTACTGTACTTGGGTTTCATTGATTGAGCTGGCTTGAGAAAACAGAGCAGTTTTTCTTGACTGTGACAACCTAAAGAAGTATGGATTTCAGTTCCCAGAATTTCCCAGCCAGCATGACTGCTAAGGAATTCTAAGAGTTGGTCCATACATCTTAAAACTGTCAAGGATGAAAAACACTGGGATCAAGGTACTAAGTTATAGGAGAGGAACCATGTTAGTATATGGGGACCAAAAATAAAATAAAAATTCAGTAGCACCTTTTCCATCTTATCTTGAAAGGCATTACATTTTCATGAGTTTGAGCATGTGTAGTTTACAATCAATGACATAATTCCTAATTCCTAAGTAGACCCCATAATTAGTACTGCTTTGTATACTACTTGTAACTACAGATTTGATGTCACTGCAGCCTTGAGCAACAATGTTTAGTTAAATCTTCAGTTCAGCAATTAATAGGGATAATGACCTTGGATTTCATGAACACAAGTAGGTTGGTAATGACATTGTTTCCTAGGGACCATTGGCAACTTGCCTGTTTTACTCGTAATGCTTATGCCAGGGAAGAGGTAAATAATGGATGCAGCCACTTAGTAATAAATTTCTTATCTCATGACCAAGCTACTATTGCTGCTGAATTCTTTATCAGTTTGTCTTTGATAAATTTTCCAAGAGAAAGTAGCAATGCAATGTTAGTGATAATATAACCACCTATTTTCATTCGATTCAATTCATTGTTCATACTGAGGCTGATATATAGAAGAAGAACATCATGTTTTGATTCTCTCACAAGGACATAATCCTTATATCAGTTACATAATAAACTTCATGCACAACACAGTGGAAGTTGTGACCATGACTTCTACAAATAGTGTTATGAATGTTGGCTTCTGTCAACTACAAAAAATGATATATGATTTAATATAACTGATCTTATTAGTGAAAATTATTTTTAGAGACATTCCTGATTTGTGAAGTTCTAACATTCCTAGCATAGTCATAGCATTATGTATAATTCTGTATTATCTATAATTCTGTATAATTATTTCAGTTTTCTTTTTTTAACAGATTTTGTATGATTATAAAAATTTAAAAGATGGAAGAAGCATCTTCTTGAGGAGAAAATGCCTTAAAATGCAAGAGATGAACAGAAGAGGTTTCCCTGAGGGAAATAAAAGCATTTAGTTGATAGGTGAAATTGTGTGTAATTGAAGCCCCACCCCTTTTATGAATAGCGGATGCATATTTAAAAGGGGTGTGGCTTTAATTGTGGAGTTGCATCCACTATTTTAAGGTTTTTTAATGCTCTGCAAGCATTCCTGAGTGAAGAAAGCAAAGCAGAAATACAAAAATCATTGGACATTGAAATACATAATTTCCTTTATGTAAAAACCACATTTAAAATAGTGATATCAGAAAAATCACATTAATTACTATCACAAAAATAATTTGATATCTGTTCTTTTATGCTATTACTCATATACTGGTTTATATATGAAGACAACATTTTCCCCCGAGTTTTTAAGTTTTTAATCTAAACAGTAAAATGAAGGAGATGACAAAGGATAGTGAAAAAAAAGTGGGAACTGAAGTACATGTTAGAAGAACATGCATCATACTTGAGCAAACATAATTTCATTTAATTCCTAAAATAGCATATCTGCTCTACAGGTGATATCATTGTGGAATTCAAGAGTTGAGAAATTATTTATCTAATTGCTTGCTTAAACCTATTTGATGTTCCTTTTTAATGCAAATCTCTTCCTCGTTAATGGAAGTGATGCAGAAACAGCATTTCAATATTATTTAAATGTTTTCATAGGGGCACATAAAAAAAGTCTGTGAAGAAAAATATGCAAGATGTTTATATTATTGGTGGTTTTTTTTACAAATATGCACAAATCTCTTCTTGTTTACACAGGAATACTCTCTAGTATGCTCAACGGGATTTACTCTCAATTATGAGAGAATATGGAAGATTGCAGCACAGTTTATTAATACCCATCCTATTTCAATTCATATATTTTCCAGATTTCAATCTATGTGTTTATGTAGTTTTTCTGCTTCTTATGAATTATTTATTTTTTTACCTAATTTAGGAAAATCCAAACAATAGTCTTCTGAATGTGATATATAATATAAAATAATAGTTTGAGCAATAGGAAAAACTACAGTTTAAAAGAATTTTAAAGAAATTTGTTAAAAAAGTAAATCAACTGAGAGAAAAGCAGAATAAATATGGTATCAGTGTTCCAATATTTGAGGGGCTGCCACAAAGAAGAGGGAATCAATGTACTGTGCAAAGCCCCAAAACGCAAGACAAGAAGCAATGGATGGAAACTGAACAAAGACTGGAAGCTTTTAAGAAAAGACTGGACAACCATTTATCTAAAATGGTATAGGTTCTCCTGCTTAAGTAGTGAGTTAGACTAGAAGACCTTCAAGGTCCCTTCCAACTATTCAATCCACTGAAACCAGTGGTTTCTCAACCTTGGCAACTTTAAGTCCTATGGACTTCAACTCCCAGAATTCCTCAGCCAGGCTGGGGGATTCTGGGAGTTGAAGTCCACAGGACTTAAAGTCACCAAGATTGAGAAATATTGACTTAAACCAATGGAGACACCAATGTAAGAACAAAGAAGACTCTTGTTGGATAAAGCTAAAGTTCCTCTCTTTCCATCATACTGTGGTTAGATAAATGTCTCATAACAACGTTTCTTTATGTTCTTGCAAGTAGAATGTAAAATTAATAGTCTTTTTTCATTGTTGATTCTTAATTTTTTTATTTAAGGTATGCTGCAATTGTTACCAAAAGTACACAAAACTATCAGAATTAGTAACTGTTGTTGGCCCCTTTCTACTTCTTTAATGCCTCTTTAGGCTTCTGAGGGCTGTAAAATTTCATAATTATCAATGGTGTATCAAGAGTCTCCTGGAACCACTGTGTGTGTGTTAGGTTTTTGAGCTGATAAATAAATAAATCAGGGAGACTAGGATAGATCTATTTCGAGCTATTTAGCTCTCATCAGCTAGCCATACCCTTACTGGGATTCGAACCAGGGAAGTATTACATGGGAGACAGTTGTAATTGCCTCTAGACCAATTGGTTCTATCTTGATCAGCTGCCCCAATTAAGGGAGGAAGCGTACTGCTTTCCTTTTCTGCCTTTTGGCTCATCACCAGAGACCATCTAGACAGAAAGGAAAGTATTACACATAAGGCAGTTGTATTTGCCTCTAGACCAACTGGTTATCCTCCTGTCTCAGCTGATCAGGATAGAACCAGTTGGTCTAGAGGCAATTACAACTGCCTCACATGTAATACTTCCCTGGTTCGCATCCCAGTAAGGGTATGGCTAGCTGATGAGAGCTAAGTAGCTTGAAATAGATGTATCCTAGTCTCCCTCATTTTTTTATTTATCAGCTCAAAAACCTAACAGACATATAAAAAAAAAAGTACACAACGAAACTAATAGCTTCTGTCTAGATGGTTTCTAGTGATGAGCCAAAAGGCAGAAAAGGAAAGCAGCATGCTTCCTCCCTTAATTGGGGCTTAACAGGATGTTGTGACAATATGGCCCCTATTTATTTATTTATTTATTTATTTATTTATTTATTTATTTATTTATTTATTTATTTATTTATTTATTTATTTATTTATTTATTTATTTATTTATTTATTTATTTATTTGTCAAATAGCACTCCTATATGATCAGAGAAGCAATATTAAGTCTAATAAACTTATCCGTCTTGTTTTGTAATAAAGTATTATAATCACACTTATAGGCGAGTAGGGGGAATTGCTTTCTAATTTCTGTCTCCTGCTTTAACATCCCTTGGACTGCAGGTATTACAATACCATATCATATAATCTTATCTACGTATTTTCCATCAACAGTAAAACACTTCATTGGGATTCGGTATATGAGAGAACAATTGAAAGAGGCAAATAAAGATATATTACAATACTAACTTAGTTATATTTCTTCCTATTACCTCCCTTGACCCTATAGCAGTGTCAAGCACAATTCTTCAATCCTAGATTAATTAGAAAATCCACTACAAATCCTAAATTGTAAATTTGTACAAAGTTTGAATAGTATTTTGCCATGTTCAATAAAATTGATGTCTGCTGTGAAATCTCACAAGCTCTATATTACTTGAGATGACATAAATATTTTGAACAGGTTTTTCCATTATGCCACTCATTAATTTCCCAGCCAGTTCATTGTTTATGGGAATTCTACAAGTTTCAGCTCCAATGTATCTGGAGGTTGCCCAGTTGGAGAAAGTTTATTTAGAAACACAAGTTCTGCTGAATTGCCACTTATAATGATTACATGATACATAAGACAGCAACTACCAGAAATAAATCCCACTGTTAGTCATTCACACTTTCTCCCCCATGTTATTGAATCTGATTGCACAAAGCACTTAGCATTGTTTGCCAAGGCACACTGCCTAGGTTGTCCTGCCCCCTATTCATTACAGAGGAAGGAATGATTCTTGAGCTACATAATATCAAATCAAGATGTTCTGACTTTCCTTTTGGCTTGATTACTTTTACTTGAGCAGTAAGAAACCATTCTTGTAATAAATACACATTTCGAAGAAGAGTAGAAAGCTAAATTTCCTCCTGAACACAAAAGGTTTATAGAATGCTATTTTTATAAGATTCCTGATAGTTTTAGGTAATGCTTAGCTAACAGAGATGTTACAACTAAGACATGCATAAATTTGCCACTCAGAAATACGTTAGGGAGGCAGGAAAATTTGTAAATTGCTAGGACATCTTCCATACAATGTGGAATGAGATTATACATGGAGACGATTCACCAATTTAATTTATTCACATTTCTATCTTCCAAATCTTCCACTCTATCCCACTATCAAATTTAGGCAGCTAAAGATTGTGTTGATAGTGTTGCTATAACAATTGCGCTGTTGACATGACTTTTTCAGGTTTGGAAAGTGTGCTGGTGTTTACCTTTCTCAAACTTTCTGATCTGAAAGTTTATTGGTGTTACTTAATAGATTGAACTCCTTGAAAGAAAGTTGAGTTTTCACTATTAGAAAAGATGCACACGTGCACAGTTTTACCAACATTTAGCTTCCATGTTACTTCTTGGGGAGTAACACAGCTGAGGTGTGGCAATCCGCTCTGCCATGCTAATCAGCTGAGAGAATATAGGTAAGTAAAGTGCAAGTAAAGTGCAAGGGTGGGCGGTTGGGCCCACATGATTGTCGGAGCAAATTGGTTTGCTCTCAGCTGATCGTTGGAGCTACTGGTTTGCCCAAACCAGCTGAATCCCATCCCTGAACCTAACTTTACATTCTGAGTGAGTGACTATCTTTGATACCATCTGACACATATTAGACCCAAATCTTAGCACTGAAAACAGATCCTGGCTTAAACCTAAAGTTGTTAATATTGGGTACATCTTGAGTTGGTCTTGGAGGATTTTGATTAACCTTGACTTTTATAGAGATAGCAAATAATTCACTACAGTACTATCTACTATTATACTGACCAGGAAGGTGTATTTTGAAAAATCAAGTACAGTGTGAGAATAATCTTTCAACTTCCATACTACCTGACTCACTTGCATTATTTACTTAAGTTTAATCTGATGCTACTTAATTGGTCCCAAATGAAAATCTGAGAAGTTTTTAATTTTGCCAGAGAAGCATTTCTTAATAGTAACTTTAAGATATGTGGACTTCAGCCTGGGGAATTCTGAAAGTTGAAGTCCACATAATATTAAAGTTTTCCAAGACTGAGAAAGGCAGAAAAAACATTTGGTGATAGTTGGCACCGTGTGTGATTACTAATGAGTAATGCAAATACAAATAGCCATACAACGGTGAGCAAGTATCAAAACAAAGAACATATACAGGTTACTGTTGGAATGCAAACAAAAATTTAAGATAAACTTTCTGCATGGACAGGTATGAAATTACCATCACTCTGCTAAATAGCTATTATATTCTAAATGACACTACAGTAAAAATTTCGTATTATGGACAGCTCCCTGACTAATTCCTCCTACCTAACAGGATCTGTCAGTTTTGGTTTATTCCAGTTCTAAGGTTTCCATGTTTCGTTTCAGTTCAACCCATTTTCACGCCTGTTTCAGTTTTTTTTAAGTTTACATAAACTCTTGATACTTGTGTCATAATGTACACATTTTCCATGCAGTTTTTCTAATAAACATACCTTTATACAAGTGCTTTTGCTGAACAAAATGCAAAGTGAATCATATTATAAAATACCATTGTATGCATTTCTGCACATACTTCTTCACAATACATTTTTTTTCCTTTTTAAATGAAATTCTGCATTGTAAAATTTGAATTTTTTTCTTTAGCATTAGTCTTGAATATTCTTCAATAATCAGTCTTGAACACTGAGAAGATCCTAGCAAAAACTGAAAAAGCTGGGACCTACAAAGTGTTAAAAAAGCTTTTGGGCTTGTGATGTACAGGTGGACGAGAAACAACAATTGTATGTGTATCACATATTATATTTATTAAATATTAATATCAATCTTATATATATAGCGGGGAGAGGGGGCGGTCTAGAAATCTAATAAAATCAAAAAATCAATATTGAGCTATTGGGCTTTTTGTTAAAGGTACATTGCAGTTTGATCTTATTTGGGCTAATATTTGCCATACTCTAATGCAAAAATAGACAGGATCATGGGGCATTATATTTTGGCTCTCATGATTAAGAGCTAATAGACTAAAATTTCTATGGAAATTCTCAGTCATACAGGTTATGGTTGTCCCCAAAGTGGCTTTCCAAAAGGCAACTGGGCTATTTTTTTTCCTTGAAGACTTTTTGGTGAAAAAGGTTCTTGGATGAGAAGCAAAACATCTTCAAGGAAAAAGCTAAGAAAGTCCAGTTGTTGTTGTTGTTTTAAAAAAGCACCTTTGGGATATCAATCAGAATAGAACTGGAAGGGACCTTGGAGGTCTTCTAGTCCAGCCCCCTGCTCAATCAGGAGACCTATATTATTTCAGACAAGTGACTGTTATCTTCTTAAAAACCTCCAGTGATGAAACTCCCACAACTTCTAAAGGCAAAGCTGTTTCATTGGTTAATCTCGCTGTTAGGAAGTTTCTCCTTAATTCCAGATTGCTTTTCTCCTTAATTAGTTTCCATCTATTGTTTCTTATCCTTCCCTCTGATGCTTTGGAAAATAAACTGACCCCCTCCTGTTTATGGAAGCGGCTCATATACAGGAATACTGCTATCATGTCCCTCTAGTATTTCTTTTCTCTAGACTAGACAAACCCAAATCCTGCAACCGTTCTTCTTTATATGTTTTCATCTCCAGGCCTTTAATCATCATAGTTGCTCTTCTTTGCACTGTCTCCAAAGTCCCAACCTCTTTTTTTGTAATGCGGTGACCAAAACTGGACACAGTATTCCAGGTGTGGCCTTACTAAGGCTATAATAATAGACCAAAAGGTTTATTTTAAGAGAGTTGTAAACAAGAGGTTATTTCCACATCATGCAACAATGGTTTCCAATTGTTAAGCAACTAGTACTTTGCTTTAACTATAGCAGTCTTCTTGTCCATGAATTTGTTAGATAATCCTGAATTGTAGTATTGTGAAATGATTTCCTTTAGTCTTTCCTTCTGCTCATGTTCTGATCTATTTACTAGGGCGCTGCAAATCCTTAAAATAGTCATAGTAGAGCATATATAACAGAGCATACAGAACACTATGACAAAACTGACAGAAGTTTCTGAAGCAGCAACACTGAGTTTGGGAACAGACTTAGTTTCTTTAAAAATTCAAAAAGCATCACTTTATACACGCTGCTATGCTTTCCATGGGTTTTGAAGCACACCCATACAGCTTAGGCACTGAGTACATTGTGTCCTAAATAGGCTTCCCAATTCCTACAATGTCAGGCATATACAGTATTCCAGGGAGTCATCCTTAGAGATGTACTGCCTGACATTAAAACAAGAAAAGAAGAAAAGAGAGAACTTACAACAATGTTTAATTCATATTGTTCACTCTGTGTGCTTCTTGTATGGTATCTGTGGAGCTGTCAGGCTTTCATAAGTTTAAATTGTACACATATCCAAGTAGAAGAATAGGTTTTTGCAATGCCTTAGTTGGTCATGAAGATGACACAGAATTCTTTGTTATTTTTGCATCAGTGGAGTTCCCGTCTAGAATTTGTGTAAATCATAGGAGATGATCTCTATAAGAATAAATATTAGTTTTGCTTCGCCAGGTTGGTTTCTACTGTAAGGGTACAAAATTAAGCACAGGTCACTTGCCAGGAAGACAGGAACCTCACTTTGAGACTAACTCTGTTGAATACACTAAAGAGTATAATCCGTAGGATTATGCTACTAACCCCACTGAGAGCAAATAGATGGACTTCTGAAAAAATGCAGTTGGAATGAGGCTGTAAAATCTGACCTGCAGCTTTCTCGGTCAGTCTGAGTCTCTTGCCCTCCTCAGTTTCTCCTTTTTCTTAATTCAGTCTACAAAATCCCTCAGTTTATACAGTCATACTTCAAAGAAAGGCCTGACTCGTAATTTGGGGATAGAAATGGTTATAAATGTAAAAAAAAAAAAGCACAATTGGACTGTAATAATAAATATATATATATAAACCTCTAGTTTCTCATTCTGTTAGCATCAAGGTGAGTTTGAATGTCCATTGTTATTATTTTTAATTTTACAGATGCAATATATAACACCGTGAAAACAGTAGTGGGCATAACACAGCTTCTTTATGTTCTCACAATTTAGAACAGAAGTAGGCAGACAAAGACACAAAGGCAGTAGAAATTTACATGTCAGCTGCATGCATGAGATATCCCTCTCTCCCCCTCACCCCCATGCCAGCCCCATAACAGAAAAATCATTGTTTGGCTAAAACGATTCTTGTGCACTTGACTGCATTGTTCTGTTTAATCCTTGAGACAACCGCCCTCAGCGCTTACCTTCCAGCCCACCAATGCACCGCCTCTGGGATCTGTTTCTTTTCTAATCTGCACGTCTCTGCTTCTCTTTCACATTTGCAGGCTGCACACTAGCCATGTACACTGTCATCCTGCATCCTTACTGCATCTTGGCTGCCTGATTGGCTCAAAGCAGGCAGTAAGTTAGATCAGGCCCCTCCTTATATCTCGATGATCATGGGAGTAGGATAAATTATTGAGTAAAACAGCAAGTGGGCAGGCAGAATATCACACAGCCTGCTGGAAAGGGAAGGAGAAGTCTTTCCCCTAAAGACTTTTGCATTAGAAGAGCCCCCAGCTGACAGATCCAGGCAGTCATCTACTGATAGGCTAGGATGGAGCTGTTGATATTAAGTAATAGCAATGAGCCACCGATATTGAGGTTTTGTTTCAGTGGCACTATAAAACTTTTTATTAGACATTTTATTTTGTAAAAAAGTATACATTAACTACAAATGCTTAACAACTGATGGATGTCATGAACAATGCAGTCAGTATCTCATTTATTTTGGAAAGCTGTGCCAAAATTCAGTTTGGAGATTAAATTTGACGACCACTTGATTGAATTTCTGAACAGAATACTTTCCAAATTTGAATGTTCAATTTTCATTCAACATTCCAAATGTTGAATGAAATTGTTGAATCAAAGTGGATGCGTTCATTTATGGCTTAGGATTTGGCATTTTCTACTATATCATTATTGTAAATATCATTACATATATTGAAAATTATCTTAATGTGTGAAGGTTGATTATTGGACTTGTTACCAAACTTAAATTTGAGTGTTATGTAAAAAAAAAAAAAACAGAAATAAACCCAACTAGAATTGTTTCAGAAAACTTAAAGCATTAAAAAAAATCTACATAATGTGATGCCTTCATTGATCTTGAGAGTACTATAAACCATTGATATACTATGGAAACTGTTACACCCTCCAGTCTGACATCTGGACAAAGGCTGTATAGCATGGGAGACGAGGAGCCTTCTTAATAATGGAGGTTTATGGAAATTGTAGGTAAAACCTCTTGGAAGATGTACCCTAGTAACTAGTCAATTGTGAGTTATATCAATAATCAACTTGATTTTTATTAAGCTTCCTATTTTTGCAGAATAATGGTATTTTGAACTAATAATAAGATATACCTTTCTAGTCAGAAGTCAATATTTTCATTTTATTTATTTATTATTTGTTGGGTCATCCATCTTATGGCAATGACTCTGAGTAGTATACAATCCAAATCATAAATGTCTGAGTTCACAAACAGTAGTTCCAATCTACAATAAATCAACCTTAACTGGCAGAGCTTGATTAAACTCCTGACCTAAATACCTAGGATAATAGCCAGGTCTTTAATGCCTTGTGAAAGACTATTATGGTGCTGGGGCCATCTAGTTCTTTAGATGTATCTCATAGGGTAGGTGCTGCTTCAGAGAAGGCATGGCTCCTGAGTCCAACAAGACCGCTGTCTCATAGAGGGGACTCAAAGCTTCGACACTCCATTTTGAATTGTTTGATTTGCACTTCTTATGTAGTTACGATTTTTTATATAGTGTAGGAACTAAATATGACCATGACAGAGATAGCCAGGAACCATTACTTAGTCAAAAGGACAATTTTAAGACCACTATAGTAACTCGATAATTGCTGTAGTTTTTAATATGTTTGTGTATGTACTATATATTTATTTAACTGCCCAGAATTGCTGAGAGCTGGGGACATGCAAATTGAATAAGTTAACTTTATTATGGTTGGTGAGCCAGATGTTTAGACTGGATTTGACATTTTAAATAACCCATCAATGTCTTTCCAAGGACCTGGGATAGGCTGATTTTATTATTTGATGGTGTTAAATGTATTATTTAAAGAACAGACTTTAGGTACTTTACTATGTATATATTACAATAATAATATCCTGGAACATACAAACACAGCCTTTGGGATGGTGAAGATTCCTTCCTATCATAAGATCTATGGTTGAGCATAAACACCTTATTTCTTAGCTTGGAACCAGTTATAATATAATCACCAAGCTTCATCGCTCTTGACCTTTAAAACTTGAACTCTTCAGAAATATATTTAGTCAAAATTTGTCACTGCTACATTTATTACTGTTAATTCAAATTGTGAAAGATATTGACAGTTTCAAGAATTGTTGTTTCAGCATTTCTGTTATAATTATTTTGTTTTTTAGTCTACACTGCCACTGTGGAACGTGGTTGTGTATAAATACAATAAATAAACAACAAGTATTTTTGTGTGCATGTATAAAATGGTTCTTATTCAAACATCTTGTGAAGCAACATATCAGAAAGATTGAGATGGGTAAATAAGATATCAGAAATATATACGGTATGGCTTCCTATTGACTATATTACAGTGTTTCAGGATATAGATGGGGATCATGTATGTTTATGTCACTGGTTGGTAAAGAATCAGTTCTGAAGAAAGATAATATGCTCAACTTACTTATAAGAAGTGGATGACATCTTCAGAATCGATGGAACCTGCTTTGCAATATAAAAAATCCAGGGGGGAGGGAATGAAGCAACCTCTATCAAAGTCATTTCTATTTAATAAAGAAATGAGCCATACTGTCACCAAAAGGAGTTTAAACAATCCCTTGAAGCAGGTTGTTTTCCCTTTCCAATTAAACAGTCATGGCTACTATGCTTGTTATTATGGTAGCTTTATAATTATTCTAATAAGGATCCTAGAGGCTCTAATAAGCACGAAGGCTCCCTTATCCTAAGGGAATGAAAAGAGTAACACACACACACCTACACACACACACCTACACACATGCACACAAACACACACAGTATACTGGAGGTTATGTAATCAGAGAGACATAAAGCCTTTACAAGGAAGTGACATGAACAGAAAAAAAATTATTCTGATTAGTTTTGTCCAGGATGCGCTTACTGTTTAGGATAGTTAGATAGAATAAGAGTTGTGGTGGCAAAGTGGTTAGAATGCAGTACTGCAGGCTACAACTGCTGGCTGCCTGCAATTTGGCAGTTCGAATCTCACCAGGCTTAAGGTTGATTCAGCCTTCCATCCTTCTGAGGTGGGTAAAATGAGGACCCAGATTGTTGGGGGCAATAGGCTGATTCTGTAAATCGGTTAGAGAAGGTTAGAAACCCTGTGAAGCTGTATACAAGTGTAAGTGCTATTGCTATTGCTATATTGTACATCAAATGATCTTGGCACTCTTTCATTGCACACATTGCTATTCATTACTACTATAGTTTGGCCCCTAACTTCCATTAGTAAGATGTAAGGCCCTTCAGCTTGCTATTTGGGGAATTCGGGGAGTTGAAACCCACACATCCCAAAGTAGCAAGGTTGTGAAACATTGCAGTATATTAAGCAATAGTGGAAAAATTGAACAACAGTACTGAATCAATAATTTTTCCCTTGGTCAAATTTAACACGGAATAGTGGCCAGCAATACTGCAGTTTTCAGAGGGAGGAGGAGGAGAGGCTGAAACAACAACAAATTTAATGAGAGACCCCATGCATCATGATCTATAAGATTATCTTGTCAGTTCCATTCTGCAGCTGTTTTATACAAGTTCTGTCCAGACATCTGAGTTGTCTAAGTCAAAGCTTAATATATCTTCTTCTCAGATAATTTAGGAAAGGTTGTTTTGTCATATTCAAAATATGGGGAAGAAAAAGCTGCTTACCTACCTGGAGAACTAAATGGACTCCAATTTGCTTTCATCTCCTTAATGAGGATATACATACTATGGCCTTTATCATGATATGAAGCACTGCTTAGCTAGAGGTTTTCCTTGTATATTCAAGGCATTTTTGTTGTTTACAGGTGAATTTGGTCGTGCTACTTGTAATGTTAAGTGATATAAGACATGGGCTTTATTAGCTGATTTTTTTAAGATGCGAGTTTATATATGTGTAACTCAACAATATCATCTGAAATTACACTGGAAATCAAATGATCAAATGCACTTTTAAATATTAGGAAATATGGATTTAGATTTAGCGACTTTTATGCTCTTCTCTTTTCCTGCTTCTCCTCATTGCTGATACATATTTTTTATCTCTTCCTGACTTTTCAATGTCACAAAATTTTAATTTTAAAAATCAACATCATCAAAGAGAGAACATTCAAAAGTCCATCTTTTTCTACCACTTTTGAAAATGATAAGACATGCCTCATGAATGTGCTATGGTCTATTTTTAAATTTGGTCTCCATCAAAAATGCTGGTTCATGGTGGTAATTAATAGTACTATCACTGGCTGAATTAATATTTGTCATCCTTGATAACCTCTCATCTAATCGTCCTAGCTAAGTAAGTTTTGAAGAAGATAGAAAAGAAACAAATTTGCAAAAGTAGTGAAATTTCTTAAGAGGAACACAGAGATCCAGGTTTTCTTTTGTACTTATTGGAGTGTGACATGCTTTAGAAAAAATAATTTCCTCCAGGGATGGTCTGGATAAATCAAGTGTGTTCTTTTGCTGTAAGGCTTTCACAGATGTCTGATTTAGGAATGAGTCATATCCAGATAGTGTATTTTATTTATTTATATTTCCTTTATAAGCATTCTGAGAATTCATTTTATACAGCAACTTTTCTCACTGATAATTCTGTATACATTTTTTTTCCTCTTTAATACTTTGGAGCATAGATGGGAAGCCTGTTGTCTTTGAATCTTAGCACTATGGGTGATTTGATTTGATTTTGATTTGATTAAATTTATAAACCACGCCACTCTCCCCGAAGGGACTTGGGGCGGTGCACAGGAAATTAAAATGGAAATATAAAAACATAGCAATAAATAAATACTAAAAATAAATTAAATACTAATAACCCTGTGCTAAAAATCCTAAAACTCTTACCCCTTAAAATTGAAATTAAAACAATTTAGGCTTCAGTCGGCAAGCTTGATGATATGGATTAGGCCAGGCCGGCAAGATGGAAGAAGTATGTCTTCAGGTTTTGGCAGAAGGAGCGGAGGTCTGTGATTGTTCTGAGTTCGGGGGGTAGGTCATTCCAGAGAAGGCCCTACCCCTGGGCGTCGCCCACTGGCACTGCCTAGTGGACAGCACCCGGAGAAGTCCCTCTCTGTGGGAGCGGATCGGCCGAAGAGATGTGTGGGGTAGGATACGATCCCGCAGATAACTAGGCCCCGTGCCATGGAGCGCTTTGAAGATGGTAATCAACACCTTGAAGTGCACCCGAAAGGCCGCAGGTAGCCAGTGCAGCTTGCGCAGGAGCGGTGATACGTGGGAATGCCTTGGGGCTCCCAAGATCCCCCGCACGGCCACATTCTGAACTAGCTGTAGTCTTCGGGTGCACCTCAAGGGGAGCCCCATGTAGAGAGCATTACAGTAGTCTAGACGGGATGTCACGAGCGCATGAGTGACTGTGCGAAGGGCGTCCCAGTCCAGTAGGGGACGCAAATGGTGTACCAGGAGATGGCATGGCATAATGGGAGTTGTAGTTCAGCAGTAACCTCTCCCCCCATTCATTCAGTACATCCTTTGAAACATCCCTCATGAAAAAACTAAGTTTATATGATGCAGTTAAAAGCTTTATTTAAGTCGTTATTTAATTACTATGCTTTTGTAAAGTAAAGGTAAAGGCTCATGCATACGTACTAGTTGTTCCCAACTCTAGGGGGCAGTGCTCATCTCTGTTTCTAAGCTGAAGAGCCAGTGCTGTACGAAGACATCTCTGTGGTCATGAGGCCAGCATGACTAAACGTCGAAGGTGCACAGAATGCTGTTACTTTCTCACCAAAGGTGGTCCCTATTTTTCTACTTGTATTTTTACATGCTTTCGAACTGCAAGGTTGGCAGAAGCTGGGACAAGTAACTGGAGCTCACTCCGTTACACGGCACTAGGGATTCAAACTGCCAAACTGCTGACCTTTGTGATCAACAAGCTCAGTGTCTTAGCCACTGAGCCACCTATACCTTTTACTGTTTTACCAGTTTTACCAGTTTACTTTTACCAGTTACTGTGTTTTTGTACAGTAACTCAATATCTACTTATCCTTGAATTACCATGCAAAAAAGGGCATATTGCTTCTCTGTATCACACATGCAAAAAAGCAGTTCTTGTGACTCTTAGTTCTGGGGGATTGCTTCAAGCAATAATTAAATATCAGATGAGAGAAAATTAAGAATTAACATTTCTTTCTAATAAATATTGATAGTGCAATGCACTTACAAATGCCATTATAATGCCACCCTGTCGTGTAAAGTTTTGGCAGTTAGATTTCACAGTGAATCATCCTAATAACCGTTTCTATTTAGATAACTATCTATCTATACAGCTAATGTGTTGATTTTGACGGGGAGATTCAAAATTTATTCATGTCAAACAACCTTTAGAAACAAAAGAAATCCACATTAAGTCTCTCATCTTGCAATATTTGAGATACCATTGACTTAGATCTCCATAGGCATGTAGAAAGGCTACAAGGTCACTAATATTTCTCATGGTAGTTGACCTCATTACTCAACAATCCAACTCTGCCTGATCTTACCAGATGGCTGAAAACAAGTGCCCTTCCAATTTCATGGCGTATGACTTTCTGCTAAAGGTCATATTCCCTCTCTAGGAAATTGAGATTGGAAAACTGTGGCAGAAATTGTTCCTGGGGACATCCCACTGTATTAGTCACTAAGGAACTCAGCAATCATTCTTCTCCAATGAAATAAAAAAAAAACCTAGCCCATCTCCCTTTTCCTTGGCACCAAACCTCTGAAATTAGCCAGATTCTGTGTTAAGAGAACATGGCAGAGCAGAAGGGGCCAATATTGTGCCATATGACACTTCTGCATCTTTTATTTAAACATAACATAATGCAGCTGGCACAACACAGAGCAGGGTCTATGCTTGATTTGAGTGTGACTAGCTGCTATTTAGTCATAGTCAGAGAATGGTCTGCTCTGATTAAGTGTAGGAGTCAGGAAGCATCAGTGCCCACAAAAAATGAGCAAGAGTGAAACTCAATTGGATGAAAATCAGGAAAAGCAAAAACGTTTTAAAAATCTGAAATATTTTGATACTGAAGCATATAGGCAGTGCTTCCTAGTTTGAACTAATGATGTAACTGAGTTCTTGAGAATATAGTTTTGATCATGAGATGTGGCAGATATGTATGTGCTTTGCTTACTTGTAGAAGGAATCTGAATGAATTATGAATACTATGTGAATTTCTGACTGTGAACTGGGAATTGAATTACTTATTTATTCATCTATTCATCACCCATCCATTCAGTCATTTTTAGCCTGCTGCCATTCCTCAATTCTCAGCAGGCTACATCCAGTAATTTCAAATAAAATATCCATAGTGCAATCAAAATCAAGAGATAAAAAATTAAAATAGAAAAGAAGATAATATAAGCCATAACAAGAAACAATAAAAACACTGCAAAAAGCAAAAGACATATTCAAAAGTTAAAATCCTTTTAACAGTTCTATTTTAATAACAAATGTATTCATAATTTAATTAAAATGTAGGTAGTTACAGTATAATGGCAAATAATTTGAATGAAATAAATAAGGTGATATATTCTTGAATGGCCTTCTGTCTCATTAACATATAATGAAATGTTTTTGCCTGACTGGTTTGTCTCCATATTCAGGCATCATTAAGATGCAAAATAACAGTGGATGGAAATTATATTCAACTGATTTAGACTGAGGCTAAAAAGTCACAGCTGGTAATAAGCAACTATCTGTAAGGGAAGTTTGTTACAGAGAACAAACAGTTGACTTGTTGGGTCAGTAGAATAGCAGGTAATAGCCAGTAAATGCTTTCCTTTCAGAACCACAGAATCATGGAGTTGGAAGGAACTTGTGATCCCCATAGAGCCACCCCACACAGCCAACTTCAATTAAAAAACCCAAATTAAAGTGTCCCAGAGAGATGGGTTTGTAAACCTATGCCTGAATATATCCATCCCTTTAGATCAGGGATGGGTTCCGGCTGCTGCTACTGCCAGTTCACTCAAGGACATGCTGTGTGCACGGACATGATGCATACTAAAAACCAAGATGGAGGCATCTGTGGCACCACCAAGAGAACTTGTTTGGGGGTATAGCAGGCAGAGTTACTACCTACTTGACCGAACTGGTCTGAACTGCTAGGAACCCACTTCTGTTTTAGGTAATTGGTTTTCCTGTTACACTGTTCTTATCTATGGGAAGTTTTCTTTCATAAATTTCTATTATGGCTTTTTCCTGTAATTTAAACCCATTACTTCTAGGCCTGTAATCTGAAGAGACAGAGAACAGATCTGCATCTCCATTTATGGACTTGTTAGGTATTTAAAGAGTGAGTTTTTCTTAATAACCATTTCTCAAAGCTAAGCATGCCTTAAGAAAGACTTTCTTCAGTCCTTCCTCACAGAGTGATTTCTAGAACCCTTATTATCTTCATTGCTTTTCTTTACACTGGTTGAGTGTCTTCTCCATGAAAAGAGAGGAAGGCACTGTGAGTTGACAAGACTTCCGCAGTCACACTGTAGGTTGCTTACATAGTCACACAGTGTGAAGAGTACAATAACTTCATGGACCATCAATATTTTGTATTTTCTGGATAAGCTTATCCGTCTTGCTGGATAAGCTTAACCATTTCCTTTCTATATTTTTTTTTTCTAATTTAGAACTAGTAATTCCACTGACAGGATTCCTGAAGTATTATTTTGAAATTATCCCCCAAATAATCATAATTATCTCTTTTAATATTACATCCAATAAGAAAACATGATTTTTTAAAAAAAAAATCAGAAACATTCTTAATTTTCCTGATATCTTCTATTTTATTAATGTAAAAATGCTTTATATTTCTGAAATGGTTAAGGCAGGGGTGTCAAAACTTTTTGCAAGGAGGGCCAGATTTGGTGAGGTGAAAATGTGTAGGGCCAACCATTCAGCCTGACATTCTTTGAACCATTAACATTAATGTGCAGTGAAGGAAAAAATGTCAGCCAGCAGGGATGAGTGACAGGCTGAGCTGGTGGGGAAAGAGGCTGTGGGCCACTCAAAATTTGAAAACAGGCTGCAATTGGTCCCCAGGCCGGACTTTGGACATGCCTGGGTTAGGGACTGTTTTCTCCTGGTGATTGAGCCAGAAATCGAGATACTATACTTAGTACCTGTTGGTTTTCACACATTCCTGTATTTAAAACTTCTGTCCAAATAATTTAAATAAATATGACCATGGGACATAATCAAAGCAAATTAAGCGCAGCCTAAAGTGGTATGAATTCATTTTTTCCAGGCATTCTGACACTAAGAAGCTGAATTGAGATTTCCATTATTTCCCCTTATAAAACCAGAATATTTAAGAAATGGTATACACTGAAACTGCTTTGATAGTCTTGGACAATGACCCATACTAGAAACTGGGTGGGGGCAGAACAGCTCCATTAGTTCTCCTGGACCTCCGTGCAGCTTTTAACATCATGAAATCTCTTTTGCCTTCTGGCAGGATTCAGCCTAAACCTAAATAAAGGGCATTGGTTTGGAGCAGTGTTGGTTTTTCCCGTTGACCATGCCCAGAAGTAGTGTTATAGGGCTGTTGCTGAAAACAACCATTGACCTCTTGCAAAGGTGGAAACTCTTTGAGGGCCAGGGGACTCTATGGACATTTTGGTTGCCCAGTAGTAGATGGTGATGAAAAAGGAGTGATTGAAATAGTAAAAGAGGAAAGAACAGAAAAATGTTCATGGGTTTTTGTGGGAGAATTTGAAGCATTTATTTATTACACAATGGACAGTTTTCAAATTAATAAACTAAACTAAAATAAAAGCATGCAATATCAAGAAAGATAAAATATTTTTACAAATTAAATTATAATTCATAACATAAACATTATATTAGGTTCACAGCTATATTGTTGGTGTGTTCCATTGTAAAATGGCAGAAATGATGACATTGGTTTGTGACAATTACATTCAGAAATTATTTAGGACTTTGATAAAATAATCAAGGATGTACAGCTCTGAGTTGCTCATTCCTGCTAGAAGTTCTTGCCTCCCCCCAAATGCTGTTTGATATCCATAAAATAACACTAAAAGAAAGAAAATTGAACATTGCAATGGGTACCTCTGGTACCTCCATCACTTCTTATTCCATAACTCTATTTTTATTGCTAGTTAGTGAAACTAGCAGAATTCCAAAAAAGTATAAAATGCATTTGTTTCTGTGTTCCAGCAAATCCGCAAATATATAGAATCTCCCCTATTTTTCATGTTTTGGGATCTTTATAAATATTTGTTCTCAATATGAATGAAAGCTAGGCTGCAGAACTTTGCGCATTTGCTTGAAAACAAATACCTTTAAATATAGTAGATTACTTCTTTAAAAGCTTGCTATTGATCAGCTTTAATTTTGCATTAGAAAAGTCAATGTGATTGCACCAAAATAATATGTCCTCAGGGATCAGAATTTTTTGTTTGTTTTACAAAATGTATTAATGAAACATTTCAAATTAACAGAGAGACCTTACTTAATTCCTGAAGTTGTAACTCATATTATTGGATTCTGTTAACCTTCTGACATGCCAGCATTTTTTCCCTAGTATCTCTTACAATCCCATGATTGAATTACCGCCTTGTCAACACTAGAGATACAACTTTAGTGTATCTTGGGTACGACATGTGTTATAAACCACGAATCCAATGAATTAGGAAGTTCTTTTTTCTGATCTGATCAACATCATCAGTTGCCACTCAATTGAGTGGCAATTGAAATCAGAATTGCCTTTGTTATGTGATGCAGTTGTAAAGCCCACTGTCACATGACTGTGCTGCTTAATGACAGCAATTTAGGCAATCCCAGTTGTCATCATGATAACACCAAGACATGCATGTCATTAAGAGAGAGTCCCTAGTAAGAAGCATGGCGGTGCCACAGGGACATGAGGAAGTCTTGGAAGGTCTTGCACAGGCTGCCCATGAATTGGGGATGGGTTGATTCAGTGTAGTGCAAACTCAGGGCAGAACTGGAATTGAACAATATAAAATGCAATTCTAATTGAATTATGCAGAAATGATGAATGTGCGATTGCTAAAATGTATAAAGTTGTGTTGAGATTTGAAATGGAAGAGCAAATTAAAGAATGAATACATGATAATAGGGGCTAGTTTATGACTACACTAAAATTCTCATAATATCATTTAAGAGAAATTTGTAATGCAATGATATACCATTTATATACAACACCATAGAAATTATCTAAGATGTATAAATCCCACATTTCTAATCAATGTGGGAATTCAAAAAAACACGAAGAGAACAAAAAATATTGGATATAAATACACATGATGATACAAAGAACTTTAAAGATCCGTATTCAGACAAAACCAGAAATATTTTTATTGGAACTTATGGACAGTCAATTAGAAAAGATTCACGGAAGATTACTTTTTGTATAGTTACTGAAGCAAGATTAATGGAGAAATAGCAAAATAATCATAATAAAGGATTGGATTGTGAAGATGATGAAATTAGCAGAAATGGCAAAATTGACCTCTTTGGTCAGGGAGAAAACAAAAAATACTTTTATTAAAAAAAACCTGGAAATCTTTTATGGGAATTTTGCTGAAAATGGAAAAAATAAAATAAAATGGTGGTTTCTGGATTTCTTGTTTTGAGTATGAACTAGAAAGGAACTATGTAATATAATCTTACAGAAGGAAGATATTTACTATGTTTATAACTGTTGTAAAGAAAATCAGGAGTTGCTTCTTTATCTTTTTTTCATCTGTATTGTTCATTTTTTATATATCTATATTCTCACATTTATCGTTTATTTCTATAACATCTCTTATAAGAATTATATAAAAATATATTTTCTTAGAAGTGAACCCTGAATATTTGAATGAGATCCAAGTCATTTCCTCAATTGCATTAACATCATCATCTAGAGTTATAAAGCAATAGTAATGGCAACCAGACCAGAAAATCAACTCCACAGGGAGACTATTTTTTACTGAGATTGGCTATATTAACAGAATCTTGCATGTCTGGTTATGCTGTATCTTTTCTTTTTTCTTAAAGTTTAACAAATTAGGGACCTCTTTGTCTAGGCCACTTCTGTAGGTGTACTTAAAAAGAATTCCAGCACCTGTTTATGCAAAAAGTTTTGCATATCTCCATTATCAACCTCTTCCTTACTCTCTACCCAATCTTGACATTTGTCAGTGCTGGCTGACTTGGTGATACAATGAACATGTTATAAATCATTCCCAAGCAATTTCTTAAATGTAGTCTTGAAAAGCAAAGATGCTTTAAGAGAGACTAGAGAATAGTTATCAGAATGAGGACTTTTTCCTATATCTTTACCGCTGTAGTTGCTGTGATGATTTCTCTCTCTTGTGTTGGACAATTAAGGCTTTTTTAAACTTGGAAAACCAAATCTTTTCCACTGCCCTGCTTATACCTGATGCATTTTCAGACTGTCTTTTGAGCCTTTTTTGCTTTACATCCACCTCTTCAAGTAGTAAATCTTTTCTAGTAGACTTTTATGTTCTCAAACAGGGCATAATGCCAGATCACCAATGCTCATAGATTTCTGTCTAATTGAGGACATCTGATAGCATTTTTTTGTAGACTTTCATCAAGTTCTTTCACAACTGTATACGGTACTCTAGTAACAATAGAATATTGTTGCATATCAGACTTTCTTAAATCTACCTAGTAGTTTTAATATTCTGAATCTTTCTTTTCAAAAACTGGCCCCTTGCAAATGATTATCCCAGAGGTATGTCTGTTGATATATTTATTTTCATTTTAAGGCTACCACAGCTTATATTTGATATTAAATCTCGTGATTCAGTCAGTTGTACAACTAAATATACACTATTACAGTACAACCCCATGCATAGATACTCAGATGTAAATTTCACAAAATCTATAGCATTTATTTCTAGGTAACTGCAGGATACCTAGAAATAAAGTATATCAATCTAAGTATTAAGAGGTGAATCTTATGTATTCTTATAAAGAATAAAGTTAAAGTTCAACGAGGGTGCTTCTGAGAGCAGCATCTGGAGCTGAATGAAATTAGCAGCTTCAATGGAAGCTGCATTTGATCCTGTAATGAAAGGTACTCGATAAATTCTCTCAATTATTCATGTCCAGTTTAAACTGCCAATGCTTCCAGCTTTAGCAGAGCAATTCTCCTCTATTATTCATGTGATCAAGACAGCGTAGGCTCAGGAGGGGAAAATATTTTCCACGTATGTGAAATGGAAGCTGGAATAGCTTACAACTACCTTCTGTTCATCGAACAAAGAGAATTAGATCTCTCTCCTTTCCTAGATTTAGCAAATAACTTCTGAATGCAAACATAAGCACCTGTAGTCATGTTCCCTTCCTCAATGTTATGTATTATTAATTCTGCGGATGTTGCAGTGATTATTAACTCTTGTAATCCCAGAGATGGTCATAAGAGGCTATTGATGCTTCTGGTGCCATTGCTTCTAATAGGTTTAAATGTTAAATTTCAATTTCTTTCTTGTGGTACAATCATTTCAATAGCAATTGAACCTCCACAGTTAATTTGTCCCTACAATCACCAGATGGTAACCTACACCCAAATGCTGAATAATAAAATCTTTGTTTATTTTTCTTTTAAGGCCAATTATAACATAAATGAACAAATTACATAAAGAAAAAACCCCCCAAATGTAAGAGTATCATGCCTTTATTGCACAAATGTAGGTTTAAAAAAAAATCTAAAAAAAAGGACTGCGTTTTATGGCACAGTCTGACAGAGACACAACCGTACTGTCACCCTCTTGGCATCCGTGAGGTTTTTCTATTGTTGTATAAGAAATGGAAGTTCCTTCAGGATGTACTTGGCAAAACAAATGAAGGAAGCAAAATAAAAAGAGCAAAAGAAGTTCAGTTGCTCAATTGCTGGGAAAGCCAAAGGAAGATGAAACCACCTCCTTTAAAATAGCGTTGAAACCATTGTTTAGAATTCCAGTTCTGACAAGGCCTTCCTTAATGAAGGAAAGGCTAAAACTCCCACCCCACAAAATCTCTCAAATGTTGTGATGCCACTTGAGGAAAGGTCAATGGTTTATCCCTTGCAATTTAAAATTAAAACCGTGAATCTGATTCCTCATAGAGAGACCATTCTATGGTTATAGAAAAGTAGAGCTTTGTTTTGATTGACAAATAAATGCATAATTCTTCATTTAAGCTTCATCTATGCTCTTTCTGGTAGCACAGACTAAGCAGATAGTAGTACGAATGCACCGCTATATCTATGTTGTAAAATACCCTGGTTAATCTTTACATGCAATAATAGATGGTAAATCTGCTTCTGATTATACAAATCTCTGAGGGAAGGCTGCTAGCTTTCTTATAAATCTGTTCTGTAGAATCTCTCCAGAGCCTCACTTGGCCTGTTGCTTATATCCATACAACATTTATGACACAACTTTCTCCATGTTGACTTTTAAGTGCAAGCTGTAGCAGACCAATTCATTCAACCGTACTGTCAAAGTGGATTTCCCCCCTTTTCTATCTGGATTTAAGTGGGAACTGGATACGGCATTACTTCTCATTAAGGATACTGCCACATTTGTTTCTGCATAGACATAATGTGAAGCATACTGTGCACACGTTGACTGTAGCTATTTAAAATTGGCAGTTATGTAAGACAGGCAGTGCTCCAAAATAAGATTGATAAGGCCCTAAGGTAAACAACAAACTACCTGAGTGTGTGAAGGCACTTTAAGGCAGAGTCCACAAGATTTAAGATCCAGCTGGATCATAAATGGGGAGCATTATTTGAAATTGTCTGCATCTTCTTGCTTGGATTCTGTCACTTTGATGCCCTGATTATATCTCCAGCTCAGAGCAATCCTACTGGAGCAATAATGCAACATAAGGATTCTACTAGACCAGTGATGGCTAACATTTTTGTTGTTAAGTGCCAAAAATGCGAGTGCATACATGTGTGCATGCCAGCCGCCACATGCACATCTGTGCACAACACCCCCCCCCCATGACCTACCCATGTGCGCTGCACTGCTCGCCTCCAAGCTGAGCTTGGTATTTCCTGCGGGGTGGGGGGCAGGGGAGGCTGTTTTCTCCCTCCCCAGGCTTCAGGAAAGCCTCCGGAGCCTGGAAAGGGCAAAAAAATGCCCAATGGGCCTACTGGAATTTCAGAAATGATCCATTTCTGGCTTCCAGAGCGCCTCCCTGGGGCCGGGGGAGGCTGTTTTCACCCTCCTCAGTCTCCAGGAAAGACTCCAGAGCCTGGGGAGGGTGGAAACGGCCTCCCTCAGCCCTCCAGTGGGGCTGAAAATCAGCTGGCCAGGGCACGCATGTGTGCTGGAGCTGATGGCTTGCGTGCCAGCAGATATGGCTCTGCATGCCACCTGTGGCAGGTGTGCCATAGGGTTTGCCATCACGGTACTAGATCATGCCCCGTTTTACATGTATTTCTCTGTGAGAGATTGTTCATTAATGCCTTATTGTTACCTCTGAATGTTCTGGTTTTTCCTCCTTAATGTGTGGGACAATAGTCCAGAGACATAGCCAGTCATCTCAGTGAGTAATGCTATTCCCTTCCAAACAAATTGGCAATTGCCTGCTAGTGATTAAGCATGTGACTGCAGCATGTTGTCTTCAGATGTGTTTGGTTAATAATAGCCAGAGTTCCTAATGACAGGGGAAAGGCTGAATTAAATGGCTCTGGGTTCTACTCAGAATTGCTGGCAACAAGAATATATTCACACAGCAGTTTTGGGAAGAACATTGGTACGCTTTGCACAGTGTGTTTCCAGCCCATTTGTATATGTGATTTCATCTAGCATTGTTCTCTTAAGTTCCTATTAAAAAACAAAGTGGACTACACGATGAATTACAAAGTGCGAATTATCATACAAATCACCAAACCATCGTGCTCATTTATTTTTCAAGAACTACAAAGAAAGAAATGTCAAATGAACAGCCAGGTTTCAGCAAAAGCAGAGGCACATGAGATCAGATAGCTAACGTAAATTGGATAATGGAAAGAGCAAGGAAGAGCAAATTTTCCTCCCTTGGCTAGAATAAATCCTTTGATTATGTAAATTACGCCAGAAGGAGGAATATATCGTTCTGTTATGATGTATCTCCTTCTATTCTGCCACCTCTTACTATATTGGACAGCACAGTGACAGCAGCACAATCCTTCACATTTTGGGGTTCTATAATTTCCCAGGATTTGAAATGGATGCTTAACATTAGAACCATCATCAATAAAGAAAATTCTTCTTGCATCATTTTAGGAAGCTCAGGCTGCCCCAGGAGCTGTTGATGCAGTTTTGCAGAGGAATTATTGAGGAATTATCATTTGTATTGCCATAACTGTCTGGTACAGCAACTAAACAGGACAAGTGCAGGCTCCAACAGATAGTTAGGACTTTAGAAAGAACAACTGCAACCAACCTGCCTTCCATTGAGAACCTGTATTTTGCGTGGGTCAGAAGGAGGGTTGAGAAAATATCCACAGATCCCTCACATCCTGGACACAAACTGTTTCAACTCTTTCCCTCAGGACCCTGCTATGGGCCATTGCATGCCAAAACAACTAACCACCAAGACAGTTTTTTTTTCTGTGGCTATCACTCTGCTGAACACCAAATCTGCACAGTAATATATTATGTCTAAGTATATACAGCCATGTTGTATGGCTGTAGTACTATTATTTTCTCATTGTCTCTACTACCTTCTCTTAACAAAATCATTATTATGATTACTATTACTCTGTTGCTTTGGATGTATACTGAGAGCTTCTGCACTGGAGACAAATTCCCTAATTGCACTTGGCCAATAAATCCTCTTCTCTTCTCTTCTCTTCTCTTCTCTTCTCTTCTCTTCCCTTCCCTTCCCTTCCCTTCCCTTCCCTCCTCCCCTCCCTTCCACCCCCCTCCACCCCACCCCACCCCCCTCCACTCTCAAAGCTATATGAGGATTGGAAGAGATTGCAGCTGAAAGAGGAGAAATATACAAATAATCTGAAATAGGAAAATGACAGTTTTAATATTTGAAAATAAGGTTTTAAAATAGCCTGGTATCAAAATAAAAATAGAAAATAAAAATTATTCTAACAAGTAGATTATGATAATGACGTTTAAAAAGGGATAAAATGCTGTATACCAATTTATCTCAATAATATATAAAAATGAGACATATCTATGGAAATTCTCAATCATCCAGATAATGGTTGTCCCAAAGCTGTTTTTTCAAAAGGCAATTGGATTTTTCTTGATTTTTTTTCTTTCCATTGGCTTCCATTGGATGAAAAGTGACTTGATTTTTTTCTAAAGAAATGAAGGTTGAAATAAAGCTAGATGGCTGAACTCTTTCTTTCTTGCCAAATCTTGCAGCTATGTGGGACTGTTAAGTTTTCCCTGAGAGTTTTGGTAAATTAGAAGAAATCCATCAGTATTTTCTAATCTTTCAATTAGAAAGAAAAGAAGAAAACCATTTTTGATCTTCCTTCTTAATTCATGAGGGGTGTGAGAAATTATGGGAAAAATAAGGATATTCTTTAGCATAAAGATAAGTGAGAGATTGGATGATCATCATTAAACCTTATTTGAAAGATCTTTGTGAGATATTCAGAGTATAACTACAGGATAAGGTTGAAAAAAATCAAGATAATGTGCTCCATGATGCATTTATAAAACAGTTTTGATTGCACCATGATTTTCATCTTGACCTTTTTGTCTATACCTGGTTATACCCCTGTGAGATTAGAATTCAGCAACAACTTTGCGTGACAAGATATCAGCACAGTGATAAAAGAAGAGTGACAATTAAGTACAAAGCAGCTCACTAACTCTCATGATATAATCGTGTTGGATACAAAGGATGTATGGACTTAGCACAGGCATCAATCAATGCTAACAGACATTATTAGGATTACTAAGAAACACATAAGATTGGAAAGCAAAGTTTCACTTCTTTTTATCCTACGTCTTGAAGGATTTTGTTGCTAAGATTGGCACCCCATGACTGCTTTCAATAAATATCAATACAGCACTCTGACTGCTCACTGTGAAACACAGATGTGTTGCCCAATATTTTTTATTCCAACAATAAAGAGTTATCCTGTGCTGGGCCACACCCTTGTAGACATTTGCTTATAATTTTGAACAGTAGTGAACCTCAGCATAGTTTTGATCACTCTGACTATTTTGTGGTGCTCTGTTCTTTCTCTTCCTTTTTGTTTCATAGGCCTGGCAACCCTCTGATGATAAGGCAAAAAAAATGTCCTTAGTTTTCAAAACAAAATGTCTGAGTATAATTTTTCCAATTTGTAAGATTATCATATCTGCAAGAAGGTAAAAGGCATTCCTTTCTCCCCCCCCTCCTCCTCCTTCTTCATCTTTACAAAATAATGTACTGAATCAGAAGTTGTAAAGTGGCATTAAAATTGAAAAAGCTTTTCCCCACACAGACACATTATATGATTACATACCAATTTGATAACATTGATAAATAAAATATTAAACACAATAAGAGAACCATAGTAAAATAATAGTAAGTATAATACAACTCATAATCAAATTTGGGAAACCTATTTATTTCTGGATTTGGAATTTTATTAAGTTATTCCTATGCCATGCCTGTAGTGTTCACCATCAATGGCAAAATGGGACAACTCGCTTGCCTCAGCTGACTTGCCGTAGCCATTCACCACTGGACAACTCACGGTGGGACAATTCAATGCAGGGTAACTTAAGAAAGGGACAGGTATGACTGAATCTCACCCCAGCCTTGAGGACTTCTAACTTGATAAAGTCCAAACCTAAAGCAATTCACTTATCCCTCTCTTGAGTTATCCTACATTGAATGGTCCTACCGTGAGTTGTCCCAGGCAACTGAAGTGACTGAGGCAAGTTGACTGAGTTGAGTCAACCAGGACGAGACAGCCAGGCTGAGTAAAGTTGGTTAGGGCTACTATACTAGACCTCATTGCTGGGAAGAGATCAACATCTGGCGAGAGTATCCCATTTCCCATCCCTAATCCATCCTGGCTGAAAGGAATTGCCTGCAGTTTCTAGTTGCCTATAGACTAAATGTAGGATTGTGTGTGTGTGACGTTTGTGCTGATAAATAAAGGGAGGTTAGTATAGATCTATTTCAAGCTATTTAGCTCTCATCAGCTAGCCATACACTTGCTGGGATTTGAACATGGGAAGTTCAAATATTAGGCAGTTGTAATTGCCACTATGCCACAGATTCTCCTCCTTGATCAGCTGCGCCAGGGGAATGAGTATATATTGTGTCACAACACCTTGGTATGCCCCAGTTGGAAGGGAGCAGAACTGCTTCCCTTTTCTGTCTTTCAGCTCACCCTAGGAGCCATCCAGGCAGAAAGCTATTTTTTCGTTGTCTTTCGTTGCCTTTGTTATATTTGTGTTACGTTTGTGCTGATAAATAAATAGCTTTCTGCCTGGATGGCTCCTAGGGTGAGCCGAAAGACAGAAAAGGGAAGCAGTTCTGCTCCCTCCCATATGAGAAGGAGGCTCCACCCACCACTCCGACATAATGTGCGACCTTAATGGATGCTTACATTCGTGAACTGGTAGGGAAAGTAAGTGATTCCCACCACACACACACACACACACACACACACACACACAGAAAGGAATGTTAACATTTCTAGAACAATCTAACTATGACATTATTTTTTCTCCTCTAAATATTTTGTCTTTATTTTTATTTTTAATTCACTGCAGCCGTACAGAAGGATTTCATTTTATTTGCAAAAAGATTTATGGCCCAGATGATAGTCAGGAAGGCCAGAATCCCATCCACACACATCTTTTATGTCAACAAAATCTCTTTAAAAACATCCATCTTAAAAGTTACAAAGACAAGGCCTTCATTAGGCTAACTGGATTATATAATCACCAACAGCTTTCAGACCTTCCTGAAATCTTTCCTCATTGAGCAAATTAGAGGAAAACAAGGAGGCAGGGAAAATAGAGCTGACCTGGAACCATCTGAGGAGAACGTCTTTATTAAATGAAGGGAGAACTTTCCGACATGGAACTGGATCTTTCCAGAAACTGCACTGGGTTAAGTTGAAATCAGGGCAAATGTGCAGAATGCTTTGGACATTACTAAATGTTACAAGGGAATGAATCAGAAAGCCTTTATTTAAGCAGAGTTGAATATAACTTGTGCTCTTATTCTCCTTATCTTTAATAAAAGTGAAGTTGGGTGGAATTACAGAGTGATGGGTGGAAATAAACCCTCAAGTCACCATGATGATGTAATAGCTTCCTTTCCCTTATCTTTATAGGACACCACAGAACAACCACATCTAGTACTTTTGATGTCCCATAAAGCAGTAGCCATGGGGGGAAAAATTCCCAATCCTTAGGCAATATCCTTATGAGACCAATTAAAATTGCACAAAATGCTTTTGAGCTTCAAAAACTTTATTAGTTAAGCTGGTTACAGATAAAATCCAGAGAAGTAGGGGTGGGTGGGGGCAATGTGTGGTATTTGATTTAGAACCAGTTTTATGTCAGCTTTAGTGGCTTGATGAAATAATGACACCTAGTGGCTAAAGTGAATATTGTATTGCTAAACGTTTTTCACTGGCTGTAAAAGTTGGACCATCAGGAAGGCTGAGCGCCAAAGAATTGAGGCCTTTGAACTATGGTGCTGGAGAAGACTCCTGGGAGTCCCTTGGACTGCAAAGCGATCAAACCAGTCAGTCCTAGAGGAGATCAATCCTGACTGCTCTTTAGAAGGCCAGATCCTGAAGAGGAAATTCAAATACTTTGGCCACCTAATGAGAAGGAAGGACTCACTGGAGAAGAGCCTAATGCTGAGAAAGATTGAGGGCAAAAGAAGGGGATGACAGAGAATGAGGTGGCTGGATGGAGTCACCAAAGCAGTAGGCATGAGCTTAAGTAGACTCCAGAGGATGGTAGAGGACAGGATGGTTGTGTGAGGGTTAACCAGACTCATCACACAAATTTGCAAATAACTTTGTGCAGCAATTTCCATTTGATCTCTGGATGCCTCATATAGGTAGTAAATGGATTGAGCCCTGGGCTTTGTTTAGGATACTTGCTTACCAAAGGTCAGCAGGGTAATAGAGAAACAGAAAAGTTGGCTATGAAGGGGAGATGTGGGTTCAAATGTATTCACTTATCAAATTATTACTCATCCTTCTCACCTGCATGAATTTGAGCAACATTTAGTACAATATAAACTTTCCTTTCCATTCTTTGTTCTTTGCCAATAGGCAACCAAGCCATTTGTATAGAAATGGCCCCTAAAACAGTAGATAAATTAGAAAGACCTACATATATGGCATTTAGGTATTGTTTTCCAAAAGACATTTTCCCATTCAATCCCACCGGTATACTGTTTGTTATCATAACACAAGCAGTATAATATAATGCAGTCAATATATAATAATCTGATCAAATATGCCACATTTGAACTGACAGCCCATTCTTCTTGTTAGTGGACCTTGATTGTTTGTCATTTATATTGTATTTGCCTCCCAGACCTACATGCTTTTGAATTAATAAAATAAATCATTACTAAGAAAATCAATAGTGATACCGCAGAATAGTGTAATATTCAAATATCAATTTCCTGAAGTTTTCTGATAACAGCATGAGAATTGCAGCTTTTAATGGATGAATACGATGCTATTCCATGACCACGCCAATTAATTCAGCTGCTCTTTTTCTCCACAAAATTTCTCATAGCTTTTCAAAATATGTATTGACTCGTGTGTTGCAGTTATGTATTTTAGAAACAGCTTGTTTCAAAGAACGTACTATATAGAACAGTACGTTTCTCCTAAACAATAACAGAAAAGTTACGGCAGAGAAAGTAATTTAGGTACATATTGTTATTGTTATTCTTGGTGAAAAAGAATTGGAATACAGTATAAATGGGTTAATCAAACATGTGGTGTGGGGGGGGGGAGGAGGCTATAAATTCTATCTTTGCTCAGTTTCACTTATAACTTGTTTCTCCACCTTGTCCAAACATCTTAAAGTTTTCAAGGTTGAGAAACCCTAGTTACAACCATCAATTAAAAAGTAGGCAGGGGGCTGCATGTAACCATGCTTTCTCCTGGAGATTGTGTTTTGTCCTAGGGCTTTGAGACAAAAGTTGAAAAGATAAACAAGGTCATGGCAGAACCATTAGCTTATTCCCTGAAAGGAATATGTTTTCTTCTGGCAAGTCAAGGGCAGGTTGCAAACGCTAGCCTGGAAATTTTGTTCAGGTCTGTTGACTATGCTATATTGATTATAATTAGCAGACCATGAGGAAAAAATGTTACATACAGGCAGGTAATAAGAGGCATCTGTAACTGAGACTTCACAGATGAAATTCTGCAGTAAAATCTGTTTTGCCTTGCACCAGTGCTCGGTGCCCTCTGATTATATGTGTTTATATATTTAGCTTCCAGGGGTCACCAATTAGCTAGACTGATGGTGTAAATAAAGCTCTACATCAGGGGTCTCCTACCTTTGCAACTTTAAGTCTGAAGGACTTCAGCTCCCAGCAAAGCTGGCTGGAGAAGTCTGGGAGCTGAAGTCCTTCAGACTTAAAGTTGCAAAGGTTGGGGACCCCTGCTCTACATCATTCAGAGCAGTTCTGTAAGTAATTAAATTACTTTGCATATTTCTGTGTCCTAGGCATTTGAGGTCTGATGGCTTCAAGTTATCCCTAGATTCAGTGGAATCCCTAGTCAAAATGGGCAGGGTGCACTGAAGGGAAAGGAGAGAGAGCCTTGATATCAAGTTATGATTTTATGCTGATTTAATTGAAGATACCTTCTAAATGCATTTCATCATGTAAAGTGCTATAACTTCAAAGAATAAGGCACAAATATGAGAGTGGAACCTGGAAACCTATCTGTTTCTTCATAGGGGTTTATTCTCAGCTAGGGTTAATAAATCACAACCTTTCTAAAAGTTTTAAATGTGTTAATCTATACATCTGCGTTAATGAATAAAGCATGCATTTATTTCTACTTCTACGATAAATTTCAAAAGCACGTACTTACATGCACTTCAAAATGTTTCTTTACAAAAGTCTTATCACTTATTGTCTTAATTAATGCAATTGTTCTTTACTGATTTTGGACTAAGTGCCACGCTTGATCGGAGTTATTTTTCATATAGAAGGCTTGGGTAAAAAGATTGTAAAGATGAGGATAAAAATAATTTTTAATAGAACTGAACTTTTTTTAAGATAAAAGAAATAAAAGCAGCTAAATTATTATTCTGCGTGCATTTAATTATTTCTTCTTGCTGAACCTTTTTTTAAAAAAAGTACAGTTTTTGGATCTTCAGGGAAACATGAAACTTTAGGTTATGTTCATTGGATTTAACTAACCATCAGTTTCCCTGGTCTTGTTTTCCATTCTCTTCATCAAATTATCAGACATATATCTATAGTATTTTCCTTCTTCTCCTGTTGGCAGTGTCAGCTGAGAAAAGTGGTAAGTTAGAATTATAGAGAACTATAAGCCATTGCGAAAGAGAATATTCAACATATGGCTATACTGACAACATACCGCCTTTTCATGTAATATCAGCCGGTATGCACAGTCTGGATTGTAATGACCAAGACTGTTCCACCAAATTTTGGGAACAGTCATAGACTCCCCCTGGATATCTTTAAACTGGAAAGAAGAGACAAATTATAATGCTTCTCTTCTCTTCTCTTCTCTTCGCTCCTCTCCTCTCCTTTTCTCTTCTCTATGTTCTCATCTCATCTCATCTCATCTCATCTTATTTATTCCATATATATTCCATCTTTGAATTGTGCCTTAAAAGCCACCTACGGTATTTAAAAAACACTCGTGGACTATGTCTAAATTAAATCATTTCAGATTTATTTTAAAGACAAATTAAATTAAATCCTATATAGATTTTGATCTGGTTCCATCTACCCAAAAGGCTTTGAAATGCTGCTTTTCTATAGAAAAATTTGCAACCTTTTTTTTGACAACGCTATTCCCAACTGCTTCTCCATATCACAATTTTCTATACCTGTGCTTACAGTGTAAACATTACATGGCCTGACTGAGACACACCAGAATTCCCCTTATACATTTTTGCAAATACTTATCTGTTGTAACATGCTGTTAGACCATATTAATTGGCTCTGTTGATAAATTAGGAAAGCCTCTAGATGGAAGATAACCTCATATTAAGCTGTTCATCTTTAAAAGCTTTTGAGGGTCTCTCTCTGGACTCTTGGTGCCAAAAATGCTTTTATTTTTCTTTCCTCCAGGAAAGATTGTGCAATATTTAGACATCAAAGTATGTTGAACAGTTGATAAATGTATCTTTGAGCAAGAAGCTTCAGGTTGATTTGAACAGTGATAAACCGAAACATCTCCAGGCTATCTAAAATATAAATTATGATCTTCAAAAAGAACTTCGTAATTGCACACATCAGGGATTTATCCCCCCACCTCTTCTGCATGATTCTTTAAGTTCTCCAGATCATTTCAGAGCACTAGATATTTCAAGAAAATTAGCACTACTGGATTATTCCAAACTGCCACTCCCTGTCATGGCTTTCAACCTTCCTGTTTTTTCTTGTCTTTAATTATTTTAAAGATCATATTAATTTTAAAAATACGTGACACCCAGAGTAATCTTCTGGCAAATAGGCATGTTATGATTGATGATGCTCATCATGCAGAGATGGTATTCAGCAGGTTCTGACCAGTTCTGGAGAACTGGTAGTAGAAATTATGAGTAGTTCGGAGAACCGGTAAATACCACCTCTGACTGGCCCCTCCCAAATCTATTCTCTGCCACCCGAGTCCCAGCTGATCAGGAGGAAATGGAGATTTTTCAGTAGCTTCCCCCTGGAGTGGGGAGGGAATATAGATTTTATAGTATCCTTCCCCTGCCACGCCCATCAAGCCACACCCACATAACCGGTAATAAAAATGTTTGAATCCCTCCACTGTCATCATGGTAATCATTCTGCCATTTCCTTCTTAACAGACATGTTGGAAGAACATGCATAACATGCTACCAAAAGTCCACGTCTCTTGGGACGATGCTGAAGATGCTGCAAAGGACCAAACTGCTACAAAACACTTCCTGTCCAATGTGCTCTGCAGAGGACCTAATTATATTGATGAAAAACCCACCAATCACCAAAGATTATCCATCCAAGAAATCTTCTTACTAAAAATGTATGCAGCACAGGCAGGAGGCAGGGAATGAAATAATTGCATTATGCCACAAATTCCACCCCAAGAGTTCCTGGTTGTCCCCACCAAAAAGAAAGTCAAAGATCCATCCCCTGAACCCAGAATTCCATCACATGGTCCAATCAATTCCCAACTGGAGACAACCCTCAGTCACTCTCATCCAGATGCAGGCCGAATGCACTTGACTCCCAGAGAAAGGAATGTTGTTATGGCTAATCCTTTACCACTCCTTGTAATCCCCCCTCCCGTTTTCCAAGGCACTAATTGTGGAAGCCCTGAAGCCGCCAGAAAAGATGGCTTCCAGGGCTGTCTTGTTGTTGTTAGTTGCAAAGTCATGTCTGCCTATCATGGCCTTATGGACAATGTTCCTCCAGGCCTTCCTGTCTTCTACCATCCTCTGGAGTCCATTTAAGATCATGCCTACTATTTCGGTGACTCCATCCAGCCACCTCATTCTCTGTCATCCCTTTCTTCTTTTGCCCTCAATGTTGCCCAGCATTAGGATCTTCTCCAGTGAGTCCTTCCTTCTCATTAGGTAGCCAAAGTTGTAGAGTGGTGTAAAAAATATGGCATCCAGGAATACAGAAACAGATTGATCAGAACCACTATGACTACTGATGACCTCAACTGTTATTCCTGTTGGTTGATGGGATCATGGATGTATGCAAAGTATAATAACTGCACTCTGAATGGAACTACATATACAGTAAAAGAATGGATGCCAGAGACCAAGAAGTGAAGCAGAAGTCAAGGAAACAGTGAGCGCAAGGTAGCTGGGAAGAGAAGTTAGAGGTGGCATTTCCAGCCTTATGCAAGCCTGTCAAAAGTATAGTACAGGTAGTTCTCGACTTAACCAAGATGATTAGGGGACTGGAGACTAAAACATATGAAGAACGGTTGCAGGAGCTGGGTATGTCTAGTTTGATGAAGAGAAGGGCCAGGGGAGACATGATAGCAGTGTTCCGATATCTCAGAGGGTGCCACAAAGAAGAGGGAGCCAAACTATTCTCCAAGGCACCTGGGGGCAGGGCAAGAAGCAACGGGTGGAAACTAATCAAGGAGAGAAGCAACTTAGAAATAAGGAGAAATTTCCTGACAGTTAGAACAATTAACCTCTGGAACAGCTTGCCTCCAGAAGTTGTGAATGCCCCAACCCTGGAAGTCTTTAAGAAGATGTTAGATAGCCATTTGTCTGAAATGGTATAGGATTCCTGCCCACGCAGGGGGTTGGACTAGAAGACCTACAAGGTCCCTTCCAACTCTGCTATTGTATTGTATTGTATTGCAACAGTTCATTTAATGACTGTTCAAAGTTATAATGAGACTGAAGAGTGACTTGTGACTGTTTCCACATTTATGACCACATTTATGACCTTTGCTACCGGTTCACAAATGTGAGCACGCTCGCATGTGCAGAAGGTCACGCATTACATTGGGGTGGGTGCGTGGAGCTTCCAGCAGTTGCCACTACCAGTTTACCTGAGTCGGTAAGAACCAGCCAAATACCACCTCTGCAGTGATTCACTTAAGAACTGTGGCAGAAAAGTTCATAAAATGGGGCAATATTCACTGAATGTTTTAGTAACAGAAATGTTGGGCTCAGTTGTAGCTGTAAGTCATAAGCTGTACATCTTTATGGGCAATCCTATATTCCAGAGACAAAGAAAAGATAGACTAGAGTGATTTAGAATACTAAATACTTCCATTCCTAAAGGCTTCATATTCACAACGCACACCTGCTGGAGGCGAAAGAAAAATAAATCTACTCAAAGACCATTATGGCTGTGCAAAGCACTTGAAAGGGATCCTTGCAAGTCTTGCTTAGCATGTGTGAAGCCCTCTTCTGAATGATAAAGCTGCCACATCTTCAGGAAAGCTTGAACGGCTGTCGCGAAGGGGGTCCCCTGTTCCCTGCACAGGGGCATACCGACACAGGCAATGTTTCTGCTTGGACAGCCGGTGAACTGATGTGGAAGAAATTAATTTGGATAGAAGACAAAGAAATGGAGTTAGCTACAAGTACATTTCTGAACTGTATTGAAAATTTCATCATAGAAATACAGTACACACTCTTGAGTGAAGAGGTGGCTTCTAATTATTGAGATGTTATTTGATAACATGGCAGAAATGCACAAAGAGAGGTTTTCTTCCTGCACACAAGGGTGGGGAAATCACACAATAATTTTGATATGGCTAAAGCTTATTAAAACTGATGCCTCATAAAACAGTGGTGGGATTCAAACATTTTTATTACTGGCTCTGTGGGCGTGGCATGGGTGGGTGGGTGTGGCTTGGTGGGCATGGCAGAGGAAGGATACTGCAAAATCTCCATTCCCTCCTGATCAGCTGTGACTCGGGAGGCAGAGAATAGATGGTGGTATTTACCGGTTCTCCAAACTACTCAGATTGTCTGCTACCGGTTCTCCAGATCTGGTCAGAACCTGTTGAATACCACAATCTGCCACAAAAGCTAATGCATAAGAACTGACTTTCTAAAGTGAAACAAAGAGGCAGCAGAATGGAACTAATTCTTTAGTATTAAACAATGTTGGAAAAAGTGGATTTTGCTTGTAGTGAAAAGCATTTGAGTCTGGTTTGTCTTTTCCAATGCCTTTTATGATGATTATTTTGATGAGGTGTTTTCATTAATCATAGTATCCAATTGATAAAAAGGCACAGAAAAAAAAACCAAGGGAAAAAAGCCAGCATTGCAGCCTTAGTGGAATATATGACATGATATCTAGCTACATTCTTGGGTGAAAAATTGAGGAATAATGAGGCTGTTATCCAAGACACAGTTCTCGCTTTCTCAAAACTTTGACAATTGTGTCCTTAAATGGTCATGAAATATAAAAAATTTACTCTGTTATCTCCTCGCTAAAATTAGCAGTGCTGTTTCTCTATTAAAAGCAGCTCCCAGTTTCCAGTTCTTGCCTCACATCAGTCAGTGGAAAAATTGACAGAGAAAGCCCAAACCCTGCTCTCCGTTTTACATGTTTTTACTTCCTGTTTTATCAGAAGCTGTTTTAAGTATTGGACAGTCAGACTACCTGGTTGATAAAAAGCATAAAATGCAGGATGAGAAGGAGGCAGGAAATAAGAAAATTTAAGAAGTACCATAGGGGACGTGGTGACTCAGTGGCTAAGATGCTGAGCTTGTCGATCAGAAAGATTGACAGTTTGGTGGTTTGAATTCCTAGTGCTACATAATGGAGTGAGCTCCCATTACATGTCCCAGCTTCTGCCAACATAGCAGTTCGAAAGCATGTAAAAATCAAGTAGAAAAATAAGAACCACTTTGGTGGGAAATGTATTTAAAGACACATTTGTTCCATTTAGCCGGCTTAGCGTAACCTCCACAAATGACTATTTTAGACAGTTTTAAAATTGGGGATTTTAATTTGTTTTTAGCGCAGGATGGTATCAAATAAGTTTTTTAAATTTTTTACTTGATTTTGTATTGTATTTTAAATTCCTGTGCGCCGCCCTGGGTCCTTTTGGAGAAGGGCAGGGTATAGATTTAATAAATAAATAAACAAACAAACAAACAAACAAACAAACAAACAAACAAGTTAACAGCATTCCGTGCCCCTTTGGCATTTAGACATGCCGGCCACATGACCATGGCAACATCTTCGGACAGCATTAGCTCTTTGGCTTTGAAATGGAGATGAGCACTGCCCCCTAGAGTTGGGAACGACTAGCACATATGTGCGAGGGGAACCTTTACTTTTACCTAAGAAGTACCATGGATACTGAAAGAGGAATAACAAAATGCCATTACATCAATCCCAACCATTGGCATAAATTTATCTCAACTTGCAATGAGTGGAATGGGAATCTGACATTGAAGCTGTGCTGGTATCGAAGCATAACTCCCATTAGAGATAACTGGCATAGATACAGAGCAGTGGTGAGTTCCTAATACAATAATACAATAGCAGAGTTGGAAGGGACCTTGTAGGTCTTCTAGTCCAACCCCCTGCATGGGCAGGAACCTTATACCATTTCAGACAAATGGCTGTCTAACATCTTTTTTGGTTTGGACCAGTTCAGACCAGTTTGGCCGAACCGGTAGTAGCTTGACGGCCTGGGTTGCTCGAACCAGCAGTGACCCAGGCCTGCCACGCCCCCGAACTGGTTCTCCCAGCAGCGCCATAGGCACTGCCATCTTGTTTTTTGCTTCTGCACATGTGCAGAGCAATTTTAGTTGTCACTCAGGTCCCTGCAGTTGTCAGTAGTCTCTGCCAGAACCCACCCCTGATACAGATTAACAGACTTGGATGGGATCTTGTAGTTCATTTATTCCAACCCCCCACCCAAGCAGGAGATCCTACAGATGGCAGTCTAGTCTCTTCTTGAAAGCCTCCAGTGATGAAGCTTCCACAACTTTTGGAACCATCATTTCAACAGAAAGCTGACTGATTCAAACCATTGGAAATGCCTATGACTGAATCCAGGATCCTTTGGAACCAGAGCTTTCTCACAAAATTATAGTTCTTCTAAATGTTAATATGTATTATGTCTTGAATAACTGAGCCTGGGTGGCGCAGTACTTAGAATGCAGTAGTGCGGGCTAACTTTGCCCACGGCCTGGAGTTCGATCATAACCAGCTCAAGAGTGACTCAGCCTTCCACCTTTCTGAGGTGGGTAAAATGAGGACCCAGATTGTTGGGTGCAATACGCTGACATTGAAAACTGCCCAGAGAAAGCATCTTTACATCATGGAATCCATCTGGCTTTTAAAAATTCTATAAGGATTTTGTGTAGCCTCCCGTGAGTAGCATCACCAAATTCACACCTTGCCTTCTGACTATTGTTGAAGAACAATAGGTAACTAGGAAAAAGACAACTATCATCTCTCTCTCTCTCTCTCTCTCCCCTTCCCCCCACTTTATTATTTTTACAAATAACTCAATGTGGCACACTCCATCAATACACCTCCCTCCTCCTATTTTCCCCACAACAGCAACAACCCTGTGATATTGGCTGGGCTGAGAGAGAGTGACTGGCCCAGTTGGCTTTCATGACTATGGCAGGGCTACAAGTCATTATCTCCCACTTTCAAGCCTAGTGCCTTAACCACTAGACCAAAGTAGCTCTCATACTTTTACTTTTTTACTTTTTAAACTGTTAATAGAACAATGAACTAGACAAACAGTCCAACTCAGTACATATTCTGCAGTACATAGTCTAAAAAAACAAGAATACCTTCTAGTGTCTTTCTATTCATTGTACCTGAAAACAAGCTGGGAAGCTGGTTTGATCTATCATGAAAAAGCAATGGGATGATTCTTATCATTTTCACCAGCACAAGCTATTTTTAAACAGCTGGCTTCCTATCATTTTAACAGTAGAGGGCAGTGATAGCACATCAAAGTCTCAGTGCTGTTGTAAAAATCAAACTACATCCTGCCTTAAATGAAGTTCCTAAAACTTGATAATTCTGTCACATATATCAGCATCAGCAATAAAAGGATCCATTATTTCATTTGCTTTTCCTCACACTTATACAATGCTATCTCTCTTATTTCTTTCAAGCGTTTCACCCAAAAGAAAGGTTTACAAGTTTTGGAATCATCTTAAAGGTGCAGACAGTTCTGCCTAATCACATATCATTTCTATTTAGGTGAATAAGGACAAACAAAAATAAAATATATACAGGTGAGGTGAACACCAAGGGCAGGTGCAGCATATGTGCTTGGTGATGTCACCAGTGATGTCACCACTTGCCTCTGATGTGTTTGTTTGCAATGTTGCACGTTAAGAACAAAGGGACATAATTTTTATAGCATACTAGCTGATAACTCAATGCGGCCTGGGTATTTATTTATCCCAACCCTCCTTCCATGAATGTCACTGCAATTTCTAATGTTGGATTTCCCCCCTTATCATAGGGAACCCCCTTGTGGACTACCGTGAAGCTGTTACCATGCCAAGTCCACAGAGCTATACAGTAGAAGCTATTTTAAGTCAGTATGGTAAAAGCCATTTTAAGGAACAACAGGCTGTATCTTAACAGAACACACTCCCCAAGGGGTGTTAGGGGTATCATACTCCCACAGTATTTGTTTCCAGAGAGTAAATAATCTTTGCACCAAGTTCAGTAGAAATTGGTTGAGGTGTTCCAGAATTATGCTGGAACACACGCACATCCATTTTTATATTTTTATAGCATATTACCACTTTTTCCTCCTTGTGCCCACAATGGAACTATTCAGAGGTGGATTGCAAATTCCAATGCGACTGGTTCGCTCGTGCATGCTTGTGCATGCTTCTGCGCACACTTCTGTGCATGTTTCTGTGCATGCATAGAAGTGTCCAGGCAGGTGGGCAGAGCCTCCCGCTGCCGCCACTACCAGTTCGCCTGATCTGGGCTGAACCGGGAGCAACCTACTTCTGGAACTGTTGGAGAATGGTGTTGAATGATGCCCAGGCTTCTGTTTCAAAATATGTTTTGGAGTGACTTTTGGGGCTTAACACCAGAGGGCATAAATAGGACTGCTATCCCCTTCAACTGATACTTCAGAATTGTACACATACTTAGTCAGAACTGAAGGAGCTTCTTGGATGAGAAGTGAAATATCATCAAGGAAAATCAAAGAAAGTCTAGTTGCTTTCTGAAAAAAACACCTTTATGATATAATTGTAGAGTTACAAATATTAGCTGTAGCCTGTATTTCAGTGGTGTTTAAATAAATATTCACGGGACTGTAACCTATATAGAATTTAAATTGCCTTTTTAAAAAAGGGAGCTATTGTTGTTTGTTTGTTTGTTTGTTTGTTTGTTTGTTTGTTTATTTATTTATTTATTTATTTATTTGATTTGATTTGATTTGATTTGATTTGATTTGATTTATATACCGCCCTTTCTCCCATAGGGACTCAGGGCGGTGCACAGGGAAAATAAAAGATACATTTAAATACAGTCAATAGATAAATTTAAAGTTAAATTAAATAAATTTAACCTGAGTTAGAATAAACTTAAGAAACCCTATTAAAATGATAGTAAAAGCAAACTATGCCAGGCCGGCCGCATGAAAAAAGTATGTCTTCAATGCTTTACGGAAGAGGCGAAGGTCCGTGGTAGTGCGAAGGTCGGGGGGCAGGTCGTTCCAGAGGTCTGGACCCGCCACAGAGAAGGCCCTTCCCCTGGGAGCCGGTAGTCGGCATTGTCCAGCGGACGGCACCCTATATTGATGATGATGTTGATAAGAATCCTGAAAATTCTTAAAGGTTATTGAAAAAGAAAGATGAAAACACTACTCCATTTTAGCAGGTTCTTTGAAACTGAATTTGTGTACCTCATTTATTCAGGAATGCTTTTATTTTCCTTTGGTCCTGTCATCTTTTCAGTCAGGAATATGGAATATGGTCCTTTTTATGGTTCAAATTGTTGTCCAGGAATGGATCTTACTCTCAAATATATTTTTTTTACCTAACTTTCCCATTTTTTGAATTTAAATCAAGTTTTATATTGTTTTGAAATGGAAATATAGATTCCCACCATCACCCCAACCCCCACTAACTGTCAGGCACAAGAAGTGACATAAAGAGCTGATAGCAATAGCACTTAGCTTATATACCACTCCATAGTGGTTTTACAGCAGTCACTGAGTGGTTTACAAGGTCATCATATTGCTCTACACAATCTGGGTCCTCATTTTATTGACCTTGGAAGGATGGAAGGCTGAGTCAACCTTGAGTCCATCAGAATCATTTCTGTTCAGAGGGGCATGTTTATTGTTGCTTACCTGTAGACAGGAATCATGCCAGACTGAAGCACTTAGTACAAAATGCCTAGATAAACACTCTGAAGTATTAGAGAGGATCTCCCTTCAGTCTCTTCCTCACCATAGGCAACTCAAGGCTAGTGAGCTATTTCAGTCCTCCCCCAGCTCAGTACTAAGTTGGTCCCACTAGCAAAGAAATAAGCTGTGCAAGCCAGAAATCCAGCCTTTGTTCAGTCAAGGCCCAAATGGCCCTATAGGATGGTGCCCAATAATAGAATGGAGGAATGCATTCCTGCAGTAGGTGTGTGACCCATTTATACTGTATTTATTGGGCTTCATATAATACAATAATACAATAATACAATAGCAGAGTTGGAAGGGACCTTGTAGGTCTTCTAGTCCAACCCCCTGCATGGGCAGGAACCTTATACCATTTCAGACAAATGGCTATCTAACATCTTTTTAAAGACTTCCAGGGTTGGGGCATTCACAACTTCTGGAGGCAAGCTGTTCCAGAGGTTAATTGTTCTTACTGTCAGGAAATTTCTCCTTAGTTCTAAGTTGCTTCTCTCCTTGATTATTTTCCACCCGTTGCTTCTTGTCCTGCCCCCAGGTGCCTTGGAGAATAGTTTGATTCCCTCTTCTTTGTGGCACCCTCTGAGATATCGGAACACTGCTATCATGTCTCCTCTGGTCCTTCTCTTCAGCAAGCTAGACATACCCAGCTCCTGCAGCCGTTCTTCATATGTCTTAGTCTCCAGTCCCCTAATCATCTTGGTTGCCCTTCTCTGCACTCTTTCCAGAGTCTCCACGTCTTTTCTACATCGTGGCGACCAAAACTGTATGCAGTATTCCAAGTGTGGCCTTACCAAGGCACCATACAGTGGCATTAACACTTCACGTGATCTAGATTCTATCCCTCTGTTGATGCAGCCTAGAACTGTGTTGGCTTTTTTGGCAGCTGCTGCACACTGCTGGCTCATATTTAAATGGTTGTCCACTAGGATTCCAAGATCCCTCTCACAGTTGCTACTATTGAGCAAGGTACCACCTATACTGTACTTGTGCATTTGGTTTTTCTTGCCTATATGTAGGACCTTACTTTTTTCACAATTGAATTTCATTTTATTAGATAGTGCCCAATGTTCAAGTTTGTCTAGATCCTTCTGTATCTTAAGCCTATCTTCTGGATATGCTCCAATCCAGTAGGACTCTAGATAACTAATTGTCTTTGTACAATAAAAGACTTAAAACATAAAATGGTAGAATAAAACAACAAAGCACAGTACAAAATAATAGTAAAAAAGGCTATAATGGGGAAAAAGAAGAAGTCCTCTATATCCAATAGTGTATGATATAAGCCAGCAATATGAGCCAGCAGTGTGCAGCAGCTGCCAAAAAAAAGCCACCACAATTCTAGGCTGCATAAACAGAGGGATAGAATCAAGATCACGAGAAGTGTTAATACCACTTTATAATGCCTTGGTAAGGCCACACTTGGAATACTGCATACAGTTTTGGCCGCCACAATGTAGAAAAGATGTGAAGACTCTAGAAAGAGTGCAGAGAAGAGCAACAAAGATGATTAGGGGAACGGAGGCTAAAACATATAAAGAATGGTTGATGGAATTGGGCATTACTAGTTTAATTGAAAGAAGGACTAGGGGAAACATGATAATAGTGTTCCAATATCTCAGGAGCTGCACAAAGAAGAGGGAGTCAAACTATTCTCCAAAGCATTTGACAAGAAGCAATGGGTGGAAACTAATCAAGGAGAGAAGCAATGCAGAATGAAGGAGAAATTACCCGACAGTCAGAACAATTACTCAGTGGAACAACTTGCCTCCAGAAGTTGTGAATGCTCCAACACTGGACGTTTTAAAGCAGATATTGGATAATAATTTGTCTGTAATGGTGTAGGGTTTCCTGCCTAAGCAGGAGGTTGGACTAGAAAACCTCCAACTCTGTTATTCTATTCTATCCCATCTTTATTATTTTACAAATAACTCAAGGGGATGAACATGCCTAATACTCCTTCCTTCTGATATTTCCTTTACAACAACAACCCTGTTCATTGGGTTGGGCTGAGAGAGAGAGTGACTGGCCCAAAGTCAACCAGCTGGAAGAATGGAGCATAACCAAAAATGTCTGGGTTCTTAGCCAATCTCTCCAGTCATCACCAAGCTTCTGCAGATGGTTTGAATAGTAAACTGTATGTCAAAAGAAGAAGGAAAACACACTTTCTATATTGGAAAAAACTAAAGATGCTTTAGACTTGCTTTAGTAGTCCCCATCTCATCTCAGAGATGAGATGGGGAAGGCATTGTGTTAACTTCTCTCACAAACCCAGTTACCATCTTTTTCAAAGTATAGGAAAACAAGGGAAAAAAATCTGCCTCTGCTTCCCAGCAATTTGCTTTCTTGCAACAAACAGCACAGACAATACACTGTTTGTAGTGTTACATTTCAGATTATACTTGTATAGATGCTGTTAAAATTGCTTTCTAGAAGTATAGTTATTCTCTGCTACTTAAAAGAAGAAAGCACTGGGCCTCTTCAGATCAAGCATTTATTTTAAAAAGCTTTTTCATTTTGTTAAGCTGTCTAGAACAATAATAAAGCAGTCTTGAAAAGTAAGTAATAATTTGAACATTCTATAGGCATTTATAGTTATTGACTTACCTCCTTGCAGCAAACAGCCTGATTAGCATAAGAAAAAAAAATCTACCTCTGCCTCCCCGCAATTTGCCTCTGGAGCAAACAGCAAGTTTCACTTTCAATTTCAGCGGGCCTCCCAATCAGCTGTTTCAGGCTCCAAGGATTGCTATAGCCTATTGCAGCCTCTGCAAGCCCCATTTTTCCTGTTTACTGCAAAGAGGTAAATTGCTGGGAGGCAGAGGCTAAAGGGTGGGTGCTGGTGGGTGGGTGCATTCAGTATTTAAAACACACCCAAAATTTCACCCTCTTTTAGGAGGAGAAAAGGTGCGTCTTATACTCAGAAAAATACAGGTAATAAAGTATTTTTATGCTGCAGCCAGTAAGTTGTGGGGGTGATTAAATTTACAAAAGTAAAGATAATAGTTAATACTAGCAAAATACAAATTCTTTACTACATTTAACTTATGAGAAAGTCCATCTGAGATGGTATGGTTAAAAAAAGAGAGAGAGAGAGATTGGAAAAAAAAAACAGAAGTAGAAAAAAGACTCTTAATATTTCAAAGAAGAAAAGATCTAAAAGATGCCTATTGGAACAAGCTACCATAATAGTTAAGTCAGGAAGAGACAGAAGATAAAAGCTTTGGGCAACAAAAGAACCGAAACCGAATGCAGACTTTCAATGTCAAGTAAGAAAGGATAAGGGAAAAAATATCTCAGTCAAAAATGTCAACAAATGGAGGAATTTAACAAGAAGAAAACGAGAGACCTTTCTAAAAAGATAACAGGAATCACAGGAAAACAAGTAGCTAAAGTAGGACTACTCAACTATAATCATAAAAGAGATCTACTGGAGGCAAATGAGATTAAAGGAAGGTGGAAAAACCATATCAAAACCTTTCAGAGATGATTTATAGAGTGACAGAAACCTTTGCTGAGAGAGAGTATATTCAAGAACTTGCTCCGCTGGAATGTGAGTTGTAGAAAGGCAATAGAGTAACTCTGAAATAGGAAAGGAAATAAGAAAGCTCAGATTAAATATGAACTGCTTAAATCTGTAGGGAAAAGGCAGTTAAAGTGCTAATGGCTTTATGTCAACCTACTTGGAGCAAGACAGTGTGGCCTAGAGATTGGAGAATGCAAAATGTACAGAAGCATTGGACTCCTTCCTCATACATTCCTCATGTAGGGTTGTATAAAGTCATGTGCACCTGCATGCATGGCAAAATAAAGTAGATCTACAGGCAGGTTTCAGAAAAGGTCAGGTGGTCAAGGTTAGAACTAAGATTTACCTTTGCTTCATTGACTACAGGAAGCATGTAACAAATGCCCTCTGGGTGACCAATCATTTAATCTCTCCTAGGGATGAGACAAGAGCATACCAGAATGGGACAACTTGCTATGGCCAAGTAGGAACAGCCCACTAATGGCCAACTCACTATGGGACAACTCATTTTAAAATCATCTAAGTTGTAGCCATCATCATATCTCTTTTACAGTAATGAACTTCATAGGTTAATTAATTATACATTATGGAGATAAATACCATATTTTTTGGAGTATAAGTTGCACTTCTTCCAATAAAAGAGGGTGATAATTTGGGTCTGTCTTATACACTGAATGTAGCTCCGCCCACCCACTGGTCCTTTGGCCTCTGCCTCCCAGCAATTTGCCTCCTTGCAGCAAACAGACTGTTTCAGTTTCAGCACAGCCTGATTAGCACAAGCAGTTGATTGTTGGTTGGATTGGCCTGAAACAGCTGATTGTCATTGCCTGTTGCCACTTCTGCTTGCCACCTCCTGTTTTCAGCCTACGCATGCCCCATTTTCTGTCCATTCTGATCCCCGCTGCCACAGAACGGATGGAAAATGGGATGACCGGAGGCTGAAAGCAGGGTGTGCAGAGGCTGAAAACAGGATGTTGAGGCCGAAAATGGGGCATGCAGATGCGGCAATAGGCTATGGCAATCCCTGCAGCCTGAAACAGCTGATCATCAGGAGGCCCGACAATCAGCTTCTTGTGCTAATCAGGCTGTATTGAAACTGAAACTGGTAGTTTGCTGTTTGCTGCAAGGAGGCAAATTGCTGGGAGGCAGAGGCAGATTTTTTTTTCTTGTTTTCCTCCCCAAAAGCTAGCTGCGTCTTATACTTCGGAGATCTTATACTCTGAAAAATGCAGTATTTCTTTTGTCTATTTGGACTATTTTTTTCAACCATCTGAATTGATTTACACTTGGCCCTAGTTCCAAAATGCAGAAAAAAATTATCCCTTCCTTTTTTCCATGTTATGCATTTTCTTGATTTTATCTCCTACTTTCAAACTAAAGAATTCCAAAAAATCTAGCCTTCTCTCATTAGGAATGTGAGGCTTCATTTGTTTGCTTGTTTTCTGCAGCATATTTTCCAGTTTTTTCTTTTTCAAATGTAATAAAAGAGACTGAAAACAGTGTTCTAGTTGCAGATGTACCATAGCCTTTACACTAACTTAAATTGAAGCCCATTTTTCCATTTGGTTGGCCATTCACCAAGTTTAAAGACATCCTTCTAGAGTGGTATATTATTACTTTTGCTTTTTTTAATTACCCTGAATAGTTTGGCATCATCCATCAACTTGGCAAGCTCACCACTTGCCACTAAATCAAGACTGGTTAGAACAACTTTAAAAAGTACTGGCTTCAAATTAGATTTTTGAGGGATTGTGCTTTATATTTTTCTCCACTGAAAATGTTGCCCATTTACTCCTCCTCTTTGCTTTCTGTGTTTTTTTAATGTGTTAGAAATTCATAAAACGACAGACTATTTTATCCTAAGTCTCTAAATTTGTGTAACCACCTAGGTAGAGGAACTTTATTCAAAGGCTTTTGAAAACTTAACCCTACAGTATTGAGCGTTCACCTTGATCTCTGTGCCTGCTAATACAAAAAAAAAAAAACCTCTAAAAAGTTGGAGGAAACTATTCTGATCTTTCTTCATCAAGGCTTGTTTCTTTGTATGCCTAGTTATTTTTTTCCTTTGATTTTCATGGAACAGGCATCAAGATGATTGATCTAACATTTCCCAACTCCATAGATTCCATTTGCATGATATTTATCTTTTCTCTTGCTTCGGTACCACTTCGCTCCCACGTGCCACCTCCGTGCATGCTCAGGATCAAAAACGGGACGTGATGACATCTGGGCAGGTGGGTGGAGCCTCCTGCCACCATTGTTACTGGTTCACCCGAACTGGATAGAACCGGCCCAATTGCACCACTCTGAGGAATGAGCTACATATTTTTGCTAGGAAGTCAGCAACTTTACCCCTGAATGCTTAAACCTCTTCAGCTATCTGCACCTAGTTATTGTTATGGAGTAATCTCTCATGACGTTGTCCTCTTGGTACCTCAGTTGGTTTTAATTATGGCCCATGGTGGTGCAGTAGTTAGAATGCAGTATTGCAGGCTAATTCTGCAGACTATAAGCAGTTTGATTCTCACCGGCTCAAGGTTGACTCAACCTTTCATCCTTCTGAGGTCAGGAAAATCAGGACCCAGATTGTTGGGGGAATACACTGAAATTGTAAACTGTCCAGAGAGTGCTGCAAAGCACTATGGATCAGAACATAAGTCTAAATACTCAGTGCTAATTGTTCTAGTAGCCTCTTCAAGAAAGTCAGTGCTATCCTATAACAGTTTCCATATCCTCCTTTCACAGCTTTGTCATCTATTGGGCCAATTGTTACCTTGGTTGTTTTTCTAGTTTTCTAATATGTTTTAAAAGTTATTCTCTCTCCCCCCCACCCCCCACCCGGGTAGGTTCCTGAAATTACATTTTGTTATTGTCACAAAGATGCTTTTTCAAAAAGCAACCGAAGAAGCTTCTTGGATGAAAATCAAAACGTCTTCAAGGAAAAAGCAAAGACCAATTGCCTATTGAAAAAAACACCTTTGGGACAACCATGACCTGGATGACTGAGAATCTCCATAGACATTCCTTATTGTCACCTTATTTTTTGCCAGATTTGCTGCTGTTGTCTGCATCTCCTTCCCAGGTCTTGGAGCTTATGGGTACTATCATAAAATCATACTGGGCTTTTTCTAGACTTGGTCCTTGTTGACATTGTGAAATATATTATAGTAGAGCTTCCATGACAGTGGTTTTAAATAAGCAAAAAGTGCTAGGAAGAGTTTTGGCACACTTAATTTATCCTTCCAGTCTTTGTTTCACCAGTATCCTTATTTTGAGGTGTTACTCCTTTTATAATCAAATGCAGCTCTGATGGAACCACTGCTTAGTTCTTATTTGGATATGATTTTTAAATGTTTCACTTCTGCATATGTTTTAATGTTTTCCCACGAGCTATCTAGAGTTTCTCAAGGAGAAGGTATATACTATAAATATTTTTATAAATACATGTATGCTCAGTTGCATTATGGCCACTGTTTGCCTAACAACTGGAGGTTAACAAATTCTTCAACCCCCTTTCAAGAAATCAGATCCCAACCAAATGTATATTTTAAGCAAGTAAGACAATATCTTGATTCTAACTTTTCTCCAGTAGTGGGATTCAAATAATTTAACAGCCAGTTCTCTGCCCTAATGACCAGCTGGGTAGGCATGACTTGGTGGTCATGTGACTGAATGGGCATTGCCAAATCACTATCACTCACGTTGATCACTCACGTTCACTTTAGCTGCTACAATATAATAAGGGTTAACCGGAGAGGGCAGGGCAATAAAGATTAGGCTAGAAACAACATCAGAATTTTTCCTTCCTGCCTTCCCTACAGGATTAGCCCTGTAAAGTGGAAAAACACCAAAATGAGATTTTTTCCAACAACCGGTTCTTTGAACTGCTTAGAAAGTTAACAACCGGTTCCCCCGAATAGGTGCAAACTGGCTGAATCCCACCACTGCTTTTCTCTCTGATCTTAAGTAAAGCCCATCTTGCTGTTCCTGGAGATTGTACCTCACTATATAACAATAGAGGAAGTACAGTGTGATATTGTGAGGCATTATCTGGGGGGAGATAAATAGCATTGCCTGTGTATTTGAAATGTTGATCACAGTTCCATATTACCCAGTCTGTAATTGGCCTTTAAATGGTTGCTGTATTAAAGTTTATTGCAGCAGCTGCACCACCCAGGTCTTTATGCAAGAAACAGACCAAAATCATTCTTGATGGAGAGCTATGAGTGTAAATTAACTGGAGAATTACACACACACACACATGTACACACACACCTTAATAGAATGCCCACCCCAGAAAAAATAGAATAAAACAAACTATCCAAAGAGTTTTCTGAATTATACTGTCAAGTAAACTAAAATAAACCCTATTAGTCATTAAATATGAAGAATGTGAACATGGTGATGATGAGAAATAAGAGGAACCACAGGAAACTGTGGTTACTAAAAAATAAGAATTATAGCTAAAAATCATTGAGAAATACAGCTTTGTACATCCTTGGGTAATAGTTTTTTTAAAAAAAATTAATCTACAGTGATTTCTGGCTGAGCATGTAGTATCTTTGTGGCAAAGATGTTTAGATTTTTACACCAGGCAAAATGTTCAGAGTTGTGCAGATTACAGTTTCATACAGCAAGCAGTTTGATACAGTGGCACATCAAAATAATGGAAATAATGTCACATTTGACAAGCATCACACACCTCTTTCCACTATCAGCCAGCCATGAAATATGCACAGATATGCAGGTGCTTTCCTTTTAGACAGTCATCAAAGATCTTTACAGAAGCCAAATAACTCATGGATAAATTACAAACTATGCATCATTAGCTGGGGAAGGATGGACATGAATTAATAATATGGATATGCTGTTCAATCTTCCCTGGAGAATAGAGGACCAAACATATCCTGTACTAGAATAGAATAACAGAGTTGGAAGGGACCTTGAAGGTCTTCTAGTCCAACCCCCTGCTTAGTCAGGAAACCCTACACCACACCTGTCAAATGGATATCCAACATCTTCTTAAAAATGTCCAGTGTTGGAATATTCACAACTTCTGGAGGCAAGTTGTTCCATTGATTAATTGTTCTAACTGTCAGGAGACTTCTCCTTACTTCTAAGTTGCTTCTCTCCTTGATTTCCATCCATTGATTCTTGTCCTACTCTCAGGTGCTCTGACATATATGTATTGCTATTACATGTATGTTGCCATATCCAGCTATTAGTGAATCATATCCTGAGTACATTCAATGGTAAGTTACATTGGAATCAAGCTTATCTTTGTCTATACAGGAAATAAGCATTCATACTGATTTTGCACATCACAAAAGATACCAGAAGTAAAGCCACACTTGTATGCCCGTATCATCACAGGCACTCAAAGCACATACAGATTCATGTATCCATATGGATATCCATATCTATTGCTGCACAGATATGCAGTTCCAGTCAACTGTGACTCTTAATATCCTAAAAAGAACTACTTTCAATCAAATGCAAAAAATGACTCAATTCACAGCTTTCTGCTCGATGCCACAGGGATACAGATAGGATGACCGCATGCTCCATGGATGGCCCACTTTTCCATGGTGAACAATTTTGTAATTGGCAGCATGTGAGGCTAGTGCATCTGGTGGGGAGGAGAACTCTGGAAGTGTTAGCTGAACATTTTTCCAGTAAATATATGGAGGTGTTTTAGATGAAATCATGGTGTTTTCCCATGCCAAACAAGAACTCCACTACAGAGTTATAGCCTGGAAAAAAAATTCCAAATGAGTAAATGGAATAAAAAGTATAATGTCCTCACTGACCATGACCGGCTCTTTGAATCTGAGTGAGTGATGTTCCTATCATTATCCCAAAGGTGCTTTTTCAAGAGGCAACTGGACTTTCTGTTTTTTCTTTGATGACTTATTCAAGAAGCTTCTTGGATGAGAAGCAAAACATCTTTAAAGAAAAAACAGAAAGTCTAGTTGCTTCTTGAAAAAGCACTTTGGGACAACCGTGACCTGGATGACTGAGAATCTCTATAGACATTTCCCATCTTCCTTCCTTCCTTCCTTCCTTCCTTCCTTCCTTCCTTCCTTCCTTCCTTCCTTCCTTCCTTCCCTCCCTCCCTCCCTCCCTCCCTCCACCCCCTCTCTCTTTCTGTCTCTCTCTTTCTTTCTGAAATGTCAGCACTTGTGACCATTTGGATGGTGTATGCAAAATGTGCTATAACAGATGCTACAATTGCATATATGACATCTGAAAATTCACAGTAGCATTAAGAAATAAGTAGATACATTAACGTTTGGGGAAAACTGACAGCAGTTTGCCAGAAACAAGGAAGATAAGTGGACGCTAACATTTGATAGACCAGGCTGTAAGTGAGCAAAGTCTGCAAGCAGAGGAATAGCATCCTCAGAGATGTTATGGTAAGCAGAAGGCATTAGTAAGACAGCTTGAAGACAGTACAGTAAAACTGGGCAAATGTAAGATGCATGACTCCCAGAATTCCCTAGCCAGCATGTAGAACATCACAATTAGGGAAAAAGGAATTCTCCCAAAAGCAGACTGGCAAGTAATGAAATCGAAGAGTTAGAAACATTTAACGTAAACCAGTAAAGGTGCACAGACAAATGCTTAGAGATGCTCATGAAGGGAGGGGAAAGAAAGGCTAGAAAAAGAAGGTTAGGATGACTACTGGTAGGTAAGGTTTGAGGGGGGGGGAGAGAAGGATTTATTTAGGTTTGGAGGGGAAATAAAGGCAATAAGAGCTAACTTAACTTCAACTTAAAGCTTTAAGTTGAATGACTAGTGGTAAAAAAAAGGCCAACTGATGAATAATTAAGAGATAAAGGGAAGAACAAGTGAGGCATTTCTTTCTACAATCTTTTGCCTTGTTGGGATTCTGATCTTCACAGCTAACATAGGAAGGGGGCAGCTTGGGGGGTGCCTCACATTGTAGAATATCAGTTGGCTACTCAGTTAATGTGGGGAGACAGAAGCTGGCAGGTTTTACAAGCAAGGAAATTGTCCAATAGATCCATTAGTGGGAAGATTGAGTTGTGAGCAGCTGAGAGAAGTGAACTAGAGTCAGATTGGCCAAGAGGGAGGAGATCCAGTTCAGGAAGAGAGATCAATCAACCAATCAATCAATCTGACAGAGAGTGGGAGAAATGATTATAGGGCACTTCTGTAGAGACATTTGCCATGGGCATTTTGCAAGATCTGAGAAAATTGGTTTGTTTAAATATCCATTGTGCTTTAAAGACATTGTTCATATTGCTGTGTACAAATGACTAGCAATGACTCTTCAGAACCCAGGCACTTTAATTCTATTTCATTCAATACTGTAGTTTATGTTTATTATTATTGTACCTGTATGAAAGTGTCTTTGTGTCGTTGGGTTTCTTTTAATGCATGTCATAAAGTAAAACTCTTATTATCTGCTCAGAACGAGCAGTTATATTTTCCTTACTGCATGTCCTAGAAGGGTGGGTGGGGAATTGCACTCTTACAGTGCTTCCCCTCCATCCTCCAACAACTCCTCGGAAATTTGGAAGTAGTTGCTAGAAGAGTCCTACTTGGGTGTTCAGTTTGTGAACATTAACCAATGTGGCAATGTGTTCGCAGATGGTTGTGATAAACACCAAACCAGTGGTGAAATCCAGCAGGTTCTGACATGTTCTGGAGAACTGGTAGCAAAAGTTTTGCGTAGTTTGGACAACCAGCAAATGCCACCTCTGACTGGCCTCACCCCCATCTATTCTCTGCCTCCAAAGCTGATTGGGAAGGAATGGAAATTTTACAGTACCCTTTCCCTGGAATGTGATGGGAATAGAGATTTTGCAGTATCCTTTCCCTGCCATGCCCACCAAGCTATGCCCACCAAGCCACACCATGCCCGCCATGCCACACCATGCCCACCAAGCCACGCCCACAGAACCAGTAGTAAAAAAAATGAATTTCACCATTGCACCAAACTACTCTGTTGAAAAGATGTTTATAAACCTGAAGAGAGGAGACATTTTGGCCGGCCTAGGCTAGTCTCTCTTTCTATGGGGTTTTAAACTTATTTATAGCTGCTGGGTATTTTAGTTTAACGGGTTTTAGCACAGGAATAGATTTAATCTGTTTTTATATTATGTATTTATATTTGTATATTTATTGTTTTTACTTTCCCTGTGCACCGCCCCGAGTCCCTGTGGGGAGAGGGAGCGGTTCTACAAATTAAATTTGAATGAATGAATGAATGAATTTTATTCTCATTCCCCAAACCTACTTCAAGAGTCATCTTTTTTTATTAACTTTCTTTTTTTTATTTTCTATATACCAGGATGTTTGTACATGTCTACCATCTCAGAATTGGAAATGTGATATGTATTCACTTGTCTTTATCTTGTAGTATTTGTTTTTGACATATTTCTGTATTACTGTTTTATTATGTAGCCCGGGATGGGCCAAGGACTCTGACGCAAAGGCTCTCAAAATGTTTTTGTAAACCCTTACCCTACCCTTAAAAAATTGTTAAAACCCAATAAAACTTTTTCAAAATCAAGAGTCATCTGCAGCTGCAGTGTGGGGGGGAAAAACAGCGTACAGTACACAGATAGTTCAAGCCACCTGAGCTGCTGCATAATTTAAAGGATTCCTTTCTGAGGTGTAACTTGCAAGCAAATGACAAATATAATTTCATGCAAGATTCACCCAGAGGGCCACAAAGAATGTGAAAAACACAAGTGTTGAGAACAAAGGGAATGCAGTTCAAACAGAGCCTTGAGATAAAAGTCCAAGTATAAACATCTTAATGTCTTTTTTTCTTTTAATAATACCATGAATATCAAGGTTATTGCATCAGGCTATATTTATATATGTTTTCATTTCAATTCAGACTACAGCCAGCAAATATTTTCCAAAATAACTCTCACCACATCCCCAATGTGACCACTATTTTTCTAGCTCTGTTTTACACAACACACACAAACCATTAACTTTCATCATGGCTAAAGATAATCCTTGTGTTTGCTTCTAGACACCCAAATGTTGATTTAATGGACCAATAATAGAGGGGTGACAATTCTGAATGTCCATTAAATAGCAAATTACATTATGCAAATAATATAAATTGTCATTCATAAATTGACATAATCGGCATGATGTAAAAATTAATGTGAAGTTAATATATATTAAACTGGCAGATCCTGACTACTTTAAATTAATGGGCCATTTCAAGGGGATATCTTGACAGAAATATGATGCTTTCCATCCAGATTCTACAAAATGGAGGCTCCTTTAGATTGAGATTTTTGTCTTTTATTATGATCCTGGGAATTTTTAATCCTAAGGAATGAAAAAAGTAGGTGGACTTATACAAGAGGTTATGAGATTTAAGACAAAAGATTCCCATTACAAATAAAATTGACAGTACAATACAATACAATAGCAGACTTGGAAGGGACCTTGTAGGTCTTCTAGTCCAACCCCCTGCATGGGCAGGAACCTTATACCATTTCAGACAAATGGCTATCTAACATCTTCTTAAAGACTTCCAGGGTTGGGGCATTCACAACTTCTGGAGGCAAGCTGTTCCAGAGGTTAATTGTTCTAACTGTCAGGAAATTTCTCCTTAGTTCTAAGTTGCTTCTCTCCTTGATTAGTTTCCACCCATTGCTTCTTGTCCTGCCCCCAGGTGCCTTGGAGAATAGTTTGACTCCCTCTTCTTTGTGGCACCCTCTGAGATATCGGAACACCGCTATCATGTCTCCCTTGGTCCTTCTCTTCATCAAACTAGACATACCCAGCTCCTGCAACCGTTCTTCATATGTTTTAGTCTCCAGTTCGCTAATCATCTTTGTTGCTCTTCTCTGCACTCTTTCCAGAGTCTCCACGTCTTTTCTACATCGTGGCGACCAAAACTGTATGCAGTATTCCAAGTGTGGCCTTACCAAGGCACTATACAGTGGCATTTTACATTATTCAGCTTATTATAAAACTATACCTATGCTATAGCTTTGGATACCTATATTGAGCTATTATATTGCTTTCCATCATCAGCTCTGCAACTTGCAGGCAGGATCCTGAATGCTCTTCTGGAGATGTGGGTGGCTAGGATAGGTTGTTGCTAAATGCCTCCTTGATGTTGGTATCCTCCTTGAAGGACCTGATGGTTGACCCTCTTCTTAAGAAACCATAGCTCAACCTGGATGTTCTGGACCAGGGATGTCAAACTCAATTTCATTAAGGGCCACAACAGGGCTGTGATTGACTTCAGGGGGACCAGGGGGTGTGGTTGACTGAGTGGGTGTGGCCAACTGGGTGGGCGTGGTCAGTTTGACACCACTCACTGGATGTGGCTGACTGGATGGGCGTGGTCAGCTTGACTCCACTCCCCAAATTGCTGACATGATTCCTCTTTGCATTGAGCTGACAGATGATAAAATCCAGGCTTCTGTGTTTTGATCTAAGCCTGAACAGTTAATACATAAAGGTACATGTGATTTTCTAATCAATTAGCTTTCATCATAATAAAATACGTGTCACCATTCTTCAAATACTTTTTAAATTTGCCTTTTTCCTTCCTGTCATCTCTCTGATATCAGTTGCTTCTGAGAAGTTCCTTTGTCCTGTTGATGTTCCAGTATACTATAGAGCAGGGGTCTCCAACCTTGGCAACTTTAAGACTTATGAACTTTAACTCCTAGAATTCCTCAGCCAGCAAAGCAAAGGAATTCTGGGAGTTGCAATCCACAAGTCTCCAAGGTTGGAGACCCCTGCTAGAGAGTAGTAATTGCACAAAAACCTGCTGTTTTAATTGAGGAGTCCTTGGTGCCTCTGAGCTTGGTTGTTTTCTTGCAGACATTTCATTACCCAAACTAGATAACAAAATCAGTGCGAATGATAGTCTCCTTTACTGATACCACACATGTTGCTGGGTCCCCCCCCCCACTTTTGTGCCCAAACACAAGATTACACCAAACCATTTCTGTGATTAGGACAGCAAGATGGAGAGTTGAGATATGTAGGGAAAAGTTGACCACATTATTCTATTGAATTTAATCCTAGAATTGTATTCTAATTTTGTAAATTCCCAGTTTATTTTTTAAGACATACTGTTAAATCTAACAGCACAGAAATATACCATATACTAGATTCAGCTGAATTCTGATGTTCTTCTCTTAACTGTGGAGTCCTTGGTGCTCTCTGAGCACAGTTGTTTGCTTGCAGATGTTTCTGCATGAGATATGAAGTAGCTCATGCAAGTAATATAATATAATGAATGCTAGTGGGTGTGGGATTTGCTTCCTGTTTATAAGTAGCTAGCATTGTATGTAGGGGGCGACACGGTCAGAGAAAAGGGGCAAATTAAGTGAGGTCAGAGTTGGCTTCACTTGGATGTGCTGACATGAAGCTCCTAATAAATAACTGGATTTTTTTTGAAGCTTGGCTTGAGGCTCTTGATTTAATTAGGGCATCAGTTGGAACCGTGACACTCAGCTAACAAATATTTCACTTAGCAACAGAAATTTGGGCTCAATTGTAGTCATAAATCAAGGACTACCTGTATTTGAAAACAAAAAGAACTGGGAACAACTTGGTAAGAATTACCTCTGATTAGGCCCAAAGCAGTTTCTGAAACTACAGGTACAAATTCAAGCTAAGGAAATTAATATACAAGTTGTCAATGACTGAATTTATTCACTGCTTACTTTGCAGCCTCCAGAGATAAGCACTTCTATTAGTCAATGTGTTGCTAATTTTTTAAACATGCTGAGTATACTGAAATTTTATTGCTCATGATGTCCCAGAAGATATCTCCACTGATCAGCTGAGGGAGCCTCTATCACACTGCCAGAATTTTATGAAAACAGCAGCATCCACATTCATTTTAATGTCAGAAAATGTTTTGCATTCTAAGTGCCCAAAGAGCATTCCTTAATCCCATTGATTTCCAATGTCATAAACAGTTAAACCATGAAAGCTTTATTAACTTCATTAGATTTTTAAAGTGATGAGTGAGTGGAAAATCGGGATTATTGCAGGAGGAGGATTCTGCTGTTTTGGGTTTGTTTATTTTTTAGACAGAGTATGAGTACAATTTTTTGCCTATTCTTTTTTTCCCCCCAGGGGCAGGCACTGAAATCTTGCTTATGTAAGAGTGTCCATAAGGTGTGGCTAAAAAGAAGACAAGATGGTGACTACAAAAGTGCAATCAAAATTCTGCCTTTTGGGGGGGATGTGTAAAAAGGGTCAAATTTTAGTTGCATCTTCTTTCCTTTCCTGCAAACGTACCTAGGAAAGCCTCAGTTGCTATACTCCATTATACAAAGTCCTCCATTATACAAAGGGCAAGGTTAAAGTAGAGACAAGAGGGCAGAATGCTTGTTTTATTTTGTTTTCATAGGCTATATTCTATTGGCAATAATCTGCTAAAGTCCCCATATACCCGTGATGGTGAACCTATGGCACACATGCCATAGGTGGCACACAGAGCCCTCTCTGTGGGCATGCATGCCATCACCATCTGCTCTATTGGTTTTTGGTGTGCACCGGAAAACGGCCTGAAAACAGCTAAAAACCAGGCCATTTTCCAGGCCTCCTTGTCCACTACAGAATGACCATTTTTATTATTGAAGTTAAATATGTATTTTCCACTAACTACTTCAGGGACACATTTTAGAGGAAAAAATGTCCAGCTTTTCACTTTCAATTTTGTTTAAATGCCTTCCAATATTTATGCACATTTTGCCTTTCCTTTCTAAGCCTATCTTAAAATATTAATGCATTAGCCATCTCAAATCACATAAGCTCTTAAATTACTTTGATATTATCCTTAATTTAAATTTGCTGACACATTTAACCTCCAGAGTAGTTAGACAAATGGATGCTGAATTTAAAATATATCTCTACAAATATGACATTTGCCTTTTGAAAAGCAAAATAACTGACAGGTCTTACATTAGAGATTGACATTTTAAGCTAATATTTCACAAAAATTTGTTCTCCAAATTCTGGGACCTAGAATTAAATATAAAAAATAGGTGAATATAGATTCATTATGCCAATTTTAAAATCTCAGGGATCTCATAAAAAGTACTGAATGCATTTTTGTGTTATCCAAAGCAATCAGAATGCCTATCTTACTAAATATATTCTTTCTTAAATTCTACAAGTATAGTCTATTTTATAGGTTACTAATTGATGTGGCATGGATTGTGTTGAAATACAAATTGTGTATCTTTGGTTTGAGGTTTACTTCGTTCATGTGTTTATTGAGAAAACATTTATGAGAAAACAATAGCAATAACACTTAGATTTATATACCATTTCATAGTGATTTACAGCCCTCTCTAAGTGATTTACAGAGTCAGCATATTAACGATCAAGTTGCCTGCATCATACTGTTGATAAGGCAGAAATTGCCATTACAATACAATACAATAGCAGAGTTGGAAGGGACCTTGTAGGTCTTCTAGTCCAACCCCCTGCATGGGCAGGAATCTTACACCATTTCAGACAAATGGCTGTCCAACATCTTCTTAAAGACTTCCAGGGTTGGGGCATTCACAACTGCTGGAGGCAAGCTGTTCCAGAGGTTAATTGTTCTTACTGTTAGGAAATTTCTCCTTAGTTCTAAGTTGCTTCTCTCCTTGGTTAGTTTCCACCCATTGCTCCTTGTCCTGCCCCCAGGTGTCTTGGAGAAAAGTTTGACTCCCTCTTCTTTGTGGCACCCTCTGAGATATCGGAACACTGCTATCATGTCTCCCCTGGTCCTTCTCTTCATCAAACTAGACATACCCAGTTCCTGCAGCCGTTCTTCATATGTCTTAGTCTCCAGTCCTCTAATCATCTTGGTTGCTCTTCTTTGCACTCTTTCCAGAGTCTCCACGTCTTTTCTACATCGTGGCGACCAAAACTGTATGCAGTATTCCAAGTGTGGCCTTACCAAGGCACTATACAGTGGCATTAACACTTCACGCGATCTAGATTCTATCCCTCTGTTGATGCAGCCTAGAACTGTGTTGGCTTTTTTGGCAGCTGCTGCACACTGCTGGCTCATATTTAAATGGTTGTCCACTAGGATTCCGAGATCCCTCTCGCAGTTGCTACTATTGAGCAAGGTACCACCTATACTGTACTTGTGCATTTGGTTTTTCTTGCCTATATGTAGGACCTTACTTTTTTCACAATTGAATTTCATTTTATTAGACAGTGCCCAATGTTCAAGTTTGTCTAGATCCTTCTGTATCTTAAGCCTATCTTCTGGAGTGTTGGCTATTCCTGCCAGCTTGGTGTCGTCTGCGAATTTGATGAGTTCCCCATTTATCCCCTCATCCAAATCGTTGATGAAGATGTTAAAGAGTACTGGGCCTAAAACAGAGCCTTGGGGGACTCCACTGCATACTTCCTTCCATGTAGATGCAGTTCCATTGAGGACTACACGTTGAGTGCGGTTGGTCAGCCAGTTACGAATCCATTTGGTGGTGGTGCTGTCTAACCCACAATTTTCTACTTTATCTAATAGTAGGTTATGGTCTACTTTATCAAATGCCTTACTGAAGTCCAGGTAAATTATATCAACAGCATTCCTCTGGTCCACTGATTTTGTTACTTTGTCAAAGAATGCAATTAGATTCGTCTGGCATGATCTGTTTTTGACAAACCCATGTTGGCTTTTGGCTATTACTTTGTTTGCTTCTAGGTGTTCACTTATTTGTTGTTTAATTATCTTTTCCAGAATCTTTCCTGGTATTGAGGTCAGGCTGATGGGTCTATAGTTTCCTGGATCTGTTTTTTTTCCTTTTTTGAAGATGGGAACCACATCTGCTCTTTTCCAGTCTTCTGGCAGTTCCCCGGTGCTCCAGGATCTCTGAAAGATATAGTTCAGTGGTTCTGAGATCTCGTCTGCCAGTTCCTTCAGAACCCTGGGGTGTAATCCATCCGGTCCTGGTGATTTGAACTCGTCCAGGGCAGACAGGTGCTCACTTACCATTTTCTTCTCTATTTCAACTTGTGTTCCTAATCTGATATTTGTGGTGCTGTTATCCCCGACAATGTGGATCCTCATTTTGCTGACCTCAAAAGGATGGAAGGCTGAGTCAACTTTGAGCCGAATCGAACTCCTGGAGTGAGCAATGAGTTAGCCTGCAGTACTACATTTTAACTACTGCGCCACCATGGCTCTTTGTTTTCAGGTTAGAATCAGAACCTTCAGACGAGAGACTTTGAGGAACCCTAGTTAACTCAGGCAGACTACATTGTGTGCATGCTAAAAGTTGGATCATCTAAAAAGGTCCCCAAGAAAAAGCCATATTTGTAGTAGGACTTTTATATTAGAATAGATTCATATCTCCTTTCCAGTTAGTAGTTCTTTAAGAAGCTAATGTTCTGTCTTCATCATTTCTACACAAAATTATCATATGGTCCTTTAACTTAAAGGGACGTGGTGGTTCAGTGGCTAAGACACTGAGCTTTTCGAATCCCTAGCATCATGTAATGGAGTGCGCTCCCGTTACTTGTCTCAGCTTCTGCAAACCTAGCAGTTCAAAAGCACATAAAAATGCAAGTAGAAAAATAGGGACCACCTTTGGTGGGAATGTAACAGCGTTCCCTGTGCCTTCAGCATTTAGTCATGCCGGCCACACGACCACGGAGACATCTTCGGACAGTGCTGGCTCTTCGGCTTTGAAATGGAGATGAGCACCGCCCCCTTTACCTTTACCTTTATATCTCTTTTCCAGTTAGTAGTTCTTTAAGGAGCGAATGTTCTGTCTTAATCATTTATACACAAAACTATCATACGGTCCTTTAAGTTCTGGAAGCCAGATATAATAGCCTGAATCCGAATTAACAGATAATTAAAATAAAGCAGGACACCTTCAGATCATCTGATAGGTATTTTCTAGATACACGTAAATAATAAATAATAAAATACAAAAAGTGTGAGTACAGTAGTTACCTTCTAGATTTAACTTACAACTATATACAACAGTGATGGAGAACCTTTTGTGGCTCACGTGCCAAAAATGGGGAGAGCGTGTGGGGGGGGTGTCATGCGTGGGCATGCCACACCCATAATGCTATGTGTGCTAATGCGCAACCACCACCCCCTGCGCTTTTGGCACTGTTTTTTCGCCCTCCCCAGGCTCCAAAGGCTTTCAAGGAGCCTGGGGAGGGTGAAAACAGCCTCCCTCCCTTAGACCTTCTGGAGGTTTCTGGAGCTTCCCTGAAGCCTCCGGAGCACAAAAAACCAGCCCTATAGGCAAACTGGAAGTTTGGGAACAGACTTCCGGTTTGCTTGTAGGGCTGGTTTTAGCCCTCCAGAGCATTCAGGAGCCCTCTGGAGGCTTCCCTGAAGCCTCCGGAGTGTGAAAAATAGCCTCAAAAGAAGGCCGAAGTCAGCTGGCCAGCTGACAGGGCAAGCCTCATGTGCCCTAACAAATGGCTCTGCATGTCACCTATGGCACGCATGCCATAGGGTTGCCATCATGGATATACAAGAAAGTTAATTGCAAGTTATTGTTTAGAAATAGAGAAAATTTGCAAAGAAGAGCTGCCATACAAATGGCTACATAGAGAGGCAGAGAATCATCAAAGGAAATTGACTTCTTCCGATACCTTCATGGATAAAAACATGGATGAGCCAACCCTTGAGCCAGTCAGGATCGAATTCCTGGCTGTGGGCAGAGTTAGCCTGCAATATTGCATTCTAACCACTGCACCACCACAGCACCACTCAAGAGAATGGAGATGTGGTTTTATAAATGGGCGCTCAGACATGAACTGTAAAAATCTGGGCAATCATTAGATGTGGATGTGATCAGAGTTAAGACTATTTTTTTTTAAACTGCTGGCAGCCAATGAATAAGTCATCTGGAGTTCTGCAGGCCAGATGCGGCAGCCTCATTTATAGGCATTACATTTTGTATAATCTGGGCTGTTGTTATATCCTACTATCAGCCTTGCAGCATCTTTAATTTATCCTTATTTGCTGAAATTGCTACTCTTGAATGAAACAAGAGGACCTCTGCTTTGGGGTTTGTGTGTGTGTGTGTGTGTGCGTGCGTGAATTCTGCTGTATGCATTTTCTTCTTGTATAGAACTTTCTCTGACTTTCAGTCCTGCTGAAAAGCACTGGCTACACGGTATTTGTTAAAGCTCTTTATTCCTTGGTTGTATAATTGAATACATACTATATTTCTATGATTAGCTAATGAGTCTTAAGGGACAAAAAAAAAAAGAAACATCTCTTCTTTTTTAATTGCTACAGATGGAAATCTTTATTATCCTTTATTTGTTTAAGCAAATGCTATCAGGATTAAGACCTATTTAGTGCAAAGGCCGTGCAGTATTTCAAAAAGGACTTGCTGTGCTTCCCTGCAGGAATATATATATGGAAGGGAAGCTAATTATTCAAACTATAGAGGAGTAAATTACTGTCACGGTTTATTAAATGCTAGCGAAGAATTGGCAGAATCAATTTTCAACTTGGCCTAAAGCATATGACTCAGGGCAGAGTCTTGTTGCATGTATCTATGAATATACAGGCAAAGCATTAAATAAGCCTCCAGGAGCCAGTATTTGGATGGGGGTACAAACTAGGCAAATAGGGAGAGGTGAATCCTATGAAGATATTGACAAGAATAGAGAGAAGGAATCTGAATAGGTAAAAAAGACGGAGAGAATTCACATAGAAAGCATCTGTACGTACAGTAAGCAGCGCTTTGTAAACTACAGAAAGAGAGAAAGAAATAGTAAGCAAATGAAGTCATGAGATGAAGTATGGATAAATCTAGTTTATGTCAACTCATTTGTGTATCTTTGCTTCCATCCTATCCATATGTTGCATCATGTTTTTGTTCTTTAGCCTTTTTGCCTCTCTCTTTTTCAAGATTTTAATGCTCTCCAGCCCATCAACCTGAGTTGATCAACCCTCCCTTCCCCCAATTCACTTGTTCTTCATCCTCATTGTGACGGCTGCAAAGAGAACTCAGTGTGACTCTGTGGCTAACTGCCAGACAAAATTGCCATAGCAATCCAGCTGCACAAACTGTGGGAAACCCAGATGGAAGACGAGGAAGGTCATACTGGTTCTTATTCTGATTCATTCCTGAAAGCTTCCATGTCTGAACAATCGAAAATCAAGGTTCTGAACGGCTTCCTGAAAGCAAGGACTGAACTCAAGGAGACAGTCACCCACTCCAGCTGCTGCACCTTAGATAAAACAGATTTTTCTCTCGAAAGGATGTCTCTGCCAATTGCCTCAATAATTAATTAACATAAGTACCTGATGAAGTTGTGTTTTTTTTTCCTGAGGTCAAGTTTACTCTTGACAGTTGTTCCCTGATGCATTCAGCCTGGCTTTTGAACAGCATAGTGGGTCCAGCTCATCATGAATGACAGAGCATTTGCAGAAAATCATGTTGTAGAAGCAGGCTCACCTGTCTAAGAGTTTTTCTTTGAATTTGACTTTGGAAGAGAAGAAGCCCAAGGCTCTACATTTAGGCAAGAAAAACAAATTGCACAGGTACAGTATAGGTGGTGGCTTGCTCAATAGTAGCAACTGTGAGAGGGATCTTGGAATCCTAGTGGACAACCATTTAAATATGAGCCAGCAGTGTGCAGCAGCTGCCAAAAAAGCCAACACAGTTCTAGGCTGCATAAACAGAGGGATAGAATCAAGATCACGTGAAGTGTTAATGCCACTGTATAGTGCCTTGGTGAGGCCACACTTGGAATACTGCATACAGTTTTGGTCGCCACGATGTAGAAAAGACGTGGAGACTCTGGAAAGAGTGCAGAGAAGAGCAACCAAGATGATTAGAGGACTGGAGACTAAGACATATGAAGAACGGCTGCAGGAGCTGGGTATGTCTAGTTTGATGAAGAGAAGGACCAGGGGAGACATGATAGCAGTGTTCCGATATCTCAGAGGGTGCCACAAAGAAGAGGGAGCCAAACTATTCTCCAAGGCACCTGGGGGCAGGACAAGAAGCAATGGGTGGAAACTAATCAAGGAGAGAAGCAACTTAGAACTAAGGAGAAATTTCCTGACAGTTAGAACAATTAACCTCTGGAACAGCTTGCCTCCAGAAGTTGTGAATGCCCCAACCCTGGAAGTCTTTAAAAAGATGTTAGATAGCCATTTGTCTGAAATGGTATAAGGTTCCTGCCCACGCAGGGGGTTGAACTAGAAGACCTACAAGGTCCCTTCCAACTCTGCTATTGTATATTGTATATTGTATATTGTATTTGGATGGATGGAACTGATTATCTAGTGGAAGTGGCTCTTTAGTTTTCCCTACTAGTGGCAACTCCAGAGTTTGAATTAATAGTAATCTATGTGGCAGTGTAGGAGGAAGAAAAAGCAAAATTAAGACAGACAACCTCAGTGCTGACGCTGGAATGACCCAGCTGCTCTAGCAACTCTATGCCACTGACCTTGTGTGGATGGATCTCAGCCTGTTTATCTTGTTGGTCTCCTCAGCCTTGATGAACTGTGTGGCAGTAGAGGGACCAGAGACTCTTCAGTTTGGCTGTACTCTACATGTTGCTTTGGTCGATGATTTTGCCAGGAGCAGATACTGCTGTGGAGCTGAACAGGGTGAAAGGAAGGCAGAAGCACCAAAGATACCGGTGGAAGGTTTTGAAACATCTCACCTGAAAGAATGAGTACGAAATCACCTATATGTAGAATAAACAGGCCCAATATTATTTTTTTTGTAAAGTAATTTTTATTGGTTTTACAATATTATAAGGATAAGGGTATATAGGGTTAAAGTAGAAATATTTAGAGCTTTCATGTCAGAGATGGTGGTCACTTCCGATGTTACATATAAAAAAAAAATTCAATAAACAGTAAAAAAGATTACATACATATTGTATCTTGATTACATGCATTCAATCATTTATTTTGTTAACATCTAATACGGAATTACAGTTATATAAAAAAGAAAAAATCACTTTAATGATCAGAGTCTCTTACTTTAATTCTTTTCTTCCCTCCCGCCAGTGGGCAGAACCACAGCGCCTCCCGCTCCGTCATCTTAGTCTGCCAGGTTTAAGGGTTATTTTTTAAGAGAAGCTTCCGCCTCTGCCATTTATTTTAAATTTTATTCTATCCACTCCCCAGAACAGCAACATTCCTTCAGGCATTAACCATTTTGAGCACCCCCCTTTTTTGCACAATTTTTTAAAGAGAAGAAATACTTCTCGGGTTTCCCCGGGGGTCTGCTGCCTCTCTCTCTGTGCACCCAGGATCTCGTCCCTTGTTAGCCCTCTCATCAATTTTTTATCTATCTCTCTGGATGTATCATTTGTTCTGGCATATGTTAAAATTGTAAATTCTTTACTTTTTTTGGTACATTCTGCTAAAGTTATTTTTGTTAAATCTTTTAAGTTATCTGAGTCAAAAGCATTATGAAATCTCAAAAAGCAAATTCTATTTTCAAAATCAATTCCAGTCATATAACCAGCCCTGTCTGTAAACTTTTGTTGTTGTTCCCTTCTCTCTTCGTTCATCTTGTCCGTCCTGTCCTCCAACCCATCAATTTTTTGTTTGTCATTTGTCATTGTTCTTTGTGTCTCCAACAATTCCAGTCTTGTGCTTGTCATATCTTTCCGAATCTGCTTTATTTCTTGCAATATGCTTTGGAACATTCCCTGTATGTTTGTAGAAGCAGCGGTGGAGATGTTTTTCCCATTCGGAGGCTTTCCTGTTGTCATGATTTTTATTGTTAAAGATGGCGACTGGTGGGTGAATAGTCTTGTGAGCTCCAAGTGAGGGGGAAATTCTTTTAAGTTCCAAACAGATGTTATATAACCTCCAGAGAGGCAATTGCAAGATCCAGTCCAAGAAAGAGGGGTACAATGGGAGAGACGCTGAGAGTCACTTGAGTTAACTGTAGATGTAAATTCCTTAATCTTGTAGTGTTAAAGAAATGTTCAAATTTCAAAATAAATTTTCCATTGTGAGCAAAGAAGCGCCATTTTTCCGCCACTTTGGCTTTGGTGAAGAAATAATAAAAACTCCTTTTAACCTTTAATGAGTCCCGGATACAAAGTTTCCAATTGTAATTCCATATATGGTAATACTTTCGCTTTCAGCTAATAGAAAATCGGATGTTACTTTCTCTCTCTCCCCACGCCCGGGAAGCATTTTGAAACGCCGCTTTTTTTTCGAGGGGGGATTTTCAGCAAATTCCCCCCTCTATTTTCCCTTTTCAAGGGTTGAAAGCATATAAAAGCACTTACAGTCTTCATTACACATCGGTGTGATCCTCCAGCTCCGGCACTTCTGCCCCTTACATCCTCCATGTTCCGGCGTCTTCAGCAAAGGGGAAACTCCCCCCGCGAAAGTTCCCCAGCCCCTAGGGCGAAGCAGGAGCGCCCCCCCGACCGCCATCGGGATGGGGGCCCTCTCTGCAAGCCGCCCGTGCAGAGGGCGGTGTTTAAACCTCCCCCCCAAGGGCGCAGTTGAGGCAACACAGCGGCGGACGCGAAGATCCGTGTCCATCCGCGTCCAAAGCCGGAAACGATCTCCCCAATTTACAATATTAAACTATAAAATAAATATAACTTTACCTCATGGAACAGTGATGGCAAACCTTTTAGAGACTGAATGCCCAAAACTATGATCCAAAACCCACTTATTTATCACAAAGTGCCAACATGGCAATTTCCCATACACAGGAGGTGTAGACCTCGTGTGTAGATTGCAGACCTTGATCCTCCATCTCTACTCTGCTCCAGCTATGCCGTGCTGTGAGCTGTGCTCCCCTCCAACCCCAACACGGGAATCACCTTTGCCACCGACTCAACAGGCTGCATGTGAACCACCCATCTTACCCAGACAAGGAAGGGACAGGCGAGGGAGGAAGCCCTCCCATTGGGCTGCAGGGCAAAGCGGTGGGTGATGTAAGAAATGTCCTCAATGGAGTGGGGGAGGGGAGCAGCCTGGCCCCACGTTCCTCTGGCTTTCTAGTAACAAACTCTGGTAAACTCTGTGCTGGGATAATGGTGCTCGTGCTGACAGAGAGGGTTCTGAGTGCCCCCTCTGGAATGCATGCCATAGTTTTGCCACCACTGTCATAGAATAATGGCAATATAAAGGTAACTAGAATTTAGTCTGGAGTAGAATGATAGGGTAGGTTTATTTTAATTATTTTATTTTACTCAATTTATATCCCGCCCTTCTCCAACAGGACCCAGGGCGGCGCACAGGAATTTAAAACAACATACAAAATAGTACAAAATAAATAAATTTAAAAACCTATTAAATGACACAAAACCTGCGCTAAAACCAAATTAAAATCCCCCATTTAAAACTGTCTAATATTAGTCCCAGCGGAGGCTATGTTAGGCCGGCTTGATGAAATAAGTGTGTTTTTAAACTACGGCGGAAGAGGTGGAGGTCGGTGATAGTGCGGAGTTCAGGGGGTAGGTCGTTCCACAGGGCAGGGCCCGCCACAGAGAAGGCTCTTCCCCTGGGTGTCGCCAGCCGGCATTGTCCGGCCGATGGCACCCGGAGAAGGCCCTCTCTGTGGGAGCGTATCGGTCTAAGGGATGTATGGGACAGGAGACGGTCTCGCATATAACTAGGCCCCGAGCCATGGAGTGCTTTGAAGATGGTCGTCAAGACCTTGAAGTGCACCCGAAAGACTTGGTTGAAGGCATTACCACTTTTATAAAAACTGAGAGGGAAAAAGTTCTGTTGGCGAATGGGGAATGCAAGCCTGGTCCTAGTAGTTTTAAGGGTTTGAGGGGTTGGGTTTAAACAGGTGGGCAGGATAGGCTATTAGGTGTGGTAGTTAGGGGTGGTATTCACTTACCTTCCCCACCAGTTTGCAGATGTGAGCGTGTGCACTCAGTACAGAATAGGATGTCCCTTATGTTGATGGGAGAGCCATTGCAACAGTGTTATATGTATATTGTAGGCCCTGAATTCGCTGCCACTGCCAGATGTTTCCCTGGCAAGTAAAGCTGAATCCAATTAAGCAGTCATTCCACAACACAGGAGCTTCCAATGAATAATTTACTGTAGAAAAGCTAAGAACCCATTACAAAATAATCCCAGCAACTGCTGAGTATCCAAATGTGAGTTCTGTGTCTGATAATCAATGTTCACATTACTTGCCTCGTTGTCTCTGGACTGCTCTGTGTAAAAGGGCCAAAATCTCTTCTCTTTTGGGCAGAAGTTGCAGTTCCCATTTGTTCCTTGTTTTGATAAGGGCATGTTAACATGATTACCTACCTTGAATCATGGGAAACCTTTGTTCCTGAGTTCAAAATACTGGTTTTGGTGTAGAAAGCTTAAATGGCTTGATTTGTTTTTGTTACCTGTGCAATCCTCTTTCCAAAACAAATAGGCCTACTCTGTATGATTGGCCAAGAACCAATGAAACCTTTCCCCCCTGGATGTTAGAAGCTTTTTTCCGTAATGGCTCCATCTCTACAACATTCTACCTCTTGAGGTCTATGGAGATTCTCCGTTATCCAGTTCATGGTTGCTCCAAAGGTGCTTTTTCAAGAGACGTCTAGACTTTCAAACCAGAAAGTCCCATTGCCTCTTGAAAAAGCACCTTTGAGCCTATCTCTTGAGGTCTGGGTGGCCTATACTTTTCAGAGTTTAGGAAACTGTGAAGGTGTTAATATTTTGCCATATTTGGCAGTTTGAAGTGATTGTCATTTTGCTACTTTTTAATGATGCTTGCTTTTTCATTGACCATTTTTATGATTTTGCAATTTTTAAAAAAAGATGTAAGCTGCCAGAGTTTATGAAAGTGATCAGGATATTAAAGTATGTACAAAAAAAGTAAATAAATATGTATGTAAGTAAGTAAATATTTGAATACATCTGTTTTGTAACTTTGTAATATAGTTTTCTCTATATGCTACCTTAATGACACTGGTTACTTACTTCTTTATTTAGGGCAAATTAATCATCCACTCTTTCTTTCTTCACAAAGTGCACTTCTTAGCAATTCCTATTGCACTCATCTTAATGCCATCTTTCTCCTGACATATACAAATTTCTTTCCCTTATAAATAAGTGGACAGAAAAGCAATTTTGCTTCTTTCAACACATTACCTTTCTGCCAGCAATTACACCTCTTACAGTAGCCTACAATATCTGCGTCCTTTCTTTCATTTTTAACAAACGTATCGAGGCATTACAAATGCATCTATTTGCTCTAGGGGTTTTGTTTTCTTCAACTATCAAAGCTGCCTTGGTATTTGAGACATTAAGATCCATGTTCCTTGTTTTATAATAGTCTAAAATTTGCTGTAAATCATTTAAGCTCTTAGCCAACATCACCTGCATGCAAGAATATTCTACATTCATGCCTCCATTATCACAAGCACTCTTTGCATAGTTATCTATAAATATATTACATATCCAATAGAGAACAGATATCCTTGTCTTAACACTGCCCAGTGTTCATTTGCTTCATTTCTAATCTAATCACATTCCACAAAGAACCTTATACTCAGATAGTATAACATTAACATTCCTTAATCCAACACCATCCAACATATCACATATTTTCTTTAATTCAGCAAGCATACAATGTTTTCTCATATTAATTTTTCACATTTTTAAAAATTTTTGCTGAAGAGCAAAAATCTGGTTCACATAGCACTTTGTAAATATTGCTCTATGTTATTTATTGTACCATTTAAATCAGAATTTTGCCACATTGCCAGACATACTTAATAGTTTTGTAGCCCCTTCTACTACTTTCTATGTATCTGTATGGGAATAATAATGGCATTATTTCAAGTCAGGCACTAGTGTAGATGTCATACCCATTAAAAAGCTTGCTCATTAACAAATCACATTACTTTTTATTATTTCCTTGGATACACTGCCTATACTTGCACCACATAATTTTTCAACTTTCTCTAGAATTTTATTTCCATCAAAATTACTCTGCAGATTTTGCTGCCTTTATTAATATTAACCATTCCTTGCTCTTTTAAAATTACATTCTATATAGCTATTTTTTTCTGTCTATACACATTATACTATATTTTTCATCCCAATATTTTGAGTAATGACCTTTCATATGTATCTTTCTCATTCACAAGTCTTTCCCTTATTTTTTCCACCAAGCATTCTTTTTCATGTCTCCCATCAACATACTATCTCACACTTTTGTGGCACTCTGTAATATATTTCTTTTTCATTCTGTGCCAAACAGATTCCTCAGTGTTTTTCCATTTATTCTGGTGGAATTTAATCTTTTGGCTAATGCCTTTTCATATATTTCATCTTCTTGCAATCATTCTACTTTAGTTTCACTCTAGTTTCTTTCACTTTTTTGTGTCCCTTTCCACCCAAATTCTTGATCTTGGTGCTATCAAAAAATAGTCTGTCCCACAGACTCTTTGATTATATCTTTGTTTCTCTCAATTTTTCCTCACAGTCAATCAATCAATCAATCATTCATTTGGATTTACAGTATATCCATTTCTTTGCCACATGTATAGACTTCAGCTTAAAGTATATTTTAAACACCTTTTAAAATTTAAAGTATGTTTTAAAGACCTTTTCTCTATGGAAATTTTGTTTATTTATATTTCATATTTCTAGACCGCCCATCTCCCTGAAGGAAATGCTTATCAATTACTAATTCATTCTGGGGTCTTCAAATGGTTCATTACAATTTTCAGTATTATTTTATCTATTCCAACTCATCCTTTGATCGTCTTACAGAAATATTTCCTCCCGGGATTACATGCAATTAGAATTTTGCGCATTTTTTTCTCAAAAAACCATGCCTAGTTCATCCATTATAGAATTCATTGGAGCCTAATATACACCTGTTATCAATCTATAGATTTGTAGCTAGGTAGACAGTCATGATAAGCTATATGATGCATATTTATAATTGTTGCCCTTTCATTTCTTCTTGTTAGGATAATTATCCTGATGTTGGGTTGACAATATATATATATATAAACTGGGATTATTAAAGGGTATATGTATCTTTAAAGACTATGTGGAATCTGATTGGCTGTGTTTCCCAGCTTAATCATAAAAAGCAGCAGGAAACACAGTTCATCCCCCTTTTTTTTTTGCTTTCTTGCTTCTTGATTGCCACTGAGGAAGGAGCTGAAACTGAAGATGGAAGAAGAATCATTGTTTTGACTGACTGTAAGAAAACTGTGTTTTGGTAAAGGACTGTTTATTGTTGGAGGAGTTAGTATCACTGGTTGGAAGAAGTATTTTAGTTACATCAAGAGTAAAGACTATTTATTTTTCTACTATCTGTGTTTGATAGTTCTTGTGTGGTTTATGCAACGTATCTCTTGCTGTCCAGTGTATTGCACTATTCCGCCTGTTTTTTTTTACCCCTAACACTGGTTATGGGCCCAGGCTACACTGTGTAAATACCGATTACAGTTATAGAGGAGTTGCTACACACAACAAACTACTCTGGTGAAGATGGCACAAGTCCAGGCTCCCAATTTGTCACTGATTACTCGGTTGGATGGCACCAACTACGTTTCCTGGTCCACCAAGTGTAGTCTGCTGTTGCGCAGAGAGGGGCTATGGGACATCGTGGCGAATGCACCGGACGTGACTACCTGGAGGGCGGATGACGACGAAGATGCCAGAAAAATAGCTGAGTTCCGGCAAAACAATGAAAGGGCATTATGCATCATAGGATTAACGCTAGATGATACCCAGCTAGTTCATATTTGGGGTGAACTTTCTGCAGCAAGATGCTGGCCGAATTTGAAGAGACTGTATGAGGGATTGATGAGGGATTCTGTAATCAAGAGAGGTGGCGGGACGCAGTTCTAGGGGTGTTTGAACAAAAAAATTCTTAATTTGGCTTTTAGGGGGTTCCAGGGAGGAGGGGAGGGATAGTTTACAATTTAAATGGGGGATTTAATCTGGTTTTACCGCAGGTTTTGTCATTTAATAAGCTTTTTAAATTATATTTGGTACTATTTTGTATATTGTTTTAAATTCCTGTGCGCCGCCCTGGGTCCTCTCGGAGAAGGGCGGGATATAAATTGAATAAATTGAATTGAATTGAATTGAATTGTATGTTTGTGACACCATGGGGACACACATACATTTAACCCGGAAACTGTTTAGAACAAGGCTCAGCAAGAGAGGAGACATGTCAGTCCATATTACTTTAATTTCACAAATACATAGCTTTATTTTTTTTTGTTTCTTTTCTTTTTAAAATTTTTCCTTTTTTTTTTTTTTTTAACTTCTCTCATTCTAAATTGCAATCTTCTGCATGCCATGATTATCACCAGGTGGGCCATAGATGTTGACCTCTGCTTTCTATTTTGGATCAAGGTTGAAGTATCTACCAGCTTACCAGCCTTAATTGTACTTTTCCCACATGTCACATTCCCTGCTGATGGTAAGAGCGGCACCATTCAATTCTAGCTTATTTTGATAAATGTCCCACAACTAGAGTCCAGTTTTATAGCAAAAACATGCTCATGCTATTCTATAAATGAACCTGTAATCTAGAGTACACTTTGTTAGCCAATAACTGTTTCCACATTCTGGCAACTCAGAGGTATATGCAGTGTACTGGCACATTCTCAGGACAGGAAACGTTAATTTTTAATGTTAAACTTGTACTAAAATATTAACAGTGTGACTTATGCCATTCTTCAGAAGAATTTGTCACCATTCCATGGAACACAAGGCTAAATGTACACGAAACATTTCTACTGTGTTTGGCAATACACCTTTCATATTTCTAGTTATTGTTTATATCAGTTTTTAAAACATAAAGTTGTTTGCATTTTGAATGCACACTTGCAAAGGGAGAAAAATCTCACATTAATGCATTAGAGATGCTACACACTGAAATGTTTCACAAAAGCTCACTCCAAACTGACTGATCTCCAGATGTGTGGATTTCAGTTCCCCTTATCCTGGGCAGCATTACTGTCTCTGAGATTTTTGAAATGTAAACACAGTGCCCATATTTAAAAGGGTCCCACATTGGGAAAAGTTGTTTTAAAACAGATTTTTAATTGTGCTTAACTAGCTAGGTAAAGGTTGCCTGTGGAAGATTGTGGAATAGTTAAAAATATTTTCTTTTTATCTTTAACTTTCTCATAACTTATCTACATCTTGATGCTTCAGGAAATAGAAAACTGTATCAGTGTAATGGAGAATGTAAACAAGACAAAGGCCACTAGATCCTTACCTTTTTGAGGCAGGTTCGTAACAATTAAAACCTTCATTCTGACTATATATAAAAACGCTCTATGGAGAAATGAACAGGTTTGGGCATATCATTAAACTATAACTTAGATCATGCTTAAAATGTCACCACTTATTTCTTCATTCTGCTTTCCTTCTCTCCATCTCGTATGACTGTTTGAAGGATGTCATCAGGGATCTGCACACACACGCAACTGATTGGCTTTGCTAGCTGTCCCAGGGTGTACAAATGGCAAATACTTGGTCTTTGAAACTATGCAAGGGCTGAATCAGATACTGCTTGATGTTCTCTCCATTATTCCATGTTCAGACATGTTTTGCTGATATAGCATCCAAACTTTAGAGTTTTCTTTCATATAAGTTTGTGTGTAGCCCTGTACACTGCAGGGGATTGAGAGCCCTGCTCTAAGGCACATCCTTTAATATGATTGTTTATATATATATACACACACATGTTGTGTGTGTATGTTTGTGCATATATATGTGTGTGTGTGTGTGTGTGTGTTAGTTTTATGAGCTGATCAATAAATTAAATTAGAGAGAGACCAGGATAGATCTATTTCGAGCTTATTAGCTCTCATCAGCTGGCCATAACCCTTACTGGGATTCGAACCGGGGCTATGTTGCATGCTAAGCAAGTAGCCTAGCACTTTAGCCAAGCCGGTTCCCCTTATTGCATCAGCTTAGGGTATATTAGTATAGGTAATTGTTTCACAACAACCTGTTATTATTAGGCCCCAATTAAGGGAGGAGACATACTGTTTCCCTTACTGCCTATCGGCTCATCACTAGAGACCATCCAGACAGCAAGCCAAGAATTACGTTGTATAATATTTTAGATATGTGTGTTGATCAATAAATTAAATTAGAGAGAGACCAGGATAGATCTATTTCGAGCTTATTAGCTCTCATCAGCTGGCCATACCCCTTACTGGGATTCGAACCGGGGCTATGTTGCATGCTAAGCAAGTAGCCTAGCACTTTAGCCAAGCCGGTTCCCCTTATTGCATTAGCTTAGACAGGGTATATTAGTATATATATTAGGTTTCACAACAACCTGGTTTGATTCCCAGTAAGAGTATGACTAGCTGATGAGAGCTAAAAAGCTCGAAATAGATCTATCCTAGTCTCTCTGATTTATTTATAGATCAGCTCATAATACTAACAACTATATATATATATATATATAGTTGTTGCAACGTTTCGACAAGATCTCACTTGTCATCATCTGTGACACAAGCCTGCCTGATGATGACAAGTGAGATCTTGTCGAAACGTTGCAACAACTTTTCTATGCCTTACACACGGGAAAATCCCCGAAGCCAGCTATGCCAGCATACCTACACCCGTGAAAATCTACGAAAACACACACACACACACACACACATACATATATATATATATATATATGTGTTTTCTGAGGTTTTCGCGGGTGTTTGTATGTAGGGAGAGAGAGAGAGAGAGAGAGAGAGAGAGAGAGAGAGAGAGAGAGAGAGAGAATAAACTAGTGACAGACCAACCCTGTCTTTCTATCGTTTCCTGCTAGAGGCATACTAGTGAATGTTTGCTAGGACTGAGCAATTCTTTCAATGTCATTTGCATTTTCACCCTATTGCTTTTCTCACTAACCACAATTTATGGTAGGCTGTGCTGTCTAAGAAAGCAAAAAGCTATATTCTTGGACTATTAAGGCTTCCCAAGGAAGGCCCTTTTTACAAGCAATATTTTACACAGGGAAATGCATTCTTGTGCCTACCTTTCTCACATGTATGCACCTTGGAGCAGAGATGTATTTGGTTAGTTAGCTGATGATGACCACCAGACATGGAATAATCCTGGATGAAGATTCTTCCAAACGACTTTCATACCATTGCCAATAAAACTATAGAAACATATCCATGCAAATCTTTCAATTCACAGGAATTACCTTTATGTGTATTTCCCCTAAAGCCTACATTTTTGTACATAAAAGGTATGAAATTACGAGTTATGAATTTCATCAGAAATTTTTGAGCAATACAAGTCTTGGCATTCAGGCTTTTTCTATAGACTTGTGAAGTCCAAAATGGACATTTGAGTAAACTTCCTTAATTCAAATTTCTCATTCACTCAGTTGTACAACACATACACTAGAATCACATACTATTATAGTCAACTAATGTTGGAGCAAGTTTTATTATTTGCTGCTGGCTTTTTTTTTTTTTAGAGGTAATTAATGCTAGGGACAGATTGATGTTCCTTCTCCTGATTTTGTTCTCATTCAGTTCCTCTTCAGCTTCCCACCTTTTTTCTTGCAAATTCTTATATAAAGCCATGTTCTGAATAGGAACATAAATCCTCTAAAGTGATTTTGGGGTCTCTTTGGAACCAAATGCATATGTCAGCCATGCAATGCATATATTTACTATCAATGTGATTGCTGAGCTCTAGGTGGTTCCCAAGCTTTGTGGAACTCAAAAGAAGCAAGTTGTGTCTGCTCTGGAATTAATCTTTCGGTAGAAGAAAAGAAACAGAAATATGTTAAGCATGCACTATTGTTTCACTGGAAGTTCTGAACAAAATCCCCAGCCAAGAATTCTTCTCCTGCTTTTGACTTGAATTAGCAGCTTTGATCTCTTGAGTGTAATTGTTATAGATCAGCACTGATGCATAAATCATGGAAAATCTTTGGAACCCAGGTAGTTTACTACAAAAGTTGAAAGAAGTCACATTGGCCTTGCCAAAGAGGAAATATGGGACAGTTAATTAATAGTACAAAATGCACAGTGACTAGTCATGTAAGGATGTTGGTAAGACTCTTAATATTCTTGGGGAAAGGAAGAGAGACATAATTCTGATTTATTCAAATTCTGCTCTCTGAATAACATTGCAACCAAATACAAATAGCCCCAAATAAGGGTAGTGCATTAAACCTCATCTCCTCCATCCATGTAAACACAACATTAATACTGAAGAAATAAAAAATAAAATAAAATATCCAGTGTTGGGTTGCACGTCTATGTGTTAATGTTCCTTGTCAAGATTCTCACCCATACTTAGTTCTACGTACAATAATTGGAGTGAATTGAATGGATTCATCACTTCCAAGCAAAGACCATCAAGATTGTCCCGTTCTTTTCTCCCCCACAAATACACCATTTCATTTTGATTTTGTTTTAGTTTAACAACACTTGACTGAATTAGTTCCCCAGTCTGTAATTCTGTGGTTCCTCCCTCCTGCTTAGTCACGATGACCAACCACATCAAATGGATGTGAAGTGGAAGAGCTATTGGACTGATTTTCCCCAACCACCTGAGTTTATTAATTAATTAAATAGTAATCCTTCTTTACCAATACTTTAGATTCCAATTTGATCTGTGTTGCAAAGAAATACTTCAAAAAAAAACCCTATAAAATGGAAGCAAAAATTGAATGTGATGGGTATCTTTCCAGGTCAGTAGAAGCATAGATCTTCTTGGGGGGGGGGGGGGTAATGGCTAGATTTGGGGATACAGCTGAGGTGTGAAAGGATGCAATTTAGGTTTTAAAAAAAGATATGAACAGAGCAGGTGACAGTAGTGGGGAGCTGGAGAAGAGTCCATCTTGCAGCATAAGAGCAATGACTGAGTGATACCACAGAAGTGCATACACAATGCTGTGAATATTCAGAATATAATATATCACAAGTCCCATTGGTTGGATATGATTCCCATTCGTCTGACGGGAAAGTCTGGTTCAGCTTACTGTATAGTGTTCTCTGTGGTTAGACAAAAGTTGTGTGACATAGGCAAATTCCTTTAATAAGGAAAAGTAGGGGCTGCTTTTGTTCATTTAATTCACAGGATAGTAATCCGAAGATCTTCCTTTACATTTTTTTTAAAAACTGTGATATTATTAAATAGTAACATGAAAGCCTATATTCCAAAGAAGATCTGTGTGCAATTTTAAGAATCAAGATCTGTTTTACACAGTTACTGCCACCCTGGGTGCTGCCAACAGATCTGGGTACTGCTGTCCCCAACCCCATACATTTTGTGTCCACCTCTTGGTCAGCCAAGCCAAAGTCTTGTAGGTGGCAGATGAGTGGTGCTTTTGAGCAACGTCCAGAGACATCTTGTCCCAAAGCTCTACCATTAGAACTGTTTGATGTGGTTTAAAAACAAAGCAAAACCAAAAACAACCAACGGGGCCCCACAATTTAAGAACGGGGTCCACACACATGAAACGGCTCCTCTTTTCAGTTTGCTTTTCATTAAGAGTTTGGTGGTGCTAGCTGTTGTTCTCAGCCGTGAGATATTTCAATGCAGCAAAGCCGTAGCGGCGTGACATATCCTGCTGGAACTCTTCTTTGAGGGTCTTGAGACAAATACGGTACTGCTTGTTGGAACGGAATTTGGTGATGTCGAAGCTGGGCGCATGTGGCATGTGGATCATGTAGGCGTTGGGAAGCACCGTGAATTCATATTCCTGAGGAAGACAGTCACAGTAAGAGTCAGCAAGAAGACCAATGTCTCATAATTCTTTTATGCCAATAGAAAAGAACATTTGCAGCTCAGGGTTGAACTGTGGGGTCCTTGATGCTGTCTGAGCTTGATTGTTGTCGTGTAGACATTTCATTATCCAGCCTCATCAGCACTATCTAGCTGGGCAATGAAACATCTGCAAGAGAACCATCAAGCTGAGAGAGCAGCAAAGACCTCACCTTTCTTTTTGTTCTGTCTCCTCTCCCCCACAGCCTTAAGCAGTGCAAAAACTGGAAAACAGCAAGTGAAACACTGGCTCTTGTAAAATGATGGTCTGCAAATAAAAACCCTCTTTTAATCCCAGGGTAAATATATCTCCCCTTCCTCCCTGCCTCTTTTCTTTTGTTAACTTTAATAAAATTGAATACGGCATCTGCTTGCTACGCATGTGTACAGTTATGTTTTTAACCCCCTCATATGAGGAAAAACCTAGTCAGTATTTACTCATGTTTGCTGATGTTTCTAAACCATGGCTAAGCCCTGCAAAAGAAGAAACGCTGAGAATTTGTGTTAGAGTGCTAGGGGAGGACAATTAGGCAAGGTTTAAACCACCTTTGGAGCAGTTTGCAAGGCAAATAGAGCCTAAGAAGTGAGCATTCTTATGGCGAAATTTCACAGGATATATTAGATAGAACTGAGGCTTGCTAAAGTTATTTGTTTACAATATCACCAGCAATTTATCTACGAGACGAAATGCATGAAATGTTGAATCTTGGGGATTTATCATCTGAAAGTCTGCTTGCATCTGTTACAGAACAGCAATCCAGAACCATGTAAGCTATTCTCAAGAAGCTTTTCTTTACAGAGAGATGAAACTCCCTATTAATCACTCTGCATTTATTGCAGGATTCTGGTAAAAAATGGAAGGCCTTTGATTAGCCACCCTTCAGTTTCTGAATGACATGTTGACGATGCGGATACATCTAAAGTCAATGTTAGATTCAACTCCTAGCTGGGCTAAGAGAATTTTGCAGCTTTGTTTTGCCTTCTGCCTCAAAGCAGTGATCTTTTACCGACATCAAAGCCTTTCTCTGCTGCCCTTTCATCCTTCCTCAGTTATGTTGCTATTCCAATTTTGCCAAGAGCAGTTGTTTCTCTTCACTGCTTACATATTTTTACGGTAAAAGTAGAGGCCACTGAGGTATCGTTACTATGATAAATTTGAGAAGGAAAAGGAGAAGAAATACCAAACCATAGATGTGCCCATCCATGAACTGAACTCACTATGAATTGAACTTGATTTAAAAAATGTATTTATCCTTTAACTCAGGGGTATCCAACCTTGGCCACTGTAAAACCTGTGGACTTCAACTCCCAGAATTCCCCAGCCAGCCATGCTAGAAGTTGAAGTCCACAAGTCTTTAAGTTGCCAAGGCTGAACACCCCTATTTTAACTGCAGGCATTCTACAGATCATAAGTAGAGACATTTTCTCAATCTTCAAAAATTGATGTGGTTTTGATTGATTGATTGATTGATTGGATTTATATGCTGCCCTTCTCCCAAAGGACTCAGGACGGCGTACAACATAAGAAACACATAATACAAAAATTAAAAAGAGAGTAAATAAAGAATCCAAAAAACAATAAATTAATTAACAATTTCCACATTATGATATAAAATAAATTAAATTTGGAATTAAAATTAATACGTTATTTTATTCAGGCCAGGCCAGCTTGCTGAAAAAGCCAGCTTTTCTCAGTTATTTGATTGCCATTTGGAATTGTCCCAGCTGACTTATCACAAGCAAAGTCAGTGGAGGAAGGTGGATTTCCTTAATGATGGCATGATTCAATTAACATCTGCAGAGATCTGCTTAACAACCATGGCAAAATAGGTCATAAAACTGGGCATGGCTCGCTTAATAATAGCCTTACTTACAACAGAAATTTTGGTCCCAATTGTGATCATAAATCAAGGACTACATTTACTTAGATGGATTTTTTAAAAATACTTTGAAGGACAAAAGTAACCTTAAGAACATGCAATGGCTTGGACTATTCCATTTGTTCCTGTAAACTCTTCTGTTTCTGTCTGAAAAGATTCTTGAGTTTGCATCTCTCACTCTCTCTCTCCCTCCCTCCCTCCCTCTCTCTGTCAATCCATTCATCCAAAAATTAAAATTCCTGTTTCATTATAACAAGGTTTCCCGAATATTTATTTATTTAAATTTATATCCCGCCCTTCTCCATGGAGGACCCAGGGAGGCGCACAGGAAATTTAAAAAACATATAAAGTACAAAAAATAAATATATAATTTAAAATAAATATTAAACACTCCCACCTGTGCTAAAACCAAATTTAAAACCCAATTTAAAAACTTCCTAAAAGTCCCCATGGGAGGTTAGGCTAGGCCGGCTTGTTGGAACAAATATGTCTTTAGACATTGGCGGAAGAGGCGGAGGTCGGTGATGGTACGTAATTCAGGGGGTAGGTCATTCCAGAGGGCTGGGCCCGCCACAGAGAAGGCTTTTCCCCTGGTTGTCGCCAGTCGGTATTGTCCGGCCGGCGGCACCCTGAGAAGGCCCTCTCTGTGGGAGCGTATCGGTCTAAGGGATGTATGGGGCAGGAGACGGTCTCGCATATAACTAGGCCCCGAGCCATGGAGCATTTTAAAGATGGTCGTCAGAACCTTGAAGCGCACCCGAAAGGCCACAGGAAGCCAATGAAGCTCGCGCAGGATCGGTGTTATGTGGGAGCATCTGGTGGCTCCCATAATCACCCATGCGGCTGCGTTTTGGACTAGCTGTAGCTTTCGGGTGCACCTCAAGGGAAGCCCCATGTAATATAATTTTTGAGCAACATGCTTTGTTCCCAACTATGCAAAATGTTTTGAACATTTAATTTTGTGTTTGATTTATATCCTTTTTTTTCTATAGGAACTTATGGTGGTATACTTGCACATCGTCCTTCTGGTTATTTCCACAACAACCCTGCGTTTTTGATTGGGCTACAGGAGAGTGATTCATTCAAAACCATCTAATTCATTCCTATGGTTGAAGACTGGAATTGAGCCTGGGTCTACCCGAGTTTATAATCTTGACAACTGCAGTTCTACATGGGAAAAACTTTTCACTGTAGAGCAGGGGTCCCCAACCCCCGGGCTGCGGACTCTTGCCGGTCCGTGGCTTGATAGGAACTGGGCCGCAGGGCCGGAGAGGAGGAGGAGGGAGGAGGGGGCAGCCCCCTGGGCAGAGCGCACACCGGATGCAGGAGAGCGCAGGCGTGGCCGTTTGCGCCATTGGAGGCCCTAGAGGGCCGAGTGAGCTGACTCCTCCCTGCGTGCGCATGCGCCGCCTGTTCCCCCTTCCCCTGTGTGCGCATGTGCCGCCTGTTTCCCCCCCCTGCTCCTCCTCTACGCCAGCCGGTCTGCAGAATTTTCTTGAAAATGAAACCGGTCCCTGGTGTAAAAAACGTTGGGGACCCCTGCTGTAGAGCACGAGTTTGCTAAGATACAAATCTGGTCTACCTTAAAGGATTGACGAGTTAGGGATTTTTGTGGAATTATTTAAGAATGCAATATCAAGTTCAATATCAGATCAAGGCCATTGAGATTCACCCCTTGCTCAAAAAGGAAATTAAAATTAACACATTTGTAGAATTTTCCCGATGTAGATGTGTGTCGTTCTTTGGTTCCTCCTTTCCATTAGTATGTGAGGAAGCAATTCATCAGGTCCTGGAGATATAAACTCATTCAAAGTAAACAACTATTCTCTGGTATATATTTTTTAATTATTCTCAGTCCTTAATCTTGCTGCTTCATTCTGTTCTTCAGTATTGACTGGCAGAACAGAAGGCTTATCAGAACTTCCTGATTACTCTAGGATCATCATTTAACCATCTATTGAGGACAGGAATGCCCAATCATCCTTAACCTCTATCCATCTTTTCTTGCTCTGCATTAAAGTTAGCATTTCAAAGTTGGAATGGGAAGCGTTATGCTCTCTTCCTGCAGTTCTTCGTTTTATTATACGCAAATATTTTCACTCCAGGTTGGCTACTGTGCACTATATAGCAGAATTCCCTTTCCAGGGAAGACAGGTTAAATGGTTTGTCTTTATTTTTTTATAAACAGGTTCACTAGTGGACCAGTGAAACAGTAGTCTTTCTCCCCTCTCTCCATCATGGAGGTTAGAAGAGTTATGCTACTTTTCCCTTCTAGTTCAAGAGACATGAAGAAAGGAAAACACTTTTTCTTTAGTTTACTTTCAGAAGTCTACCACTGCAAGGATCACCAACCCTTGGTCCGTGGACTGGCATTGGTCTGCGTCCTGCCAGAAAATGGGCCGCGCAAACAAGTAAAACCCCATCTGTGGGATGTAGGCAGCATACAAAGCCACATCCCCTCCGGTCCATAGAAAAACCTCTCCCCATGGAACCAGTCCCTGGTGCCCAAAAGGTTGGGGCTGCTGCACTAGTGGACATACCAGATGGAAGATGTCAAATATGGATGAGGGTCCTGAAAAAGCTCTTATCGTTTGAAACCACGTGTCCTTAAATCTCTTCCATGGAAAAAAGAGTGAGCGATATTTGTTTTCCCAGTACAGATAGCAGAAGGGGACTCTCCCAACTGGCCAGCATTGTTTCCAAACCTGAACTCGATTTCCTAAGTTATCTTCATTTAAACATAGATTTCGCATAGGAGCCCGGTTGCTTTAGACTGTTGTTGAAAGAACCCAGTGACCATAATGTATAGGACCTGAGCAGCTGTGTCCTTTGGACATGTATCTGTTAACATTCTACCTTTTAAAACTGAACAGCTGGTAGACCGATATTTCTTGCATTTTGTACAAAACCGAAGAAACTGTTTTATGCCCTTAGCGTTCTTTGCCAACTTCAACTCATTCTATGCTTTAGCCTTTCTGACACTGTATGCACAAAGACACTATTATGAATCGTCCTATTGCCCCCCTGAGAAACATTTGCCTCATTTAAAGCAGTAAATGCTCCTTGAGAGGTAATCCAAAGAATGAGCTGTATCTTTCCACCTGTTCTGGGAAACTGTTTTGTAGAGAAGCGAAGAGCTAATTGTAGGGCAGACCTGCTAATTTAAGATGCCAGTTGCAAATTTAGAGGTGCTGGTTAGCGGCGCAGGGTACAGTTTAATTGTTACCCATCTTTTGGTAAACTGATTACTGGATGGGGGGGAAATGATCCTACTGGGTGTTATTTGGCACAAATACATTTTTTTTCCATGAGACATAGTTTTTTATGGTCTTTCACTCTGGTCTCTTGGAATTAATTTGGAGCACCAAATGTTTACACAGAAACCTGAAGCCCATTATGCATGAACATGGAAAAAAAAAACCCCAACAACCCCACATTCTGAAGGGGAAAGAATCCTGCCTGTGCTTTTTATGCTATATTCCAACCAAATGGAACTGAGGTGGCACAGTGGTTAGAATGCAGAATTTCAGGCTAATTCAGTTAGGGAGGGAGGGAGGGAGGGAGGGAGGGAGGGAGGGAGGGAGAGGGAGTCAACGTATTCTCCAAAGCACCTGAGGGTAGGACAAGAAGCAATGGGTGGACACTAATCAAGTAGAGAAGCATTGGATGTTTTTAAGATGATATTGAATAACCATTTGTCTGAAGTGGTGTAGGGTTCATGCCTAAGCAAGGGGTTGGACTAGAAGGTCTCCAAGGTCCCTTCCAACTATCCTATCCTATCCTATCCTATCCTATCCTATCCTATCCTATCCTATCCTATCCTATCCTATCCTATCCTATCCTATCCTAGGAGTTTGCGTCTTACTGGCAGAAGGTTGGCTCAGCCTTCCATCCTTCTGAGGTTGATAAAATGAGGACCCAGATTGTTGCGGACAATATGCTGACTCTGTAAAAGCGCTTAGAGAATGCTGTGAAGCAGTATATCAGCACTATTGCTATTCCCCAGAACTAGGAAGAATAGACTAAGTGGCTATGCTATCTAGGAGTTGTGAGAGCTGTTGATTAGAAAACCTATTCTATTCTGCTTCATGTTAACAGTATAAATCAATTAATTTTTCAAAAACAAATGAACTCTTTCACGAATAAAGGTGAATATGCATGTCTCTGGATAATGTTGCAGAATCCAATCTGGGTTGGACAAAACCAGGATCAGAGGTTTTGTCTTCTGGGTTTTCAGACTAGTGCTGGATCTCATCTTGAGGGAACTTCTCTCTAGCAGTCTCTCTCTAGCAGCCTCTGCTAGAGAAAAGTGCCCTCAAGATGGGCTTTAGCATGGGTCTAGAAAGCTCAGAAGACAAAACCTCTTGTCCCAGTGACTGACCCAGATTGCATCCTGTCTAACTCTTCCTTCTTAGTGAATCTGAACAAGAGGGTACTCCCATAATCTATGATGCAATGAGAAGCAAACTTTCTATAAAAGCAGTATCTTTTATATTAAAAAAGAATGGGGAAACAAATTGCTGCAACTAAAATTTCTACTCCTCACCTGTGCATCCAATTCCATAATGTGTGCAACTTTATTCCAACCAAATCCAACAAACCTTCGGTCATATTCTGGACAATCCTGCCTTACCACAACATATGGCTCAAAGTCTGCTTCCCATTCAACTCGATATGGTGTGGTGGCTGTTCGCCACTTGGCAAAATTGGTTGGTGCATGCCCTTTTGTCCATACGTGATACCTGGAAAAGATATTGATTGAAAGAATCACTGATAGAAGCAAGAGTTGGAAACAATCCACAGCAAGAGATAGGTAAGAGTATAGTTTGGTTCATTTCCTTTTACCTTCACCTTTTGGTTTGTTCACTTGACAAGATGTTTAATTCATTTCTTGTCAACACTGCTGATACAACTTCAAAAGAGGTTCCTGCATATGCATAGCACACAAAGAACACATCTTGCAACTTTTCCATGGGCCTCAAAGCAGGGCAAAATGAGCAATTTGGCCATGTGGCTTTGGTCGTAGAAAAAAGGCACTGTGGTGCTTCAGGATGCAGCTTTGAGAACCTCAAAAAAATCAGATATTCGGTGGGCATTACCATCTTTTCCTGAAAATAAGACAAGGTCTTATTTTCTTTTAACCCCCCGAAATAAGCGCTTGGCCTTATTTTCAGAGATTATTCTTATTATTTTTAAGGTGCAGGAGGTGGTGAGCGTGGTCACCTCATGGCTGCTGCAGCGTTGCAATATTTTTGGGGAAGGCTTATTTTCAGGGGAGGGCTTATTTTAGCGCATGTGCTCAAAAGCCTGATTAATCTTATTATCCAGGGAGGACTTATTTTCAGGGAAACAGGGTATCCCCCAGGCTTCCATTTGAAAAATGATATTTTCTATAATTACAGAAAGCAAAGAAATTATGACTGATAAAGAAACCGTAACTACAGCAGTTCTGGACTGTGAGATTTAATTGCCGAAATTGTAAAAAATGGTACTTTGAGAAGATGTTGACATGCAGGTAAAGGTTTTGTAAATTAGCTCAGCCACCATTCAGAATTATAATGGGTTTTAGTAGTTTGTTTTCAAGGCATGCAGAATTCTGTGGAGGTGTTTCTGTCATCATGCCAGAAATTTAGATCAATACAAGCATTAAATAAAAACGTAGGCAAATATTATCAGTGCCATCAAAGCTATCGTTTTGTTGCCATGTGTCATCTACACAATTTCATCTAGACAATCAGTTCAATTTACAGGAAAGGATCCCTTTATAATTTGTTAATTTTACCCATGTCACTGCCAGGCCTATCCAAACACAGCTACTATTCTTCCATTAAGACAACGATCAATATTTTTCTCTTGCATTTATTTATTTATAGATCAAATTTATATGGCCACCCATCTCTGGGCAAAGTACAACAAAGTTATACATGGTAAACATATAATAAACCAGTCATTATTAAAAAAAAAACCTTTTAAAAACAACAACAACAAGGGATATGAGAGAATAGACTCGCTGTGTCATTCCAGAATGATATTGGCTACTGCTTCACATCAATTAAACCAGCCTAATATTACATCACTTGTTTATATATTAAACTATATTCAAAGGTTTACTTCAAAAGTCAATATAGTCAGACTTGTCAGACTGTATTGGGTTTTAATACAATACAGACATGGTATTGTATCTAGATTTGATTTAAACATCAAGGACCTCAATGAAAATACTGCAAATATTCAGCTTGCAATTTTGACTTGATCTAACTTTGGAATCTAAAGAATCCTATTCAAGATCTATGGTTATGCTCACAGAAAAAGCATATGTGGGGTAAGAGTACAAAGAATCATAGGCTGGAAGGGACCTTGGAGGTATTCCAATCCAACCACCTGCCTTATACTAGGAGGCCCCAATGTTTTGGGCATCACAGACTGGTTCTCTGTGTGTGTGTATGCATATAATTATACATGTGTGTATTCATTGCTTAATATTTTCCAGAAGTTCTCTAGAATCATTATAGCAGCATTCATTTTGTTGCGTTTTTTCCCCCCAGAATGAACCATAGAGAAGATGATTACAAATAAGTTAATGAGAGAATTGCCAATTTTGTTTTGTTTTTGTTTTATTTTGGCTCAATGTAATTGCATTCAAACTTGTTGACATGGACAGGTCAACACACATTAGTGTAATACTGAAAATTCTCCTTGGACAAGGGATTATATGATGTAATTTTCTTTCTCTAAAAACCCCTGAATAATCAGAGAGCAAGTAATTGCACAGCATTTGGAAGTAGATTTAGAGCAGCAGCAATTAACTTACTCCGAAACCTTAGTAGAGCAAAGTTTAATTTTTCTCTACAGACAAGGAAATCTCCAGACCTTTAATATAAAACCCTTGAGACAAATCTACAATGAAGCCATCCATTATTCTCCATTACAAAGCTCTCATACTCAAAATATCCAGGCCACCACAACATTTGCTGGAACAGAAATAAAAGGAAGACATTTACCACAGAAAACTAATTTATATGTCACATATGCCCAAAGGGGAAAAAAAGTTAATCATTGTAGAAAACAGGAGACCAAATAAAAAGAAAAAAGTTTGGAATGCTACAGGAACGAGCAGGAATCATTGTCATACAAGTTTTCCCCTATTAGTTTGGCCTTCAATATTTACTAACAACTTATTAAAACCACCCTGAAAACAAAGGTAGAAATGGTTAGTTGGTGGACGTTGGCTGTGAGAACACTGGAACAATCAGGTGGACTGAGAAAAATATGTGAAGATTAGCTGTATGGAGAGATACTAATAATTTAGAAGCTCTGTCTTTTTTGTGATGTATATATTTATATATTATATATTATATTATATATATTATATATATATATTATTATATTATATTTATTCAATTTATACCCCGCCCTTCTCCAAACGGACCCAGGGCGGCGCACAGGAAAATTAAAATACATACAAAACATCATATAAAATTTAAAAAACTAATTCAATAGAACCTGTGCTAAAACCAGATTAAAATCCCCAAATTTAAAAACTATCTAAAAGTCAGTATAGGAGGCTACGCTAGGCCGGCTAGATGGAACAAATGTGTCTTAAGACACTTGCGGAAGAGGCGGAGGTCAGAGATGGTGCGAAGTTCAGCGGGTAAGTCGTTCCAAAGGGCTGGACCTGCCACAGAGAAGGCTCTCCCCCTGGGTGTCGCCAGTCGGCATTGTCCGGCCGACGGCACCCTGAGGAGGCCCTCTCTGTGGGAGCGTATTGGTCTGAGGGATGTATGGGGCAGGAGGCGGTCTCGCATATAACTAGGCCCCGAGCCATGGAGCACTTTAAAGATGGTCGTCAGAACCTTGAAGCGCACCCGAAAGACCACAGGAAGCCAGTGCAGCTCGCGCAGGATAGGTGTTATGTGGGAGTGTCTAGGCGCTCCCGTAATCACCCGCGCGGCTGCATTCTGGACTAACTGCAGCTTTCGAGTGCACCTCAAGGGAAGCCCCATGTAGAGAGCATTACAGTAGTCGAGTCGAGAGGTCACGAGGGCCTGAGTGACTGTGCGAAGGGCAGCCCGGTCCAGTAAGGGCCGCAATTGGCGCATCAGGCGTACCTGATGGAAAGCCCCCCTGGCCACGGCCGCCACATGGTCCTCCATGGACAGCCGGGAATCCAGGAGGACACCCAAATTGCGCGCCCTCTCCACGGGGGCCGGTGTTTCGCCCCCATTGGCCAGAGTTGGAATAATCTGGCTGAACCGGGGTGCCGGAAGCCACAGCCACTCAGTCTTGGACGGGTTGAGCCTGAGTTTGTTACTACCCATCCAGATCCGTACGGCCTCCAAACACCGGGACATGACCTCGACGGCATCGTTGGGGTGGTCTGGGGTGGATATGTACAACTGAGTATCATCAGCGTACAGATGATATCCCACCCCAAAACCACGGATGATCTCGCCCAGCGGCTTCATGTATGTGTTGAACAGTAGGGGCGAGAGGACCGACCCTTGAGGTACCCCACATACGAGGGGCCTCGAGGCCGACCTCTGCCCCCCTGCCAACACATATTGCGACCGACCAGAGAGGTAGGAAGAGAACCACCGTAGAACGGTGCCTCCCAGCCCCAACCCCCCCAGTCGGCGCAATAGGATACCATGGTCGATGGTATCAAAAGCCGCTGAGAGGTCTAATAGGACTAGGATAGAGGAATATCCTCTATCCCGCGCCCTCCAGAGATCATCAACCAACGCGACCAATGCCGTCTCGGTGCTATGCCCGGGTCGGAAGCCGGACTGGCGCGGGTCTAGATAATCAACTTCCTCCAAGTGTCGCGGAAACTGTTGGGCCACCACACTCTCAACAACCTTCACTAAAAAGTGAAGGTTGGAGACGGGACGATAGTTCTCTAGTAATGCTGGATCCAGGGACGGCTTCTTGAGGAGGGGCCTTACTACCGCCTCTTTCAAGACGGCAGGCAAGGACCCCTCACTCAAAGATGCGTTGACAATGCCCTGGAGCCAGCCTCGTGTCGTCTCCCAGGATGCCAGTACAAGCCAGGAGGGACACGGGTCCAATAAACATGTGGTAGCCCTAAGTCTCTTTGACAACTTGTCCATATCCTCGGTAGTAACAAAATCAAACTCCTCCCAAGATGGTGTCTCAAGAGCAACCTCGGACCGCTCAGCTGGACCACTGTCGATGGAGGGCAGCTCGCTCCGAATCCGAGTGATTTTCTCCTGCAGATAAATCCCAAATTCCTCTGCTCGACCCTGTAGAGGGGCTTCCCGCGGCCTCTGTTGAAGGAGGGAGCGGGTCACCCCAAACAGGGCGGCAGGGCGGTTATCTGCGGATGCAATAAGAGTGGCACAATACTCACGTTTGGCCACTCTTATCGCCACCAGGTAAGTCCTAATGTAGGTTCTCACTAGTGTTCGGTCGGCTTCGGAGCGAGAGGATCTCCATCTGCTCTCTAGGCGTCTCTTGTGGCGCTTCATCTCCCTAAGCTCCTCGGTGAACCAAGGAGCCCGGGTGGATCGTCGCCGCAAGAGAGGCCGCTCGGGCGCAACTCGGTCCAAGGCCCCCGTGGCCACACTTAACCATGCGGCCACTAGTCCTCAGTCGAGTCGCGGGGCAAGTCCACAGGAATTGGCCCAAGCTCCCTTTGGAACCTTACCGGGTCCATCAGAAGCCTGGGGCGGAACCATATAGGAATATCCGGTTCCGCCTCCCCGCGATGGGGTGTAGCGATCGGAAAGTCGAGCCGAAGGAGAGCGTGATCTGTCCATGACAGGGGTGTGATGACTAAATCCTCTATTCCCAGATCACGACTCCACTGTCCCGAGACGATGTCTTGTTCTCTATGCAAAAAACAACCCAGTGTGAAAGTAAATTCCATGCCTGTGGAAAATTTGATTGATGATGAAGCAGAAAACGGAAATGAACGTTTACATGTTCGTATTTTCCAGTAGATTTTTCTTTTAACTAGGGATGGAACAGTTGTTTTCTTAATTAATTACTTGCACACATTACAAAGTGATACTGGTAGAATTTATTTTAAAAGGGTGTGGGTTTTCTTTCCTTATAAACAAACACGTCAACTCTGCTTTATTCTGGGTCACCTTGTTTAAACTAAATTGAATGGGCACAATTTATCAAGCACGAAGGCCAAGCAATCAGAGCAGTGGGCTCAAATGAATCCTATCTTTTTAAAATGAATATTTCAGAGAGCAGTAATGCTAGATCTGGGGTGTTAAACTCAAGGCCTGCAGGCCAGACGTTTCATATGCTGGCCACGCCCACTCCTGGTTTAGTGAAGGAGAAAAATTGTGATACGTCACATTGATGTTGCTGTGACAATGTGAGTTTGACACACCTGTGCTAGACAGATCAGATACAACTCCCTGCTCAAGCAGGAAAACCTATAACATTTCAAACAAATGGTTATCCAATCTTTTCTTAAAAATATTGGAGCACCCACAACTTCTGGAGGTAAGTAGGTAATAGGGAACCCATGGTATGTTCCATCAGGGGTAAATGATCAATTCTCCTTTTTCCATGATGAGGCTTAGGTTTTGAAACACATTTTTTTAAAAAGGTAAAGAGTCCTTGCAAATATTACATTGCTAGTCATTGCTGACTAAAGGGAGCGGTGTTCATTTTTGTTTCAAGGCCATTGAGCCAGTGCTGTTCAATGACATTTCTGCGGTCATGTGGCCAGCATGACATCATGGAGTTCTGTCACCTTTCCACCAAAGTGATACCTATTAATCCACTCACATTTGCATGCTTTTGAACAGCTGGCAGGAGCTGGGAGGATGGGACCTCATCCTCATTGAGGATGGGACTTCATCCTCTTTGAGGATGGGACTCACCCCTGTTAAGGATGGGACTCACTCCTGGATGAGGAGAGGACCTCACTCCCATTGCATAACACTCAAGTCTTGAATCTGGGCTGCTGGTTTTCTGACTTTGTGTGTGTGTGGGGGGGGGGTTGTGTGTTTGTATCAAAGTGTTTTTTTGAAACACATTGCATTGTTATAAATTGAAACTTGTTCCTTGTTTATGAGGAATCAAAAAACATACTTCCTGAAGCCTTGTAATATTAAATACTTTATTGTTCAAGGATAATTGTTTTAGTTCTCAGTCTTCTATAACGCATTTTAAATCATGTTTTTATAAATTGGTTTTTACTGTATTTTATTTTTTTTGCAAGTCAGTTTGATCCATTAAAAGAGGGGATGACATCACAAACACACACATTCATACCCACTTACGTCCTTCAGGGAGGGGCAGCAGATGGAGAATTTTCAGAAGATGCAAACCAATTTCCCACCAGGTTCCACGGCAATCTTATCTCAGAGATTTCCTACTGAATGTACTGTAGTACAATTCTAACGTGAAAAATATAATATCTACTTGGCAACCACCCTCAATTTCTTCAATTTCTAAGTTTTTATTTTTTTAATAAATATATCAAATCAACGTGTGAACATTATGGGTGTCATACATTCTAATACAAATAATAATAAATATGATTTATAAGATTAATCATAATTATTACATTATTACTCTCCGTTTCTTAAAAGGACAGCAAAACTGCTTGTTTTTCTGTCCTTTTAAGAAACAAAGCTTTGATTGGTGTCTTTGTGTTTTCCCTTCTATTGGAACCCAGACAAAGTAACAAGGAATCAGTAGCCTTTCCAAAAAAAATTCTTTCTTATGGTTTATTGTCTAAAATTCTCCAATCTTTATCCTTTCGAATTAAACCTCCAGACACTCTCCTGAATCTCAAGGAAACAGTGTAAATGGGTGGCTCATTTTAAGTAATAACAGGGAGAATGAGAACACGTTTCTAACCGAAGTTTAGAATGCTTTAAATGTACACCATTGTGTGCCTTCTTTTATACCCAACTGCTTAAAATAGAGAGGGAGGGAGCAAATCTTTTGAATGTATTAAACAAAATACATGCAATACCTGAATGTGAAGAGTGTTCCCATGTCCAACATAGATAACAGCTCTGCCTTTGACTTTGGAAAAGAGAGGCGGTAGCGGAGAGTTTCAAAAGCAGGTACAATTAGAGCTTTTCTTGTATTGGCTAAGTCAAGTTGGCCAACAGATTTCCTGGAAAAGAAACAGCAAATAAAAATCAACTGAATGTTAAATTAGCTTTCTAGAAAGAAGTAGCAATACAACTAAATTATATTATTTTCTACAGAGAATGCTATATACTTGGTTACCATTTAAATTTTCATTTACATTCAAAGCCATCGTGTAATGCATTAATAATTGTATTAACAGGAAGTACAATTGACAAATACTTTTAGTTAGAGGTACCAAGAAAATTTCTACTTTCCCTGATAAGGAAAAAAACCCAACCCACATAGATTCTGTTCCACAGTAAATAACATTCACAAAGCGCTGCTCCAAGTGTGAAATAAGGTTTTTATTTTTTCTGTTTGAATTTTTAAAAGCTCATCATTCATATGTTTATTTCCCCAATCTATATTCAGATGTATTTGCCTATAAGAATTATCAGCCACTCTTTGGCAATGCTGAAGATGAATTACAGAATTGTGGTCTGAAGTTCTCAAGCAGCAATGTGAAAATGGAATGAGATTCACTTTCACATCTCTTGGGGTTTATTTTTCTGAATAAACTTTGGATTTTTCTATTAGCTTCCAATATATCCTCTCAAGTATCTGTCTGTGGCTGTTTTATAAATGAGGGAACTCTTCGCAAACTTTTCTGAAAATTATTTGAAATGTCTGCATCACATTTCTTTTTCAGTGTGTAAAGGTTACTATATTTTGTCAGCCTCCTATTATAAGTTTTGGATACTTATTCTCTGTTTCCTTTCCCACCCCCGTCTCCTTCTATCAATTCTAATTGACCCAGGGAACTGCTTCTAAAATAAAAATATATATTTTATAATCCACCTCCTCCAGTTGCCAAGATTATTCAGTGTTCGTGACACTCTTAACAATTCCACCCCCAGGTTTAAGTGGTACCTTCTTCTGTTGATTCGGCACAGAACTTGGTGTGACCGACAAGATAGTACTAAAGCAAGCAGGAGGAATACTGAAGTCAGTTACGTCTCGTTAAGTGTGCTTGGTCTCAACCAGTTAATGTGCCTTCATAGCAGTCTCATGGACAGACCATCATTTCACGTTTTTCAGCTGTCATAATAGACTTCCAGGATTTTATTTTCCTTTCTTGAAGTAGGAGTCAAAATAAAATCCAACGCAGTTGGAAGAAGGATCCTTACAAGGAGAGGGTTGTAGTTTGCTGGTAGAGCAAATGAGTTAATGTAGAAAGTACTTGGTTTTATCTAGTTAGGGGTGGAAAAATGCTCACAATGGAATTGCTGTAAGGTAAGGTAAAGGTAAAGGTTCCCCTCACACATTTTATTTTATTTTTATTTTTATTAAATTTATACCCCGCCCTTCTCCAAAGAGGACCCAGGGCGGTGCACAAGAATTTAAAAACACATACAAAATGTCACAATACAAAATTTAAAAAACTTATTAAATACCCATCCTGCGCTAAAATCCAATTAAAATTCCCAAAATTAAAACTATCTAAAATAGTCACAGCGGAAGTTACGCTAGGCCGGCTAGGTGAAAGAAATGTGTCTTTAGACACTGGCGGAAGAGGCGGATGTCCGAGATGGTGCGAAGTTCAGGGGGTAGGTCGTTCCAAAGGGCAGGGCCCGCCACATATGTGTTAGCTGTTCCCAACTCTAGAGGGCAGTGATCATCTCTGTTTCAAAGCCAAAGAGCCAGTGCTGTCCGAAGACGTCTCCATGGTCATGTGGCCAGATTGACTAAATGCCGAAAGCTCATGGAACACTGTTACCTTCCCACCAAAGGTGCCTCCTATTTTTTCTACTTGCATTTTTACATGCTTTTGAACTGCTAGGTTGGTAGAAGCTGGGGCAAGTAATGGGAGCTCACACCGTTATGCGGCGCTAGGGATTTGAACCGCTGAACTGCCAACCTTTCTGGTCAACAAGCTCAGGGTCTGAGCCACTGAGCCACCACGTCTCTTTGGAATTGCTGTACAAATGGTCAATTCTATAGAGAAGTCTTCATTAAAGTATGGCCAAAGAGTCAGGAGGCCCTCCAGGAACCTCTCAGGGTCCCAGAAATCAAAATTATTTATCAGTTAATGTTGAAAAACAATATAACATTAAAATTCCATCAAATAATTTGGTGGCAGCAAATGTGTCAATTTTAAATATTGATATTTATAATCAAACAAAAGCCCTTTTGGAGTCCTTCATAATTTTTAAAAGTAAAAATAGTCAACAATTCATATTGCTAAATCTGATTTAATGTAGACATTTTAAAAGCTAACTCAGTTTTGATTCAGCATTTTTTATTTGCGTGTGTGTGCGCGCGCACGCTGTAGAAAGCTTTGTTCAGAAGTTGTCCAAAGAGGTCTTTAACATGGGCCAAGTTATAAATCTGATTATAATCTAGAGAGCTGTTTATTTATTAATAATAAAATGCCCAAGAAGATTAGTACTAAGTTAGTACATAAATATCTGCTTTCAGTAAAAATATCCTCTTTTAGACTGGTTTATTTCCCACCAAAGATGGTCCCTATTTTTCTACTTGCATTTTTATGTGCTTTTGAACTGCTGGGTTGGCAGAAGCTGGGACAAGTAACGGGACCTCACTCCATTATGCAGCAAGAGGGATTCGAACCGCCAAACTGCTGACCTTTCTGATTGACAAGCTTAGTGTCTTAACCACTGAGCTATCTAAATGAGCATTATATAAATTATATCTCAAATAACTATTATCTTTTTTACCTAGGATACCTCTAAGGGGACCTCAGAGGTCAAAGGTATTGTTAGGAATTTAATCAAAGGACAACAGCCATATCCATCAGAAAAAAGCAAACTTGTAAAACTGAATGGGCAATAACTGACCAACACATATTTTTCAAACTTTGGGTGCTAGAGTGGTTATGCAGATTTTGACAGCCCTAATGTAATTCATATTCAGTATCAAGCAAGATTAATTCAGCAAACTTTATATTTATATAAATATACATTTATATTTAGCATTATCTATAGTAGAATAATGAAGGACATATTTTAAGAACGCATGCTATGATTATCTGTTGATACCTCAACAGGTAATGAAATAGTTTGACAGCATGTAAGCAAAAGAAAAAGAAAAAGAGGTCATGGTTTGTTGCATTTCTACACTGCTCTTCTTACCTAAGTGACTCTGGACAAATCACAATAAAAAGAAAAACAATCTCCTTGCAAAATAAGAATTCATAAAAATCAAAGCTCTTTGGCCACAAGATGTCCTCCTTGCTCTACACACAGGAAGAAGGTAATAAAATCATGAGCCAGAGGACTGTGTAAGCAGAGGAAAAGACTGAAGCCCATGAAAACCAACATTCACATTTACCACTCATGCAATACACACTGATGCCATTCCCTCCCTTCACCTCCAAAGTTGAGTACAATAATTATTCTGTCTTGACAAGATTTTGTCTTTCAATCATTTATCTACCTTGTTTGATCACAGTTCTGCTTCCAAGGTATAGTGATGGGTTAACGGTATGTCAAAGAGATAACAACTTCAATAACATTTTCACAGCCGCTCTGTTAAAATCATCCTGGAAGCACAGATATTGGAGATGGGAGTGACCTATAAGTCATCTGGCCCTTTGCCATGCCGAAACAGAATGTGATTGTACACTTATTGAAGTTTTTAACCAGTTCAGTGCTAAGGTGACTTAAAAATGGAGCTGTTCTCTGCTTCTTTGGGAATACATCTTATAATACAAGTGTCACTATGCTGGTTCTCTCCAGATATGCTCAATTTCAGCTCACATTTCTCCAGGTAGCATAGTCATACCGATTGAGAATTATGGAAATTGGGAATTCAAAACATCTGGAAGGATCACACTGGAAAGCTGTTACAGTGATTAACACAAACACACACACACACACACACACACACACACACACACACACCAGTGATATATTTATATCTCTATATCTCATCTAAGTGGAACAATTTGCCTCCAGAAGTTGTAAATGCTCTAACACTGGAAGTTTTAAAGAAAATATTGGATAACCATTTGTCTGAAGTGGTGTAGGATTTCCTGCCTAAGCAGAAGGTTGGACTAGAACACCTCCAAGGTCCGGTCTATTCTATTCTATTCTATTCTATTCTATTCTATTCTATTCATTATCTCTATCTAGTAAAAGACTGCATGCATTTTCGAGAGACCTTGCTTTCAGGAGATGATTACAAAATCAGGACGTCAATATTCCAGATATAGTAATTTACAGATTCCTTTAATTTTGACAAAATTGGCAAGATGACTACTAGTTTAGAACAGGTTTTGAAAAATAACATATATTGTATACCACCACTTCACAGTCCTTTTCAGCCCTCTTTAAGTAGTTTACAGAGACAGCTTATTGCCCCCAACAATCTGAGTCCTCATTTTACCAATCTCAGAAGAATGGAAGACTGAGTCAACCTTGAGCCAGTCAGGATTGAACTCCAGGCATTGGGCAGGGTTAGCCTAAATACTGCACTGCCAATGCTAAGAAAGAAGTGTTTTCAGCATCATGAAATCATAGCAGCTACCTGCTTTTCATTAAAACTTCAATTTTTTTCAGGTTCCACACATGCCTCAAATACTGCTGCTATAAGAGCTACATTAACTTTAATGACCCCCTTCTTACTCGTTTATCAAGATTTGCACCTCCTGAGGGTAAGCAGTACCTTAGAAGATTCAAAGGCATGATGTTTCTACCTAAAACAGCCTGGCAAAAATCTGTGGCCTTAGGCCCACATGCAGGCTTTGGCTTAATTTAGATCTCTGCCCTTGAAGGTTATTGGAATTGGAGAAAAAGGGGGAGGAAAAATATAAGAATGGAGAAAGATGTGACATCAGAAAAATTAGAAGGCTCTTGGATAGATAAAGTTAGTAGAAATAAGACATTAAGCGCCCCCATTTTTGGAACGGTTCTTCAATTTTTTTTTCTTGAGCCATAATAACTATTATCCCACATCCTCCATTACATTAACCCCCTTCCCCCCAAAGTCTCTGAATTTTACCTTGCACAAAATTGTCCATCTTGCTATTAAACCATCTTTTTCTTTGTCTCTTACACTTCTCTAGGCAAACATAACATATAAATTAAAAAAAAAATCCCAGTATCTTCTGACTGTTTCTTGCCTCCTCAGTCCAAGTTATGTTATTCCTATATATCTAGCCCGACTGATATAGGTAGCTTGTCTCTATCAAAACTGTGCTTAAGGACTGAACATTGTATGTGTTATTGTGCCACTTTTTCATTTAAAAGTTGAAGTTGTTCTACACAGCATTTCCTCCTCCTATTTTCCTGCACCAGTGTGTGACATAGGTAGACTTGGATAGGGTAATTGGCTCAAAGTCCGCCAGGTGTTTCCATGGATGAGGGTAGACTAAACCCTATAACTTCCCACTGCTGGTCCTAATCACTACACCACCCTGGCCATGCTGTTTGTGAGAGGCATGATTTGGGGATGGGTGGGGGGTTTACCTGAGGTACTCGTAGAGTCCATACATAGGCAAGAAGTCAATATCCGACAGAAACATGTATGGAGTGCTGATATGTTTCATAGCCACATTTCGCAGGAGATTCACAGGGTAGAATTGTCCCTCTTTATACACAATGTGATATCCAACATTATGACGGCTCATGAGGACCTCAGAACCTTGAGCATAGCGCAGAAATTGTTGGGCCTCTGCATCGGAAAGATAGAGTGCCAGACTGATTGGCCCTTCCCAGTGCTTACAAATGGCTTCAAGCATCTGCAGTCTAGGAGGAAAGGAATAAAAGTTCAGAAAAAGGCATCTTCATTAGTTTGGTTGACCCAGGCAAGCCTTTCTGTCTTGGTGTTGATATTCAGAAATCATACATCTTTCTTGGCACTATATAGGAAGAATTTCCTGCTTCCCTATTTTTTGACTCCTCATCCCAGTTAGTCTCCTATCTAAGGACCAACCAGGATCAACCTTGTTTCATCCAAATGTTATATATGCATCTCCACAGAGATTCACTCAAAAAAAAAAAAAAGGAAGAAAACCTTAGCTAAACATGGCCTGCGTTAAAACACTAGGGAATCAAAGCCTAAGAAACAACTACTGTAGTACAATGTCTATTGTCTCTAGAAGGGGAAAAATAATTAATTTTCAAGGTTTTATGTCTCCACCGAGAAGAGGAAAAGAAACAAATGCAGCAGTTTTATGTAATTGTTGAAGAAAACATGTATTTTTTCTAAACAGTGAAAATAGATAAGCCAAGAAGTAGGAAGGGATAAGTAATTACTTCACTGTTCATTTTATTATGTTCACAAGAAATGCAAGGCAGTGTGGCTAAAAAAAACGCTTGATAAATTAAAAAGGCAAAAATTGAAGCTCCATCAAACAAATAATAATAATAGTAATAAAAGTTTAGTAATAAAAAGGGTTGTTTTGTGTTCAGGAAAACAAGACTTTCTGGTTAAAGATGGTGACTCACAAATACATATAGAAGAAAATATCAATGACGAACACTTTAAACAATTTATTTTCAAGATATGTCATGGGTGTTTTAGCAAGCACAATACAGCCTTGCATTAATTAACAACACTGCAATATAATCCGTGTGCTTCCAGGAACTATTTCCATTCTTAGTAGATTCAATTAAAATGCATGATTATGAAGATATAAATGCAAAAAACCATATGACTTTATATGAAGCTGTTTTTATTCAGAGATGCAATAGCTTTCCTGTCTCCTTTGCTTATTAATGTCAGGGTAGGAAATGTAAGGTCCATCAAAATCCATATCATTTCAGACATCCTGTGAAATAAGCAACCTTGTTCCCAGAATTCACTCATTTTGGGAATGAGGCTGCTTTCAGCCTTGGGCAAAGTAAAAGTATGCCTTTAGTAGAATTGCAGGGAAGTGATTAGAAGCATCTGTTTCCTGGTTACATTAAGTATTAGTAGTATGCGAGATGTTCTGAATTCAATGTAATTGTTTCAAATGTGAATAGTTTGCCTTTCTTTCCCTTTCCCTTCCCTTTCCCTTACCATGGTGACTACAGACAAAGAGAAAAGGCACTATAAAAATAAAAACCCATGTAAGCCACATCAACAATATGATTACCTGGTCCAAATGCATGGTGGAACAGCCAGCTTTTCAGAGCCTTAATAAAGATAACCTTAGAGCACTCAGAAGTACTGTAAACCAAAACTATTCAGAATAATTCATGAGCAACTAGACCCAACCCTGAATAGTGATAATCAAATTATAATAATTAGTCCCAAAGCTGGGGATGGAGAGGATTTTCAGCAGCAAAAGCTGTAAAGCAAGCACGTTTAACTGACGCCATTTCTTCAATAGTCATTTTTATAGCATCTTGTAGTATCACCAGCCACTGTGGTGAAAATATAAGTCCCATCTTCATTACTGATACCTCAGCAGATCAGTGCTATAAATTATAGGTGTGAAAATGAACTGAATCATTCAGAGGACAACTTTCTGTAGTGGATGGATGTCATAAGAGAAAAAGCTGTGCTAAAGAAGACTATTATTATATTTGATGTAAATGTAGAACTACAAAAGAAAGACAGCTGGAAATGCCGCGTCCCTGACACTTCTGGGAGAAGTAGAAAAAAAATGGCCAGCATCATAGCTCAGTTTATTGACTGAGAAGAAATGGCAGAATTGTTTGTGTTTGGGGACTTAGCTGATAAAAAAAGAAAAGAAGTAACAGGCCTTAATGAATTTCTAGTCTAATATTTCTTTTTAAAAGGAGATCTATGTTAGTCTGAAAGAATCAGGAAGAAAACAGGAAGAATCTGGAGCTCCTTTACCGACTAGCAAATACATTAATTCATGAAAGTGCATGCTTTTTAGTACAATTTGATAGTTGGAAAAGATGCTATTGGACTACTTCTGATTTAGTATTTCCCTGATAGCTATTTTGCAAAACCTGCATAGTCTTAGTAAAGGTAATAAGAACATGGTGAAGAAAAACTCCCAGCTACTCATGGTGAATATATCAAGCTATTCTTGTTTGTCTACTTTGCAGATTTTTCTGCTTATCAGTGGTGTTTCAAATGAAGTTTGAAAAGTAATTAAAAGAGAGAAAAACATTTTCAATTCAGCTTATCAAACCATAATTCCCAAATGCTGTAGAATAGCTAAAGGTTGCATTAAAAAGCAAAGAGTAAATTACTAACACAAACCAGGATCTTTTGTTAATCCAAAGTGAAAGAAGAGATTTATTTGTATGGCTCCAATTTTTATGACATTTTAGAAACTACTGAAAATCTGATTGTTCACCCAGGCCTTAAGAGTGATTTGGCATTCTGGTTTTAGTTTAGTTTAGTTATGTCAGGTTTAAATATGTGATGGATCTTTTCCCCCATTGCCCATGTTCTTTTTTAATATACATTTTCTTTTATTTGTAAGGTGCCCAGAATGTCAGTGTCAGGATTAAATAAATTAAATTAGGGAAGAACCCCCCCCCCCCCCCCAGAGCTGCCATTTGAAAGAAAGATAGAAAAGAAACCACATGGATCTCACTGTCATTTTTGTGGAAAATGTATAATCCAGAAACATTCAGGAAAAGATAAAAATAACAATCATAATAATTACCAATGTCAGCTTCATCTCCAGACATTGTTTTACCAGAGCCAGTTCTGTCTCAAGGTTAAAAAAAGAGAGTATTATCCTCTATCTTCCTGGCCTTGCAATACAAGTAAGGTAAAGGTAAAGGTTACCCTTGCATATACATGCTAATCATTTCCGACTCTAGGGGGCAGTGCTCATCTAAGCAGAAGAGCACATGGAACGCTGTTACCTTCCCACCAAAGGTGGTTCCCATTTTTCGACTTGCATTTTTACATGCTTTCGAACTGCTAGGTTGGCAGAACCTGGGGCAAGTAGCGGGAGCTCACTCTGTTATGCAGAGCTAGGGATTCGAACCACTGAACTGCCAACCTTTCTGATCGACAAGCTCAGCCACTGAGCAACCGCATCCCTTTTACAATACAAGTAGACAGCCTTTTTTTTTTTAATGGCCTAGTCTTCTCTTCCAAGAGAATACTTCTTTCAGTTGTTGAATGAGGGAAAAAAGCTACTCATGACAAGAAAACAAAAGGCTTTTGTCTCCGAGTCTGAGAGATTTTTCCGTATGTCTGGAAACTGCTCTCTATTCTGCTTTGTTCCTCTCAAAGTTTCTCTTCCATGTTCAGATCTTAATTTAATATTATTTGCTACAACAGCGGACCTCAAAACTTGGATGTTGCTACAAAGCTAGTCTCCCGCCATAGGCCCGGTATTCAGAGGAAGCAGGTAATAAAGTTCTGCAATCAGATTGACCTAGTCCTCTCTCTCTCTGCTGCATGCCTTGTTCGATCAAATACATTAACTGCATCAATTATTAGTATTTCAGTTTGTCCATGACAATAACACAGAAAATGAGTGCAACTGCTATGGGAGAAATGTAATTTGAAAAAAGAATTTTTTTTTGAAAAAAACAAACCAATAAGAACCTCCCCACTGAAAAACAGAACAGGAAATAAAATGGCTGAGTAATTCTTTAGCAGGATTACCAGTGGTGGGTTTCTGCAGGCTCGCACCTACTCGCGAGAGTCGGTTGGTGAAATTTAGAGAACCGGTGAGAGGGGGTTCCACTGGCGTACCTGGACGTAAATCTGGCCCGCCGCTGCCAGTGACCCAACGGGAAGGAAAGGAAGGAAGGAAGGAAGGAAGGAAAGGAAAGAAGGAAAGAAAGAAATAATTTATCATCACAATTGAGTCCAAAATTTTGGTTGCTAAGCAAGAGCGTTGTTAAATGAGTTTCACCACATTTTAAAAGGTGGCCACTCCCACCCTGTCACATGACTGCCAAGCCACGCTCACAAAATAGGCCACACCTACAGAGTAGGTTCTAAAAAATTTGAAACCCACCACTGAGGATTAGTATTTGAGATTTTTCATGAAAGAATCACTAAGACTGAAAAATAACATACCGATAATGAAAAGGAGGATAGAAGACGTAGGACAGGATAGGGCTATCATAGGATAGAAGATGTAGGACAGGATAGGGCTATCAGAATGAGTAGTATTTTTTTTCTTTTCTGAATAAAGACAAGTGCCTCTATCCATCAATACAAATTCTTCACTTGAATCCAAAGTGAATTTAAAAATCCTGAAGGCAAAGCATACATATGCTTGATGGATTTATTAATTCTCTGTGGCATTCACTCGGTGTCTGATGTTCTCTTGAAAGATTTACCAAACCACAAGTAAACAACCTCCCCCATGCCCTCTCCCCCCCAAAAAAGAAAGGTTTCTTATATTAAAAATCAATGGAACAGGGCTGGTGAAAATTGCAAATGATGTTTAAAGAAGGCTGAGATGAGATCTAAGCATTACTATGGGTTCTATAAATCTGAGGTTGTTTCACCAGAATTGGATAGTTGTTTAGTCAAACTTGAATTTCTAGAGCTTCCATGTGCAGGAACACATGCTTGCATATCGACTGGAGGAATGGAGGATTCTGTTGGTTTCTGATATGTTGGATTTGCTTGGGTATAATCAGCAGGCATGTTGGAATAACACGGTATAGAACTAAATTGAGTTTATTCAGCTAATTTAACAGGGGGGAAAAATGAAAAGAAAGGGCAACTGGTTCTTTCCTCAACAAAATACTTGTCTGCATTGAAAGGAAATATCAGGTACAAATGTGGTGATGCTTTTCAGTGCTGTAAAACAATTTATGCTAAAGGTGAGCCTTCAACTCTGGCTCCTTGATTGCCACTTTTCCATGTGCAGAATACCAACAACAGTAACTACCCTTCCTGCTTGGCTCTGGAATGCCTTTGGAATCTACAATTCATTGTAAGGTAAGGAGATGACCTGGTAAATAGGGGAAGATCTTGCCTCTTCCAAAACATGGGAACCTTTTCACACCCTAGAGGTGGTGACTTGTCCAAGCCATTTGGCCTTGAGATAAGGATTAGTATGTCCCACACAAAGGTGTTGCCTTTGACAGATCTGTATTTCTTATATGAGTATCAAGGTCAGTGGTAACTGTAGGTCAAAAAACCAATTTAGAAAAAAATAATCAATACAATGCGAGCAAGGAAACTATGATGCAAAAACAAATAGAGAATTAATAAAAATATTCTTCTTGAGTCACCATTCAATATTACTCGGTTATTCCTTTTTCTAAGTAATTCCATATATCTAACCTAACTGCAAACAAAATCAATCAATCCATTCAAAACACATAATTGTCTCAAATGTACATCACAGAAATTTCTCACTCTAAGCCTGATCTTCCACTTCTTGTTAGTCTAACTGCTAGTACTTCAAAAGAAAAGGAAACAACTGTGGTATTTACTGCCAAAAGGCTTAAAATATCATTTCTTCTGCCAAGAGATTACATATAAAATTTTCTAAAATCACCAACTGGAAGTAATTGCATTTGCATAAATTCTCTATGAGAACATAGCATTACAATTCCTTACCTGTCCATGGAGAGCTGTGCCACCAGTGTAACATCAGTGTTATCTGTAGCAAACTCATACTCGTAGTGTAAAAAGTATAAGTGAGTCCGATGGACAGTGAAACGCTCTCGCCGAAACTCATAACATAAGTCATCTTCATCCAGCTCGGATAGTTGTTTCTGTAGCTAATACACAAAAGCACAGAAAGCAGCACAAAACTATAAACAAGAGAATATTAATTAGAATCTTACTGAAAAACAAATATAAAATCAAATGTCTCATATGATATCATCTCTACTCTGTATATGACCGTCCGTCCCCCCAAATGATAAAGTCAGTTTACAAGCCTTAAATGAAGAGCTACTTCACATATGTTAGTGTGGGATTAATAGAGGTCAATGATTTCTGTTTTTCTCTCCCTAAATAATTGCCAGCCTCTTTTGGCAATGAGGTAACCATGCAATTCTGATAAGCCCAGCCTGACAGTTTGGATAAGCCCAGGCTCAAACCTTCCTGCAGCTGTTTAATTAAGTGCCTAAGACAGGAGATGTTTGGGGCCATTGATGTTAATTCCTCATCCTAAATTTTGTGGAGAAATTGAACTACATGTGGGTGACCCTGCAGTCCTAAATGAACATTCTACTTCTCAGTAGTACAGCATTCAGATTTTCTTTGTAGACACTGGGGCCACCATGCTTTCGCCCAGATACCAAACTATCTTGTGTAGTTCTAGGTGTGAGCCACTCTTGGCAGTTTACCAGATGCCCTACTACCAATCACACTGATTACAAAAAGTCTCCTCCATTTGCATGCTACATTTTAAGAGATTCAACTGAAGCCAACCTATGGCCATTTCATTTAAGCTTGAGAGATTAAAGCTCTATTATGGGGATGACTATGACTTCTATGGCATGAAGTAAGAAGGAAAGCTGGCTGCAGCAATGGACATAAAACGTGAAAGCGAGACAGATAGGTATATTCTCTTAGGCCTTCTCCTCTAAACTCACATAGAAAGAAGTATGTTGCAAAGTAAAATATTGAAAATATTGCTTGCAGTTGTGAAAATATTTTGCAGACATTATCAATATTCAGTTATCGAAACTACAAATTACAGGATGTGTGGTAAAGAAATCATAGCATTCTAAGCATTATTAAAGCAACAAAAAGATTTATCAAATCATTTATTGCGCTAAGAAGGATAGTATAAAAATGGCCTTCTTCCTACATTTAAAAAAAATGAAACTACCCTATTTTAGAACGGCTGGACTTTGTGGGAAGAGAGAGGTGGTACATGATGCGAATCTCTACAGGAACAGTGCATTGCTGTGATGGAAAAACATTCTCCTTCACAGCAGCATCCAGGAGGAAAGTCCCCCAGGGCTCCTTGCTAAGAGCAGCATTTTATATTTCCTCAGACATTGAGAGGTGTGAAAATAAAAGGGCAAGTACGCCACAAGAATTTACAAAGCTGTTGCATTCCAGGACTTCTACCCCTGCAAGATCTCAGAAAGCACTTTTTACCTTGTTCTATCCCTCCAAATACAATGGAACCTGGCATTTCCCTCACACCATGACTGATGGGCCACCAACAAGACAATAAAATTGCTTCTGACTCAAGTAACCCTACTCAGTAACCCTATTCCAAACCCTTATCCCTGCTTGCTTACCCTCAATTATTTGCCACACTAGCTAGGGGTAATGGGAGTTATGATCAAACACTATCTATGAACCAAGATGTCTCATTTTGTGACAGAGTTGCCTGTTCCAACTGTGGTTACTAACAGGCCTATTTGTACTTTTCTTCTTTCTCATTGTCTGCCTCAGTCATCTTAACTTCCAGTCACAAGGAATGATTTATTAAGAGGTACCATAAAGGTTATAAATAGCTTTTATAACAGTTGCAGTCTTTAAGCCCAAATTTTGGATTGTTCCCCCACTCTTATTTTGCTCATCATTGCAAGAGCATACTCTTAAATTTCAGCATAGTTATCGCTGAAAATGATCACAACCTAATTCATTTCATTTTCTCTAAAGCGTAGATAATATCAGCATTTTAAATAAACTCAGAAACTGCTACATGAAATATCTTAATTTTCTTTCCATTTCTTTTCTTGGAAAGCTATTTAACATCTCTTATCAATCCAAGTCATCAGGCTAAGTAGGCATAGTTAAAAAGCTGTAACTAGCTGTAACTGCATCACTGTTTTAAGATATCACATATCACAAGATCTTTTTTCCATTTCATGAATACCCAGGTTATATATTCATACTTGCAAAACAACAATTATCTAGGTACTGTAGTCACAAAATGATTTTTAGATTACTTCAAACTTCTAAACGCATATAATAACTTAAGATGAATTCTGGAACAATGTCATGAAATTAATTATTTCTCTACTATAGAAAAATGGTGCAAAATACCTGCCCACTCTATATGTATTCCTTACTACATTAACTGAAACTTAAGAAAAGTATTAGAAAGGAGCTATATTATACCTTTGTGTGCATTTCTGTCTCTTCTCCTCTCCATCTCTGAATATGATCACTAATTCTACACTTGCAACAATGCTCTATTCAGATAGTGGTTCAAAATGCTTCTTTGTCAATGAAATACTGTATTAATGCTTGAATTCAATTATTTGGATAAGTATATTGTTTTCATCAAAAATATCTCAGTTGTAGAATATATGTACTTAAACATACTCATGTTGTTATAAATAAAATCCAGTTAAAAGAAAAGCAAAAAAATAATAATTAAAGAATGGAATGTTCTTTTCTCAATTACAGCCTGATATTATTATTTTCTTCATAAATGAAAATGTGGGCAAGTTCTTTTTACATCAACTTTGACTGAGACTAGGCAGAACTGTCAGAAACTACATAATTTGGTTTTGTGGACAACAACTGGCCAGCATTCTGCTAATGGATTCTCTTACTCAGTTAAAAACAGTCTTTCATCTGATCACAGACAACAGGAAAAAGAAATTTGCTTGCTTAATAATAATAGCACAAATAAATACTTACAAGTAGGGCTAGTATCCTAAGATAATCCTAACCTTATTACCCTATCCCTATTGTATCCTATCTGATACATCATATATCCTATATTCTATCATATGCTAAACTAGAAATGACTAGTTTGCATGTGGTATTTGCTGTACATCCTTAAACTGCTAAATTATAATGTATGCCCCCTGGGAATTAGATAATGTTATGAAAATCAGGAATCTTGGTCCCTGTTGCTCAGTTTACATGTTGCTTTGCTTTTACTGCTTTTATGACAGGTTTGTTTATTATCTTTTGGCAACTTGCTTCTGCAGTTTGAAAGCTGCCCACAGGACCTTATGAACTGATTCTCTTGGACCTGTGAAAAAGCCTCTCTTCCTTGAAGAGATTTGTGAATGGATTACTTTTAGCTCAGTGCTTTACTTTTCTTCCAATACGTTCAGGACCTTCAGCATTAGCCTATGATATTGTTAGGATCCATATCAGGTCACTATACTACAAGGAATTTAAAGTCTTTCTATTAAATTGTAAGAGCCACCAAATTAAATAGAAACATCTTTTCTATTTTCTGAGAAATTTCTTCATACTTTCTAAAGACCACAAACATTTCATTGTTTTTCTGTTTGCAACATTTATGTAGTAAATCTACTTTTGATTAAGCATAATAGATGAAATGTTGGTCTTTTTTGCAATCAATCCTTCTGAATGGTTTAAAGAAATCCCAGGCTGTTTCTTTTAAGCAGCTGGATATGCACCTGTAAGCGTCTTGGATTACAGACTAATACTGCAAGACTAGATTGTAAATATTATTATTTTAATTAACATGCTTTGTATTGGAGCTGTATGAGCAAAGTTCGTGGAAAGTCAAATGTCATGCTTGTTCTGTGATATTTGGATGTCAGTATTGTTAATTCAAAAAATGGAAGATGGATTCTTAAGTATCAAGAAATAAGCAGGTAATCATGCACCTTGGGAGAAAAAGATAATGAATATTTGTCTTTTAGTGTATCATATTTCAGCACACTTACCAGTTATCATTACATATTTCACACTGAGAACTAGATTTTTTAAAATCCCAGACAGGACTCTTAATTGCTATTCATTGTGTTCAAAAAGAGCCTTACATCTTCTTTATCCCACAGAACAATAATACACATCATCTTTCCAGGGATCATATGATCTGTGTGAATGATGTATGCAAATAATTTCTATGCATAACACACTTATGTTTTATAATTATGTGATTCTGTAAAGCTAGCAAACTGATAGGATTTGAAAATTATCCATCCATCCACCCATCCATCTATCCACATACTGTACTCAATTACAGTTATTTTCTCTAGATGAATTTCTCTAGATGAAAATTCATCTCTAGATGAATTTTAAAGTTCAGCATATTGTAGACAGCTTTTCACCTTAGAAACTTAACCCTAACTCAATGGTCCCAGGAGCTGAAAACTCAAGCTGCTCTAATGTTTTTGCTCTACCGAAATATTTGAAGTTTAAGGTGTCCATCTGCACAAAGGCTTTCTAGGTGAAAACTCTTATTTGATACTTTTCATGTATCAAATAATTTCTGGTTTTTTTAAAATGTAAATGGAATATTATTTAGGGGAGTAAAGTTTATTCCTGACTTACCAAAGAATAGAAATGTCCATTATTCTCCCTCTACAGCAGAATTCCTTAATCTGGCACTCTGCAATTTTGTTGTGTCTGCAACCCTCAGAATTCCCAGTCCCAACATGTCTGACTGCTGTACTTTAACATGGTCCTGTCTTTTGAGAGCAGTACTATTCTGGATTCCAGTAGCAGACCTTTATTTTGTGAGGCAAAATGAATTCATACAAAAATGATAGGGTTCCCACAGTTTTAATGAATGTGTCAATTGTGACCGTACCTAAGGCAATAGGATTTAGCTACAGGAGCTCATGTCTTCAATGCTACCTGGCCAGACTACTGCAGGGTGTGCTGAATATTTGCTTGAAAATTACTTGAAAACTGAACTCAGAAATATGGCAGCCTGCTTACATACTGGTTCTCATCAGTGGTGGATTTACATTTTTTTTGCTACCGGTTCACTCGTGCATGCAACACTTTTGTGCATACTCAGAAATTTCTGTGCATGCGCAGAAGCATCTGGGCAGATCCTCCCACCACTGCTACTACCAGTTTGCCCGATCCAGGCTGAACAAGAAGCAACCTACCTCTGGGACATATAATACTAATTCTGTAGGCCCTGTATGGGTTACTTAGAAGTTACTGGTTACAATTTAAAGTGTTGGTGTGGTGTTTTATAGCTTGGTATCTGGATATTTACAGGGGCATCTGTTTCAACTGTTATTGGCTTGGTTTATTAGAACAATTTATTTATTTTTATTTATTTATTTATTGAATTTATACCCCGCCCTTCTCCAAACGGACCCAGGGCGGCGCACAGGAACATTAAAAAACATACAAAACATATAAAACTTTAAAAAAAAACTTATTCAACTAAGGGCCTGTACTAAAACCGAATTAAAATCCCCATTTTAAAACTATCTACGAGTCGGTATTGGAGGCTACGCAAGGCCGGCTAGTTGGAATAGGTGTGTCTTCAGACACTTGCGGAAGAGGCGGAGGTCAGAAATGGTACGGAGTTCAGGGGGCAAGTCGTTCCAAAGGGCTGGTCCCACCACAGAGAAGGTTCTCCCCCTGGGTGTCGCCAGTCGGCATTGTCTGGCCGACGGCACCCTGAGGAGGCCCTCTCTGTGGGAGCGTATCGGTCTAAGGGATGTATGGGGCAGGAGGCGGTCTCGCATATAACTAGGCCCCGAGCCATGGAGCGCTTTAAAGATGGTCGTTAAAACCTTGAAGCGCACCCGAAAGACCACAGGAAGCCAGTGCAGCTCGCGCAGGATTGGTGTTATATGGGAGTGTCTAGGCGCTCCCGTAATCACCCGCGCGGCTGCGTTCTGGACTAACTGTAGCTTTCGGGTGCACCTCAAGGGAAGCCCCATGTAGAGAGCATTACAGTAGTCGAGTCGAGACGTGACGAGTGCTTGAGTGACCGTGCGTAAGGCACCCCGGTCCAGTAAGGGGCGCAATTGGCGCATCAGGCGTACCTGATGGAACGCCCCCCTGGCCACGGCTGCCACATGGTCCTCCATAGACAGCCGGGAGTCCAGGAGGACACCCAAATTGCGCGCCCTCTCCAAGGGGGCAGGTGTTTCGCCCCCAATGGCCAGAGTTGGAATAATCTGGCTGAACCGGGGTGCCGGAAGCCACAGCCACTCAGTCTTGGACGGGTTGAGCTTGAGTTTGTTACTACCCATCCAGATCCGTACGGCCTCCAAACACCAAAACACCAAAAACAATTTATTAGAACAGTTAGCGAGGAATATTTATATAAATGTGTGTGTGTGTGTGTGTGTGTGTGTGTGTGCGTGTATGGGTATATCTGTATAAACAGTGTGCTGTTTAAGTACAATTATACTATAGTTGTATAGAGTACAACTATCTCAGGTTGAGATGTAGTAATGGTAATAGTAACAATAATATTCTTAACATCAATAATAATCATATAATAATAATTTTTATTTATCCATTTTAGTACATCTTCATTGTAATTAATCCTTCTCTTATACTTTTAGGTTTCTAACTTCTGTTTCTGCTATTTAGCCATTGATAAAACAAAACCCATGTTAAAATATATTCAGTTTCTTCCTTCTCCTTAAGTGTTAGTCTATCCATTTCTGCACATTCTAATATTTTTATTACAATTTTATCAGTAGGGATCCCTTCACTTTTCCATTGTTGTGAAAACATAATTCTGGCTGGGAGGAACATTTTCAAGAGGTTCAGAAGGATTTGCTTTTGTATTTTATGCATTTTATTTTATGCAGGTATTCTTGGTTTTCCAGAAAATGCTTAAAACGTAATTGTTTGGAGGGCCCTTGCTTAAGTGGACACCTGATAGCATCCTATTTTCTTTTGCTTTTTGTGTTTTTATGTAGGCTTTGATGTGATTATTGCTATTATTATTCTGATTAGTTTTAATCTAAACACAGAAGTTTTTTTTTTAATATACATGCTATTAGATGAGAAAATATGTTTTGATCGCATTAAGTAGTAAAGTAATTAATAAATAATACATCTTTAACAGTTATATAGAAGGATAATTGTTTGGAGGCATGATAATTCTCATATTTGAGAATTAGCCTGAAACTGCATCTCTTAAAATTTTCTCTTTGATATGATTACAGATAATCACTTGTATTCTTAATTATAATGTTACATGAAGTTCCAAACTGTTATCAATCAACAGAATCGGCACACAGAAAAACATGTTGAGAATTGTCTTAATAGATTTGTTTTCCAGCTAGTAATGTAAGTGTGTAGTTGTTATAGCTCTTTCAACCAGTTCCCTAAGGGGTAGCTCTCCATAGGGGAGAAAAAGGATGATATGTTTATCATCTAATGTTCATTTATTTCATTTCAATTAGTAATTATTTGCTCTGATTTCTGAAAGTGTTGCTAGGGTCGTACTAAAAACACAGAAATATATATAAAACCTTAGCTTCACAATCTCCACAAATAATTGTCTAGAAGAGAGAGTTTAGAAGCAGGATGTATATATACAACATTGACTTACTGATATACAACAATTAATTAGTGTTCTTCCAAGTATTGAAGTAGTTATTTTCAATTTAACTCAAAACTCTGCTTTTATTTCCTTCTGTTGACAGACTATTTTTAAGGAAGTCAGGGAATCAAACTGGCCTCAGTGACATTGTCCAGACTTGAACACAGTGGTAGGATTCAAATAATTTAACAACCGGTTCTTCCTAATGACAAGATGAGGGGGTGTGGCTGGGCTGGGTGTCATGTGACTGAGTGGGTGTGGCCAACTCTATGTCACTTGCGTGGGTAGTGCCTGTATGGGACAGGTGAGGATAGGGAGGGAATCCTGGAGTCTCTGGTGGGTGGGATGGGAGGAAAGAAAGATCCAACCTCTCTCTCTCTCTGTGTGTGTATGTGTGTGTGTGTGAGAGAGAGAGAGAGGGAGAGAGAGAAGTAGGTAGGTAGGTAGGTAGTTTAGAGGGTTGAGTTAGAGGCATGGTGGAAGCAAGCAGGGCGATGGGGGTGGAGGTGTCCCTTTAGAAAGGCAGGAATTGGCATGTCCCCTGAACCAAGGCGAAGGGTGAGTGGGGAGCATGTGGGCGGAAGGATGGTGAGAGCCACGCCCGAAAGGCAGCCAAGCCTTGCAGTGTTCACCCTGAGGCACCCTTTGTCTGAGTGCTGTTACAGGAAGCTGCAGTGAGCAGAGCAGGTGAACCATGGAGATCAGCTGGGCCACCTGGCCGGCTGCGATGAAGGCAGGCAAGCAGGTGAGGTGTGGAGATCAGCTGGGCCGTGCGGTCTTGGCAAACAAAGGAGTCACAGAGTAGCTGGGCGTTGGCATGATTATAGCCACCGGCTAAGACGATCGAGGCAAGTAAGGAGGTGTGGGATGGGGCAGGGCCAGCCAGTGGTGCGATCAGTCAGTTCTCCAAACTGCACAAAATCTTAACAAGCAGTTTGCCTGAACCGGTCTGAACCGGCTGAATCCCACCTCTGCTTGGACTTTAGGGCAAGGTACTATCTAGCATTTTGTGCTATGTGCTTTGGAGGTACCCAACATACTTCCAAGAAAGAGAAAGAACCAAATACAAGTGATGCATGAACAAATACAATCAGTTCCTTTTATACACTTATGTTCCTGGCTGTTATTTTGGGAAGTTTATGATTGGAACATAGTCAAGAAAAGTAATCTTGCCAAGAAAGGCAGTCTTCATGCTAATGATTGCCAGTTTCTTTGTGGGACCTTCTCAAAGATCTCGGTATTGATAAATGAATCTTGTTTACCAATCACTTTCTTCCAGAAAAGTATTATCTAATGTTGATAATTTTTCACATATTTTGAAAAGAATTATTATTTGGTAAATCTCAACATATTCCACTTTACAGATTCTGCATTTACAGTATACTTCTTTCCTAATCTTACCATTTTTGTTCCTAGCCACTTGGTTTGCTGCTATGGTAATGGAATCATCACCTATGCAAACTCATATTTAAAAATCAGTCAGGTGTGCTAAACCTTTGTGTTTCTTTCTCTGAAGATCACTATCATTTGTAGAGTTGTCATAGCTATGCAGATTTCTAGTAAATTCTTCAGATGATTCCAGAGCTTCAGTTCTCTTTTTCCTTTGTACAGCAATGATCAGGTAACAACAATTTCACAAGGAAAAAACAACCAACACACACACACACACACACTGAGATCCATTCCTTTTCTACGGGGCTAGTTGTAGAGATGGTTTAATGCTATACCTTATCTGCTTCCATAACAGTCAATCCTCAAACTAACAGTAGAAACTACCATTAAGTTTAATTCAAAACACCAAAATCCAAAGAAGAAAAAATGTACAGGAAAATGAGCCAACAGCATGTTAAAAATATTTATTATGTAGGAAGAATGGATTATTTTGCATATGACCAAAGAAACAAAGAAACAAACAAAAAAAGGCAAATGCAATCTAATTTATGCCCATAGTAATGCTTGTTCTTAGTACTTAGTGTATTGTAATGAGGCCAAAACATAACTGAGGGCAGCATAAAATCAAGTGAACTCCATTAGGTATTTAACAGATATTTGCATTCCAAACCAGCTCTCTTAATTACAAATTAAATTCTAAAGCAATACCTCTAATAACCTAACTTGCTAAATTGTAACAGCTTACACATTGAAAGAACCCCTTGAGGGTGAATTCTGATACTGCCAGATTGCCAGTGACAGGCATAAACCATTGATCTTGTAAACAATGAAAGCTACCATTCAGCCAGCACCCAAATTATCAGTGGCAAAGCTGTTTAAATTCCGAACTCTGTCTTCTTCTGTGAATGGCCAGCTTGTCTACTGGGCATGTATAATTTACTTCCTGCCTTCAGCACTAAAATTACATGTAGTGCAAAGAAGTTCATTTTAAAATACAAGCATCTTCCCCCCACCCCTGTATTCTGCTATACTATTTTCTGAGTACAAAGTTGACTGCATTATCATCCATACTTCAACTTGAATACAACAAGAGAAGATTATAGGCTGCAGTACTAAATAATGTCATTCCTTCTTTTGGTCTTTACTCACATTTTGCAAAATGTCTGAGGCTACGAAGGAATGCAGGAGAGATGGCAGCATTAATAATTTCTTTGCAGAAAACAACTATAATAAAATGATGGAAGTACATTGCATGCATAACCATTTTGCACAGACATTAAATACTCTTGCCTAAAGATCTCAAATGATTGGTAATTCGAATGGCCCCCATCTTCTCATTATTTCCCATATGTCATATCTGACATTTTTGAGGATCAAAGCAACTCTGCTCCAACAAAACTATGTCTGAAATCATACAGGCCATCTAGTTAGTGTTCCTAAGCAGACTGGATCACCAGGCAATATCAAAGCTATAGGCTAGTTATAAAGTTTTTAAAAAAAAAAAAAATCTTGGAATAAAGCTTTGACATACAATACTTGCAAAGAAATCTACATGGATGTGTCAGTCTAGTCATTAAAAGTCCTTATTAGAAGTCAATAATGGTCTTTTACCTTTGGGAGGGAAACATGTTGATTTTCACTGTTCTCAAATTCATCATAATTGGTGTTCATGTTAATAACTAATTTCTGGTTAACAAAATGTAATTTCTTTGATTACATAACATAAAAGTGACGATAAAGGTTCCCTTTGCACATATGTGCTAGTCGTTCCCGACTCTAGGGGGTGGTGCTCATTTATATTTCAAAGCTGAAGAGCGAGCACTGTCTGAAGATGTTTCTGTGGTCATGTGGCTGGCGTAACTAGATACTGAAGGCATATGGAATGCTGTTACCTTCCTACCAAAGATGGTTCCTATTTCTTCTACTTGCATTTTTATGTGCTTTCAAAGTGCTAGGTTGGCAGAAGCTCACTCCCTTATGCAGCATTAGGGATTCGAACTGCCAACCTTTCTGATCGAAAGGTTCAGTGTCTTAGCAACTGAGCCACCACATCCCTTACATAATATACTACAGCCAATAAATAAATATTAATATGGCACAGTGATGGTCATGGAAAGAAAATAGCTACTGACCATAACATGCTAAAACCCAAAATACTGAATCCCATGTTCGTCTAGCTAGCTATACCTCCTATTTGTCTTAAAGTCAAATTAAATGTGCACGTGCTTGACACAGAAATAGACAGCTATATATTATATTTATATTTATTATATTTATACCCCGCCCTTCTCCAAGCGGACCCAGGGCGGCGCACAGGAATGTTAAAATACATACAAAACATAATAAAATTTAAAAAAACTTATTCTACTAAAATCCTGTGCTAAAACCAAATTAAAAACCCCAAATTTAAAACTATCTAGGAGTCAGTAATGGAGGTTACGCTAGGCCGGCTAGATGGAATAGATGTGTCTTCAGACACTTGCAGAAGAGGCGGAGGTCGGAGATGGTGCAGAGTTCAGGGGGTAGGTCGTTCCAAAGGGCTGGTCCCGCCACAGAGAAGGCTCTTCCCCTGGGTGTCGCCAGTCGGCATTGTCCAGCTGACGGCACCCTGAGGAGGCCCTCTCTGTGGGAGCGTATCGGTCTGAGGGATGTATGGGGCAGGAGACGGTCTCACATGTAACTAGGCCCCGAGCCATGGAGCGCTTTAAAGATGGTCGTTAAAACCTTGAAGCGCACCCGAAAGACCACAGCTCTTTTACTGTCTTTGTGGTCTACCACCATCTTCACTCTCATTGACATTGTGAACCTACTTACATTCATGTTTAGATTGGGAAACAAAATCAAAATAAAACAAAACAAAATAAAAAGTATAGGATTTTGAATATTGTCCCATAGATAATCAACACTTCTAATGTAATGGCACTGAATACTGGAAAATGGAAGATGCATACAACAGAAATACATCATTGTCTATGTGGCTTGAAAAAAAAAAACTATGGCTGACTCAAATGAAGAATAGGCCAGGTTTTGCTAAATTAGCCTACTCCAACTATCTAGATGTGTTGATTTATATCTCCCATCATATATCTTGTTGGGTAGGAATGTATTAGTACAAAGAGATCTTTAATCAAAGATCTGACAGGCTGATATACATCTGGGAAATCTAAAATAAGTGTTTCATATCTTTAGTGACTTTAAGATGGGTTTCACCTCTGAAAATTACCTTACAATTACATGGGGAATTCTGAGAGTTGAAGTCCACCCATCTTAAAATTGGTAGAATTGAAAAACACGGCTATAAGCAGTAGTTCATAAAATAATCTTTGGCCTTTAGATTTCCTCTTAAGATTATGAGCATGCACACACACACACACACACACACACACAAACACTTGTGTCACAACACCCTGGTAAGCCCTAATTAAGGGAGGAAGGAAGCTGCTTTCCTTTTCTGTCTTTTGGCTCATCACAAGAGACCATGCAGACAGAAAGCTATTTGTTTCGTTGCCTTTTGTTTCCCTTTGTGTTTATGTTTGTGCTGATAAATCAATAAACAAGGGAGACTAGTATAGATCTATTTCAAGCTATTTAGCTCTCATCAGCTAGCCACATTCTTACTGGGATTTGAACTGGGGCTTTATTACATGTTAGGTAGATGTTTTAGTCACTAAGCCACCAGGTTCTCCTCCTGATCAGCTGAACCAGGGGAACAAGTATAAACTTGTGTCACAACACCCCGGTAAGCCCCAATTAAGGGAGGAAGCAAAGCTGCTTTCCTTTTCTATATTTCGGCTCATCACAAGACACCATGCAGACAGAAAGCTATATGTTTCGTTGCCTTTTGTTTCCATTTGTGTTTATGTTTGTGCTGATAAATAAATAAATAAATATTCCCCTGGCTCAGCTGATCAGGAGGAGAACCTGGTGGCTTAGTGACTAAAACATCTGCCTAACATGTAATAAATCCCCGGTTCAAATACTAGTAAGGGTATGGCTAGCTGATGAGAGCTAAATAGCTTGAAATAGATCTATACTAGTCTCCCTTGTTTATTGATTTATCAGCACAAACATAAACACACACACACACACACACACATACACACATACACACCGAGCAATAGTTTTAACCAGTCATGATCACTTAATACATAAAGAAGCTAGCAGACCAATATTCTTCTTCTTATGCCACTCTTATGCCATATTTTTCTCTTGCTATTAATGGTTCTTGATTTTTGATGAGCACCAATTTAGATGCATCACATAGTGTAGTCTCCTTACCGATACGTTAAACAAATGGCTACTAAATGCACAACAAGAAATACGCTAAGTATAAATATGCCTAAATTTAAATTTGCAGATCCACTTTGTTGAGGGACTTGAATGGCCAATTTTGTTCTGCTTGGTATGAAAACTGCTATTATATTTCATAGGGACCTGTAAGGAGAAAGGATTCTGTATATAGCTTTATTATTGAAGAAAACTACCTGAAATTTCATACACTTACACAATAATTGCATTTTAAAATGCCTCCCTATTGTATTGCTTACAATATATAAATATATATAGGACATACAACTTGAAAAACATCAATTTCTTTATCACTTTACTACCACACATTATGTGCCGAACAAAATTTTAGACTATTTAGACTATTTTCCTCTATATTCCTATTCTTGGAGAAAAGTTCATTTTAATTCAGAATTTTTAATGCAAAAAGTTCTGAGTTAACCCCTCAGTATTAATTAAATAAATTTAAAAACTGGGAAGCTTTTAGAAAAGCCTGCCTCACAATCCAGAGAACTTTTGTCTCAATAAATAGTGAAAGTCCCTCCCATACCCAGCACTGAAGGAAGATTCAATTGTTAATCCAGTCAGCTTTCAGTAATGAGATGGAAAATAGTACTGTTCAGTTCTTTGTCACAGGGAACCCAATGTCTTGGGCTGGCCATGCATTAACCTCTGCTAGTTATTTTCTGGGCCCTACTAAGGATATTTGGCCTAATTGTAATCTTCTGTTTGAGAGAAATCCCTTCCCACCCTTCCAAATTGCATACATTTGTGGAAATCAAAGCCACCCCCGAGTTTAAGGCAAGCTTACATTTTCACTGTTGATATCAGCTTCACTGGGACATCCAAAAAGCTCCCGCCTCAGCAAGTTCCCATCATATTCTAGGAATGTCAGATAGAGGTTGCGGAAAAACTCCACATGCTTGTTCTTTACTCTCAACTTTTTGGGTGAATTCCAATGTATGACCTGAAAGAGAAAACAATGCAGGCATCAAAACCCAGCTTCATTGGTTTAATAATAATAATTTAATAATAATAATTTATTATATTTATAAACCGCCCCCTCTCCCCAAAGGGACTCAGGGCGGTGTACAGGAAAATTAAAAAAACATCTAAAAACATACAATACACACAAATTAAAAGCGAATTAAACTACCCTGTACTAAAATTTAAAAACCATTAAAATTACCACCCATTAAAACCCAATAAACAATTTGAGAAAACAGACTGGGGCGAGAAGCATAAATTAGGCCAAGCCGGCCTGATGAAACAAATAGGTTTTTACTTTTTGGCGGAAGGCGCGGAGGTCCGTAGTCGTTCTAATATCTGGGGGTAGGTCGTTCCAGAGGGTCGGGCCCATCACAGAGAAGGCCCTTCCCCTGGGCGTCGCCCGCTGGCACTGCCTGGTGGACGGCACCCAGAGAAGTCCCTCTCTGTGTGAGCGAATCGGCCGAAGGGATGTATGGGGCAGGATACGATCCCGCAAATAACTAGGTCCTGTGCCATGGAGCGCTTTAAAGATGATAATCAACACCTTGAAACGCACCCGAAAGACCACAGGCAGCCAGTGCAGCTCGCGCAGGAGTGGTGTTACATGGGAGTATCTAGTGACTCCCATAACTGCCCATAAATATTTATCTTCTAAATATCATTTTCTTTTCTTTTTGCACTTGACAACATTTCTTCCTCCTCAGTACAGAAATCATAAGAGCATACCACTAGGGAAGATACCACTAAGGGACTTCTTTGCTTATTTCTTCTTAAAGGAAACCAAAGGAAAGGAAGGTAAATTAATAAGAGAAACCTGTTGAATTCTATTTGATGGGCTCTGCATCTTGGGCAAAGAGATATTTGAAACATGCTGTCTTTTCCCTGAACTAAGCATCTTATTAATTACCACACCTTACATTCTTGTTTCTTCACAAAGATTAGCTAAGTTAAACTGTCCCTTTATAATTTCTCTACCCTCCAATCCAAATCAACAATCCTACTTTTGGCAGTATAAAGGAACATGATAAAAGAGTGAGAATTAAAGGCCCTCAGGAAAAAGTATCAAGTAAAATAAATGACAAATTAGAAAAAAAATATGATTTTATTGTAGGTTATATTTTAGCTATAAAAAGGATTCATTGTTCCAAGCATTAATTTTATGCATTTGAAAAAGATCCAAACAAGTATGCGGAGAAGAAAGAGGGTTTTATTGGAAACTCATCCAACATTCAGCTCTTAAGAGTTTGCATGTCCATTAAAAAAATTAGATAGAGGTAAGACAGTACTTTAAGTTGCAAATATACTTTGCGGCTACTGATTGCCAAGTGCTGAATAAGCAACAGCTGCATTACAGTTTTGCAAACTATATCTTCTTGACATTTCCTATTTCTAGTAAGAAAACATCTTCTTTAGGTAATGATACTAAAACGTTTCACAAGATCACTTACTGGCTACTGAGGAAATAGGCAATAAAAATGAGTTATGTGAAACAAAGAAAACATAAACTATAATAAACAAGCTTAATTCAGAAATGGACAAAAATACCCTGTAAAAACCTCACAGGAGAAAAAACTTACCTTAACTATCCAGACTAGAAGACTAGGACAGTTCTACCAAGCTATGCCTTTTATTTTATAGTATGTAATTTGATCTTTGAATCCGTAGGCACAATGTGTGAGATGTTCATATGAAGTAACATTATTTATTGACAATTTAGCACCCTCTGAAGAAACATTCCTTTTTAGCCCACTGCATAAAATCCAAGGAGCAAGGAACAATAAAGCATTAGTAACAACAACATGCCTTTCTCTATAGAAACAGAAAAGTATGTTAATGCAAGTCTTAAAGAAAAGAGCACTTAAGCCCCAGTTAAATATTTTTTTTAAGAAGCTAAATGCTTTTTCTTAAGCTTGAGTTTGAGTTTGAGTTTATTGGTTTTTTATACTGCCCTACTCCCGAAGGACTCAGGGCGGTGTACAGCCAGAATAAAAACAAATATATAAAAGTTTTAAAAGTTTTTTAAAGACATATTAAACTTTGGCCTAAAAGTGAAAAAAAAAACAACCAACCCTGATTAAAATTAATAAAAATTTGAATTTAAAAATCATGTTTTATGCCAGCCCGGCTTGTTGGAAGAAAAAGGTTTTGAGAGCATGGCGGAAGGTGCGTAAGTCAGGGATAATTCGTAACTCCGGGGGGAATTCGTTCCAGAGGACAGGTGCTCCCACAGAGAAGGCTCTCCCCCTGGGTATCGCCAGTCGACATTGTCTAGCCGACGGCACCATGAGGAGACCCTCTCTATGGGAACGTACTGGCTGGTGGGAGGCTCTCGGTGGCAGAAGTCGCTCTTGTAAGTAAGTGTAGAAATGTAAATTATTGATCAAATTTTTAAAGGAAGGATACAATGAAGGAGGAAAAATATCAACACAACTCTCAAGTTTGAGAATAATTTCCTTTTGAAGTTCTTTTATATGATTACAGTATATGCCATCAATTCATTTTTGATTCCTAACAACATAGATTGATTTTCCTTTTTATATGTTTCCACAAATTCTCACCCCAATATTTTTTTGCTAAGAAGGAATTATTTTAAAAAATCGTATTGAACAACTTATTGTTGCTTTGGTAACGGAAGTAAAGGACCACATCTTTTACAGATTGCTCCAAAAAGAAAAGGGACACTGTAAAATAAAAATTAGGCTTGATCTGATTTTATTTCAGTTTGCATTTAATGTAGATTAACTATGTGAATATTACTTTCTAGTTTAGTAGGTATTTGATCATTCCCCCTTTCATTATAATAGAAATGAAAAGAATCAAGTTTTGAAGTCTCTGGGGACCACACCTCAGGGACCTTTATACACCTTTACACTACACTTTCATTTTACAAAAAGGATTTGGGCAGTTTATCAGGGCCTATTTATACACTATGAATAAAATTGCAAAAAAGAAAAGGGAAAAAAGAGAAAAATTCATCATTACAAAAAGGCATCGATTTGAATGGAATTTATATGTGTTAATTCATATGCACAGATACCAATTTAGAAATAATTACCTTAATTTGAAGAGCAATGCAATTGTTATACCAGTCGAGAAAAATTGTGACCAAGGGGACTGCTCTCCAAATGGTAATTAATTATAAGCAGGTTCAAGGCCATGCAACTCCTTCTTCCAGTTCTTCATTTTAAAATGTACATCAAATGAACAGCCATTCAAATGAGGAGTTTATTTTGAAATAGGCTACATGTCATACTATTATTTGTTCAGGACTTTGGAGGAAGTTCTTTTAAGGTGGTTTTAGGATTTAGGATTTAAAATATCAGGCACCAAACAAATATAGGTGAAGTTATTAGTGAAATGAAGACTTGCAAGAAGATGTTAGTGCTTGTCAAATTTGGCAAATAGAATGTCTGGACTTCCCCTTTCAGAATTTTCCAGCCAACATGCTAGAAGTTGAAATCCACGTATTTTATTTTATTTATTTTAATCATATTTATATCCCACCCTTCTCCACAGAGAATTTGCCAAGCTTGAGAAACACTGATGTAGATATCCCATTTTTGTCTTTCTGCATCTGCAGTACATATTTAGTCCTTGAAACTGCTGTGGTAGAAGTGCATGGAACCTAGAAGACTGCACAAATCCTTGGGGATTGATATGACCTCAGTGAGATTAAGTCTTAACCAAATCAGGGATTATTACAAAAAAAAGGTTAGTCACTTTGGGCAATTACTTCATTAATATCTGCCAACTAGGCAGATACAAATTGAAAAAAGTTTCTGTTTCTCCAAATTTTAATGGCTCTCAAGGACCTGCTTTTCATAATGTTGTAGGACTGAAAGATGTGTCAGGAATCTATATGTGAACAGAAGTTAATGGAGCCTACAGGAGAATAAATTAAACTGATTACTCTAATTTTTTTCAGTGGTGCTGTAGTACGGAAGCATGTAAAGAGTAAGTGTATATCTAATATTTAAAGAAGACAAGGAAACAAAAAATATACAAACCAAAAATTAACTTATTTTGTAATTACAAAGTATTATAAGACATTCAATAGATCAACATACATAAAATAGATAATGATTTCCATAAATATAATAGACTTCTGATGACAAAAGCAATGCATCATTATCACTATCAACAAAATAGAATACAAAAATATTGTTGCAGAATCATTTAATGGCTGTTACATTTAGTTAAAGTTGAAAGTAAGAGGATAGCAAAAAACAAATATTTTCTTGTTTAAAAGTGAGGTCTTGCACAGTACACAGACTTTACTAAATAATCACAATCTAATAAATAGATTGAAAAAGTAATTTTCCTCAATAATCTGTTTGCCTGAAGGGATTTCTTTTTCTTCAACAGGCACCATTGCTATATAACAAACTAATTTTATTTATTTTATTACTAGATTTCTAAGACCTTCCAACCCAGACATCTGGATAGTTAAGTCCACTTAAGTGTAAGTGTAATTAGTTCTACATTTCTTTTAATCCTGTTCTATAGTTCTGTTTATCCTTATAATCCGGGTTAGTATTATGAAAGATGAGAAGGCCCTGTCTGAAGAATGATTTGGCATTCGATATGAACAAGCTCCTGAGCAAAATCTAAATGCAGGCTTAAAAACTATTGAAATACTTTAATTTATAACTGATCATAATGTTGGTCAGCACCTACTGGAAATTAGTATGAATAATTAAATCCTACTTCTTTTGGAGTTAATAATATTCCCATATATTTCTTAAAGAGTTTATAATTCTGCTAACCAGTCACAACATTTTAATTTAGCCTTTCTATTCTAAATCTAATTTCATAATTGCGACCTCATTAAATCTTTTTTATATAAATGCCCAAATAAAGATTACAGTTACATTTTGACTTGATCTTGGTAAACTTTGCACATTTTGATAACTTCTATTTTGTAGGTCAGTAAACAGTATAAACCAATCTTCTTCAGGAATGCACAAGAATTTCATGGAGTACTCAGATTAAAAGGAACAGTGCAACTGTTTTTGAAGGCATTTCTGTACTTCGTTTTTGAAAAATGTACAGATAGTCCTTGACTTACAACGGTAATGGAGTCTGCACATAGTTGATGTCTACATTAAATAACTGCATTATTAACAACTTCCCCATCCTGGTCTATCCAATGCATTCGTTAATCAAACATAGGTAATTAATTAGAGCATGTGCTGACTCAGGAGAACATAGAAGGCCTGGTGGAGATACTGACCCACCTGCATTGAGCCTCCCAAGGTCTCTCCCCACTCTCTGAGGTATCCCATGCTCTGTTTCCTGCTCCTTGCAATTCCATTCCCCACAGCCCTATGGGTCTCCTCCCTACCACACCCCATACAATTGTACACTTAACATTGAAATATATCCAGAGGTCAGGAAATTAGAATAGGGATGTCCACTGTGTTGTAGGCCACATGACACAACTGAGTAGAAGAAATCTTGCTGGTTTTGCTTTCCTTGCTATGCTTTCCTTGCTCTGCTTTGCTCACCCAGCACCAGCTAGTGTGTAAAGCTAGCATTCCCGGCACTGGGTGACCTGAAAAATAAATCCTGCCAGTTCTGCTTTCCTCACAATCCTTTATGCTGCTTTACACTAGCGCTGTTGACCCTGGGGTAAAACATTTTTGTGAGGAAGGCAAAAATGACAGGATTTATTTTCAGCTGACTCGGTGAAGAAAACTACCTTTATGCTAGCGTTGCAGGCCTTGGGGCAGTAAAGCATAGCAAGGAAAGAAAAAAATGGCAGGATGAGCCAAGGTGGTGCAGTGGTTACAGTGCAGTACTACGGGCTACTTCTGCTGCCTGCAATTTGGCAGTTCAAATCTCACCAGGCTCAAGATTGACTCAGCCTTTCATCCTTCCGAGGTGGGTAAATGAGGACCCAAATTGTCGGGGGAAGGATTCTGACTCTGTAAACTGCTTAGAGAGGGCTGTAAAGCAGTATATAAGTCTAAGTGCTATTGCTATTTATTCTTCATTGTGTCATGTAGTCCATCAAGGGTCCAACAATGGAGTAGCCTTCATTATCCTGAAGCCCTCGATATCTTCGAAAGCTAAGTGAGTGAGATGGAAAGGGATAGCTTTTTGGGGTGGGTGGGGGGTTCGTAACATCAAACACCATTAAATAGTCTGCTGTACTTGAGGATTGCCTGTATAACTAAACATTTTTAAAAAATAGCTATATTATAATATAAATATATATTTTCATTTAAAATGTGTCCACAAATGTAGATCTTGTAAAACAATATGGTAACATGAATATATATAGGCAAAAAACACTGGGAACATGAGTGACTTCCAACTTCCTGACTGCTTCCCTATTAAGTTTCCTTGTGGGAAGTTGGTAGGGAGCACCAGAAATCCACCCTTCCTTCCTTTTTTTCAGTAGGCAGCTAAGTAGCTGGTTAGCTTCCCACCAAAGGTGGTTCCTATTTTTCTACTTGCATGTTTACATGCTTTCAAACTGCTAAGTTGGTAGAAGCTGGGACAAGTAACGGGAGCACACTCCGTTATGCATCGCTAGGGATTTGAACCGCTGAACTGGCAACCTTTCTGATCAACCATCTCAGCGTCTTAGCCACTGAGCCACCATGTCCCATCAATGTTGAATTAAACACCCTTAAACACCCTTGTAACTGCTTCAGATTTTTAAATAAATAATAAATGGAAAACTTTTCGAGGGCAAGTAGCTGCCCCTAATTTTGAATACGTTTATGATCAGAGCAGCCCACTGTTCCTTACGATCTTTCTGACTATCTTTTTCCCTGTTGACATACTTCATACAGAATTCCATGAATATTTATCTTTTCTATGTTTGAATGTTGAACTATTAGCAACCTGACCTTTCTTGAACAGAAGCTTCCATTGAATGCTACTCCAAATCTTAAGGAGACATGCTCAAACGAAGATTAGCCGTTCTAGGAGTTTGGGGAATTTAACTATCCTATTACAGTGAAACAGAATTAGTTGTACCCACACTGTGGAATTGAAGCATATTTGCATTTCAAATTGATGGATCAAAGTTTCCAAAAACTAGGGAAGTAACAGAGGTTTGTCATACTGTGCTATAGAATACAGATATTTTAAGGTTCAGGTCATAGGTTTTGTCCTTCAAGCTGAATGACTCTGGGGAAAACAACCTTCCTTAATATTGGAGATACTGGAACTTTACTAAAAAAAACACATTTGGATACTATATTTGATACTGGAGTTAGAAAAACTAAATGTGCATTCCAATACAAATCTAGGCTTGCATATTCTCTGTTTATGTCATGAAATGAATAATATTCTTGCTGATATGCAACAGGTCATTATATCAAAGAAAAAACCTGTGGTTTGTCCACCATACCCCAAAAAAATGTGTTAAGTAAACTGGCCAACTATGATTTTCTATTAAACAGAGTATGGTTCTGCTGCGCTAGGCAACCCTACATGCATAACGAAGTATCAACTATAGCAGCTTGTACCCTGCTCAAGTCAGGATATCTTCTTATACCATCTTACCCCAATTTGTCTCTTATCTCTAAGAAATGTTGGTAGGTAGGGTCAAGGAAAAGAGCCTTTTCCACTTTGGTCCTGGCTCTGTGGCACACTCTATCATTCCTCCCACCCTTTTGGCCTTCCAGAGGGCATTAAAACTTGGTTTTACTGGTTGGTTTGGGGGCCTGAGCGGACACTCATTGCCGGTGGTGCATGATGGGGTAAGAAGAACTCATTCCTGTGCTCACCTTCACTTTAGCTTTTTTTAGTTTAAATTTATTTAAAAAGGTTTCTACTGTTTGTAAGTTCCCAAAGTCATCTTAATGGTGAGAAGAGTGGCATATAAACAAACAGGCCAATTGCCAAAAAAGGACAAAGATGATATATTGTTTTTATTTTCGAGTTTATTTTGATAAAATGTAAAATAACTCTATTTTATTTGAAAAAAGTGGCATAGTCAAGAAAATCCAACATAACAGAATGTAAATAGCTCAGGATTAAAGTGTGGAGCTTGGCTGTTTGCTTGCAGAGATTTTATTACCTATCTAGCTAACATCCTCAGTGCTAGTGAGTGCAGGGTACAGTAATTATATGAAACTAATTCAAGTAAGGGGATATGATGGCTCAGTGGCTAAGATGCTGAACTTGTTGATCAGAAAGATCGGCAATTTGGTGGTTCAGATCCCTAGTGCTGTATAATGGACTGAGCTCCCATTAATTGTCCCAGCTTCTGCCAATCTACCAATTCAAAAGCATGGTAAAAATGCAAGTTGAAAAATAGGAACCACCTTTGGTGGGAAGGTAACGGTGTTCCATGTGCCTTCGGTGTTTAGTCATGCCGGCCACATGACTATGGATACATCTTTGGACAACGCTAGCTCTTCAGCTTTGAAACGGAGATGAGCACCGTCCCCTATAGTTGGGAACGACTAGCACATATGTGCGAGGGGAACCTTTACCTTTACCTAATACAAGTAAATCAAACTCAGACAGTACAGGTCTCCACAGTCAAGAAATGTCAACTAATATAAACTGCATAATTGAAAGAACAGTCAATCACCCTAACTTTCTGGGAACTGAATTTGCTTTTGGGGATGCAGGAAATAGTGCTATGCATCAAAAAGAGAGAAGGCCAGGGATCAAGGCAAGTGTTCACCATCATAATTATATCCAGTATAATTTATAGGATTTGCAAGAAATACAACAAATGAAAAAGAGTTGTGATGAATTTGAAAGGGCTGTTTTGGGTTACTATGCTGAAGTAATAGACATTTTAGCAGACAAATTTCACAAGGTGGCTCTCCTTTGGAAAATATAGCTAGGAAGATATGATGACAAATAACAATTAGTGTAGTTTATTTTTCACAAGAAGGTATTTGATTTGGATCGCTGCAGAAGCAACAGTCAGTTTAGCACAGATTATGTTTAACATAATAGTATAACTGAACAAGGAATGTTAAGGGAGCGATTTATAGGAAGGGAGCATATTTTCAATAATTAAATTCTATTGCCGAAATGAACTTTTATTGAACTTTTTTTCTTTGTTGGGAAAAAAAAGTTTTCTGCAATTATTTTTAGTACCCAAACTATCTATGTTGTATCCTTGACAACCAGCAATATCTTTGCCTGCTTCCTTTAGTGAGGTCACTGAATTCATTCTTGGGGAAATTCACAATTAATTAACTTATTATATAGGATTTCAGTTGCTGTATGCTGTTGTCAACTTTCTGTGGCTGAAAACTCTTTACCAAGCAGAAAAACATTCTTTTTCTTAAGTTGGAGTATTAGATCTGAATGCAGTCTCTGACCTAAGACTGGGCAACATTTAGTGGTTGAGGCTGCAATCAATATTTGGATGTAGAAACAAGGTGCAGACTCTCTCTCTCTCTCTCCCCCCTTCAATTTAATTGGAATATGAAATATGTTTTCTGCCGCAAAGTTGCAGGGACTTAACCTTGCAGTTTTCAGCATTCATGGTCAAAATGCAAAATGAAGAGTCAGGGGTCATGGATTTGAATATTGCTGCTCTAACTAAATGTTTAAATCAACTAAAGTTGATTAATTTGGGGAGCATCAAGAACGAAAAGGGAGCCACTGTGTATACAGAGCTATGCTATGAACATACTAAGAACAACGTTTCAGTTCAGTGCACAGCCCTGGGAGTGACTAATTTGGGGAATTAAGAACATACATGCTAACACATGTATGCAGGTCCTCTATGGATTTTTGCACCTTAAATATGTGATCCCTTCACCTTTTAATGCACGTTCTTCCCAATGATTTAAAAGCAAGTGCTGTTGGGTCTTGGGATGCTTGAAGATGGCCTGTTTTCATATCCTTACTGTTGATTCTTGTCAACCCTATAAAGTAAACCAGACTAAGAAATAAACACTATGTGGCCTAAAGCAATTTTTATTAGAAGAGCGACAGTAACCGGATATTTCAAGTCTGAGTATGTTTTCCTCTTTTATCTCTGTGTGAATTGGGGGTGCTGCTGCTATCTGAAGCACTTTTGCAGACTACTTCCTTGGTGTGGACAACTTTTATCTGATCATTGCCTTGGATCTTCCTTCTGTCCCCCAAGGCCATCCTCTATACTTTCTACATTGCTTTCTGTGGCTATCCATGGCTTCAAGGACAAGCCAGATCCAGCAAGCAAGGCCAAAGCAAAGGCTTTGAGGCAGGGGTCTCAAACTCAATTTACCTGGGGGCCGCTGGAGGCAGAGTCTGGGTGAGGTTATATATTCCTTATATTAATATTAATACTAATATTAATACTAATATTATACTTTCATATCACGGTGGGGGCCACAAGATACCGTCCTGTGGGCCGCAATTGGCCCATGGGCCGTGAAAATGAGACCTCTGCTTTGAGGTGAAAAGAGACAAAGGCAAAGTGGAGACATAATAAGACAGCTTGGCTTTAACTTAAGTGTATAAACCTGAGCGAAATGTAATTCGTTTAAATGAATAGATCAAGGGCTTAGCACAATATCAGGATCCAGCCCAAAGCAAGGCTGAAGCTCCTGAAGAAACAAGATCTTGGGCAGCTCAGAGAAATCCTATTCAGTGAAGTTCTTTTCAGAGAAATAGATCCGTTTAGTCTCTTCAGCATTCTAAAGCCAAGAGATGCTCTATACAGGTATCCATAACATACCTATAAAAGGCTTCTGTTGAACAGGGGGAAAGGAAAGTAAGGAACAGGCCATAAGATGATCATAGCAGCACAACCTGGGCTTTCGCCTCATCTCTGCCCAGTTATCATCCAATGCTGGGCAGAACAAGGGCAGGTTTGCTAGTCTTGATTCCACATTGTACATTTTTTTTAACCTGCTGGGAAGACAAGGCAAAGCAGAGTAACTTATCCTGCTCTATTCCTCTCTACCAGTGTTAGTGAATGTAAGCAAAGAGACACACAGCTTTGATGGCTGCCCCACCCTGAGTCCAAAGGAACTGAAATCGGAGAAGCGACCAAGGAAGTGGTCTTTGTTCCACATAAGCCGGCTCTTGTTAAAGCAAATGGGAAACCGAGAATATTAGCTTGGAGTAAGCAAGCCAAGGCAGCAGAGGGAGAAAAGCAAACCTTGCCAGAAATTAGAGTGATTCTGAGAAATGATGGGCTGCTGGGGAAGGAAAAGCTCATTGTTTCTTTGGGAGGCTGTTGAAAACAGAGAGGAATTTGGCTAGGTGAACTGAGATTCAGAGTACAAGTCCTCTTAAATGGCATAAAATACAGGTAGTACTCGACCTACGACCACAACTGAGCCAACATATCTGTTGTTAAGTGAGACATTTGTTGTTTTGCCTCATTTTACGATCTTTCTTGCCAGAGTTGGTAAGGGAATCACTTGCAGTTGATCAATTAGCAACCTGGTTGTTAAGTGAACATGGCTTCCCCATTGAATTTGCTTGTCGTAAGATCGCAACTGGTGATCACATGACCTTGGGGCACTGCAACCGTCATAAATACGCACCAGTTGCAAATCATCTGAATTTTGATCTTGGGACCATGGCGATGCTGCAAAGGTCATAACTGTGAAAAACGATCGTAAGTCACATTTCTCAGTGCCGTTGTGACTTTGAATGGTCCCTAAACGAACTATTGTAATTCGGGGGCTGCCTGTATAAGGAACATGTTCCTTAATTGTGTCAAATGTCTGAAGGACTACTCCCTCAATCCTCCCCAAAAGTGAAGGGACATTATTTCACTTATATGCTTAATCAAAGAACGTTAATAAACATTTAAATCACTTCCTTCCTGTTTCGTCCTGGCGTGGCTACAAGCTAAGAAGATCCCTATTGGCTGAGGTGCACCTGCCGGCTGGCGGGAAAATTACAAGCGCCTGATTGGCCGCCAGTCTGACAACTAACAGTATAAATAGCTGTCAGACAGGGAGCGCTTGTTCTTGTTGTTGGTTAACTAGTTCTGTTAAATAAAGCCTTCATCGTTACCAAGCCTCCTCTAGTTCCTCAGTAGCTTAATATAAAGCACTGGCGACAAGGATGGGATCGGGTTTCTAAAACACCCACCCACAGAGAGCTTAGATATTACTGGAAAAAAAACAAAAGGAAAAAGAAAATATTTTTTCCCCCTCACAACTACCTTCACCGTCATGTCAGCAATACCCATTTTTGCCACTTTTATGCCTGACAAGGAATCTTGGGAAGCATTTCTTGAGAGATTTGAATGCTTTCTCAATGCAAACAATTTCACTGAAATTTCCTCTGAAAGGAAACAGGGCTATTTTTTAAGCTCGTGTGGCCCGGAGATGTTCTCCATGTTGTGGTCCTCGACTTGCGACCGGTCCTTGACTTACGACTGGCCGCAGGTCTTCGACCCAACAACTGACAGCCAGCAACAGCAGTCGTGTCTGATTGGCTGAGACGCGACTGGCTGAGATTGAGTTGCTGGGGCTGTCTGATTGGCCTCCTGCTGTCAGGCACAGAGGTCCCTGCCTACTGCCTATTGTATCTAGTTGCGTTTGCCTGTGTGTTCTAATAAACCGTTTTGCTAGCCTACCTCAGCTGTCTCGACCCTCATTGAGTCCAAGCTACTTCACTCCACAGCCAGGGCTCTAGCTGCGCCTGTTCCAGTAGCCATGCCAGGATGTAACACTTCTGTAACTGTTTCCCAAAAGTCCTGAAGTCCTGTTCTAAGGCAGCATTTGGAACAAGATAGTCAAATATCACAGATTACTATTTGAATTAAGAACAACAACCAACCCTCTTTAGCCTCAAAAAACAGTAGTGTTATCGATGCAAGGAAAATGAATTTGGGCAGTGGAGGATGAGGTGGGGGGAGGGGGACTGTGGTCCATGGGTTCATGAAGAGTCAGACCCAACTTAATGACTGAACAACAACAACAACATTCCATACAAGATGAAACAAAGATGTGAACTGGGTGGGGCTCGGTAATGCATGGGGATACTTTTCTTTCCGTTTCTCTTTTGGATGGGGATTTTGGAGTGTTAGTTATGCTTGCTATTCTAATTTATTTTACTAATTTAGTCGTGTCCGACCCGCGACCCCATGGACAATGTTCCTCCAGGCCTTCCTATCCTCTACCATCCACCAAGTCCATTTAAGCTCATGCCTACTACTTCAGTGACTCCATCCAGCCACCTCATTCTCTGTCGTCCCCTTTTTCTTTTCCACAATTTTTCCCAGCATTAGGCTCTTCTCCAGTGAGTCCTTCCTTCTCATTAGGTGGGAAAAGTATTTGAGTTTCATCTTCAGGATCTGACCTTCTAAAGAGCAGTCAGGGTTGATCTCTTCTAGGATTGACTGGTTTGATCACCTTTCAGTCCAGGGGACTCGCAGGAGTCTACTCCAGCACCATAGTTCAAAGGCCTCGATTCTTTGGTGCTCAGCCTTTCTTGTGGTACAATGAATTTCACACCCTTTGGAGCTTATACAATAGCATTTATGCCTTTCCTACATCAAAATAACAGCAAACTGTGAAGTTTGGAAATTGTTCTCAGGGTGAGCTAAGATGTTACGTCTTCCCTCTCCCTCCAATTCTCTCCAGTAGGGTTGGTTCTGGGGCTTCAAGTTGCCAACTTTTATCTCACACAAAAAGCATTCATTGCTCAAAATTATAAGCAAACAAACAGAGAAATACATACTGTATACAAATGAACTACAGCCACTTATGATGATAGCTAACTCTGAAATAGAATACTTTGGTAAACGTTGACAAATCCCCAAATCCCTGTGATCTTGAGACCAGATGAAATTAAATTGGTGCCTTTTTTTGCTTGATAGGAATAATTTGGTTTTGTTCGATTTAAGGAATGCTAAGATCTTGTCCAGCTTAGTTTGGAGTTTGAAATCTTCTATGATTCTTTCTTCCCACACAATCCTTTCTAATCCTCTAATGCCAACATGTACCATTCATCTCTTTCTCTTCTATCCCCTGGAGGTTTCTTCTACATTATTCTTCACTCCAGCTGGAATCAGTATGAAATACTGAATGTGACAAATATACTATATCGGGCCATTTATTTTAAATGTCATTGAAACTGCTTAATTTTCACATTTTTGTTTTAAAAATCAAGCTTGTACTAAATATGTCAACCACACTTTTCTCCCCATGGACCACATGTATGCACCAGTGACCCTGCCTATTAAACTAATAGATATATATTTCTCAATGCAAGTAGGGCAGATCCACAAGTGGAATTATTCTTGGATGAAACTGATCGGTTCAGCTTAATATGATCCATAGAGCCTCACTCATGAAGCAGCAACTTTAAGCTGTAGCTCTGTTTCAAAAATAGACTCGAACATGACTTCCGTGAGACACCCGGTGTTGCTAGGCATAATTATAGAACAGGGATTTATTTTGTTTTATCATTCTCTGTACTGACACTAGGTTGGAGATATAAAGCAATTTGCACAGTTATCCCATTAGCTTATACTACAAACATGGAAAAGCTTGATCTCTTTCTCTTTTCCACTTCCTCCATCAAAAGTATATAAAGAGAATGAAATTGCTTAGGCTCTACTTACTTTATATAGCAAACATGAGGAATATGCATATTTGTAAAATTTCCCTCGCTTCTATTGCTTTAGTCAATTTGTATTAGGATCTGGCTCTCAGACAGCTTTTGGGAGTTGTACTTAATTTATGACTTGGCAATGGCTATTTTTGTTATAGGTACAAGTCTTTTATTCAACAGCAACTCTTCTTTGACTGCCCAAATAAACTGCAAAAATAACTCGGAGAGTCCAAAACCATTACTGAAGCAAAATCCATGTTGTTTACATTTTTAAAAAGACACCTGCAGCTTGTAAATGTTTTAATATAAGTATACCATCTCCCAACATTTTCCTTGCCTCAATTAGTTTGGATTATTTTTTGGGGGGAGATGATATCTATTCAGAGTTATCTTGATTGTAGTGATTGTTCCAGTAGGAAGTCTGTTAGGAGCAGAATATGAGCGTTAACAGCAAAATGTGCTTACATTCCTAGCCAGATCCTACTGTTTTGTTTGTGCATGGCAGTGTCCTATACCAGGGTCCCCAACCTCTGGGCCATGGCCTATTAGGAATTGGGGCACGTGAGCACCCAGCTCAACTTGCCCGATGGCAGGCTGGAAGGCACTGGTGCGTATGCGTGCCGGCCCACTGCTCATGTAAGTCGCGCTGTATGCATGTATGCCAGCCTGCCACTTGCACAGGGGCTGCACACACCAGCCCACCACTCGTGTGTCCTAGTTCCTATCTCACGCCACCCCCCCACCTGGACCGCCAAGCTACAAAGGTTGGGGACCACAGTCCTATACTAATGTGTGTGCATGAGCCAACAAGATACAGTTCAGTGGTAAGAAAACAAGGGTCCTAAACTTAGGCTGGAAAAATCAAATGCTCATCTATAGAATAAGTGGTACTTGGCTCAACAGTAATAACTATGACAGGTATCTTGGTATCCTAATGGACCATCACTTAAGTATGAGCCAGCAGTGTGCTGTAGCTGCCAAAAAAGCCAAAGCAGTCCTAGCTACATCAACAGTGGGATAGCATCAAAATCACGAGAAATGATAGTATATCTCTATATTGCACTAAGGAGACCACACTTGGAATACTGTATCCAGTTTGGGTCACCACATTACAAAAGAGATGCTAAGACCCTAGAAAAAGTGTAAGACTCTATAAAAAGTGCAAAGAAGATCAACAAAGATGATGAAAGACCTGGAGGCTAAACCATATTATGAATTGTTAGGTATGTCTAGCACCTATCGAGAAGGATTAGGGGTGAAAGCTGTCTTCCAATACTTGAGAATCTGTTACAGAGAAGAGGTGATTGACGTATTCTCCAATGTACCTGAGGGTAGGACAAGAAGCAATGGATGGAAGATCATTAAAGAGAGATCCAACCTAGAACTAAGAAGAAATTTCCTGACATTGTGAACAATTAATTAATGGAACAGCTTGCCTCCTGAAGTTGAGAGCACTCTATTGTTGGAAATCTTCAAGAAAAGGTTGGACAGTCATTTGTCTTTGGACTAGAAGATCTGTAAGGTCCCCTACAGCCATATGATTATATCTGTAGATGTCTAAGCATATTTATGTATGGTTTTTAAGTGGAAAACATTTTTCAGTGTCTGGAAAATCCTTGCTGCATGCAATTTCCTTATGGCTGGAGCAACAATAATGCCAATGTTTGAGAAAAAGTCCATGATCTAACAGAAATACTTAAGGGAAATGACCAATTGAATAGGAACCATTCAAGGTTACGATGTGTCCCCTCCCCACCAAAAAGGTAGTTATAACTTAGTTCTGGAGTTCCAATAGCAGCACCTCCCTGGAGTCACATGACATTTTGAGTGCTTGGCAACCTTTTTGGCTAGTTTCTGGCAAAACAAAATGCTCATAGGAATGCATTGACTTGCTCAATGATTGAAGCATTCACATAATGTCCACAGCATTCGCTTTGCAACCATGGCTTTCACTTCATGAATTCCACAAAAGGTTACAAAATCGAGTCAGACATGTGGGTGTCTTAATGCATGACTGCCATAGTCACAACGAAAATTCTGGGCTCCATTACAGTAGCATGTTGATGGCTATCTATAATATGATTATTTCTATAAAATATGCTTTTTAAAATCTATTTAACCATGTGCACTGGTTGGCTGCTCTTCCGGTTTTCAGCGCACTCATGTGCACTGGCCAGCTGGCCAGTCAGTGCTGAAAAGGTTTGCCAACACTGGTAACACTCAAGGTGGTAACAAGATGACAACAATTACATTTAATCGCCCATGTCCGGCCACATTTAAGACATCAGAACAGTAAACCCCCACACCTTTGTTGCACTGCTTGCTTACCTGGAAACAATTTTCACTGAACAGTGTTACTTCTTCTGAGTACACATGAAAACAACTATACGTTAACAGGAATAAAAATCCTGATCTATAAAGAGGTCTGAAAGGTGATACTCTCTTTGGTTCCATTTTATTCACAAATGAAACTGAAGATTGCTTTGATAGAGAGATGATGGTAAATAACAAAAGCAACATCACTGCTATTAAAATGCAAAGGCAGCCCTTTTGGATGTGCTCGTATTTGTGCACATATCTAAAAATGAGCTGAGCTTCCATTGCGCTGGCAACGATGCTGCGAATCTCATTTTGATGGGAGGATTGGACCCTGCAGGTCCTTCCAGTTTCAAATAGGTTTAATAAGCATTTTTCTTTTCAGGAGCTGAAAACATCTCTTAAGTTTTATGCGGTAAATATATGAAAGAGAGGGAAGAAAGTCTGCTTAATTACATCCGACTCACTTATATATCATTCTAAAATGCACTATCCATACTTTTATAATCCCCTCTTACACAAACACAAGTGCTTTATTCCATGTTTGTTCATATAATGCTAAAGTAATATATTTTGTAAGGCAACTCTTATATTAAAATGCATGTATTAAAGATGGTTGCATTCAAAATGCATATAGTAGAGGAAGTTGAATTAAAACTGCTTAGGGTAGGGAAATTTGCATGTCATATTGTGCAACTCAAGAGAAAAATATTTATCAAAATAGTACGTTTTAATTTTAATGTTGAGGAAATTTGGCAGAAAAGACTTGCGAATAACTATGTGCAAAACTAAAACCAACCAGATATATTGCATCATTTTGTTCTCTCTACTCATATGCTGGCTGTTACTAGTCAGTCAATTAACTAATATTTACCTTAAGGTCAGAAACATCCCGGTAGCATTGTTCAGAGCGGGTGTGGTCTGACAATTGGACATTCCAGAAACAGGGAAGCTGATAGACAAGAAAGGGATTCTGTTTGATGACTGCATTGAAAATATCCTAGAAAGATAAACAAGCAGACAAACAACATTTTTCACCTTGCAGAAAAGCAATTGCAAATTGCAAACTGTTTCTAATTACCGTAGGAATATGGGTAAAAGACACCATATATATAACTCCCCATCTTTTAACTATCTTATTTTATCTTGATTGGAATTTCTAATTTTATTCTATTAAAGCTATTTTGTGCATTAGGATTGTAATGTTTTAATGCTAGAAAGACGCCCAGTGGTTTGCTATGAGATGAGCAGCAAATAAATGGAATAAACAAAATAAAATAAATAAGAACTAAAAGTCAAGGGTTGGGGTTTTAGCTTTGAAAGAAAGCATTGTCAGTCAGACTGTGAATTTGTCAATATAACCTGAAACTTTGCTGCTGATTCACATTTGACAGCTGTTGGGTTCTCAGGAAAGACTAACTATAAAGCAAAGCAGCCTACTTCTTCCCCTGTCACTGTTGTTAAAATCTGCCCACATACATTATGTCACTATCAAATTTGAATACTGTATCTTCATAATTAAAGATTAAAAAAAAAACATTTTATAGCAACATTTGAAGTGAAAAGCATCGAATTTCAAACTAAGAAAGACCAACCAACAAACCATAATAAACTAAAAACGTATCTAGACTTAACTGAATTAACAACTTATAAACAAGAGCTTCAGGATATCCAATATTGCCTTTTAAAGGTGTTTTAATTTGAAGCTAAAAGGATAGATCCTAATCCTTACTATATTTCCCTAGTGAGAGCATCCAATGTTGCAGTGCTTAAAAAAAACATCCTTCCTTAATTTTTTTTTAATAATATACTTCTTCTAACAGAAGAGTGTAGATAAGGACCTCTCTGATTATTAATTCATGGTAGGAATATTATTTCTTTAGATATTGACTTTTCCACATTGTTTGAGTAGTTATATATCAGGGCTGTCAAACTTGCGGCCTATGAGCCAGATGCAGGGTTGAAATTCAGCAGGTTCTGACACGTTCTGGAGAACCGCTAGTGGAAATTTTGAGTAGTTCAGTAAATATCACCTCTGACTGGCCCCGCCCCATTTATTCTCTGCCCCCTGAGTCCCAGCTGATGGAGAAGAAATTGTGATATTGCAATAACCTTTTCCTGGATTGGGGTTGGAGTGGAGATTTTGCAGTATCCTTCCCCTGCAATGCCCACCATGCCATGCCCACAGAACCAATAGTGAAAAAAAAAAAGAATGTCACCACTGACCATTTGCATCACAAGCTGGCCACACCCATGCCTGGTTTAGCAGAGGAGGAAAAAGTCCTGATATGTCACGTGACTCTGCTATGATGCCGCAAGTTTGACACCCCTGTTATATACCATCAAATTGGTGCTGACTTATAGCAACCAGATAAATATACCCCAGCATGATCTCCTTCTAGCCTGGCTCCTTCCAATGGTATACCTGTTGCATTGTGAGTCCATCGGTCAGTCAGTTGAAATAGACCAGATTGGAAAACAGACATCACAAACACTAGGACTTTGGTAATGTAGGGTATAACCGCAGAAAATATGATAGAGCTTCCCTTTGACACCAAACACAGTCAAAGCAGGCCAATCTTGAGTTTTCTTTTGGAAAACACAGGCAATGTCTGTATTCCCCTATATAGCCATCTCTTTCCCACCAGCATTATAGATTTTTCAAGAGAGCTAGATCTTTGCATAATATGTCCTAAATACAATAATTTGAGTTTGGTGATTTCAGCTTCAGGTAGTCTTTTAATATTGATAACCAACACTTTGAGTTAGGCTTTAAAAAAAACATGAAACCAATGCTGTTCTTTCATAATTTTATTGAAGGAACATAGTGGCCTTATTTTGACATACAACTCAAAATCCAAGTAGTGGAATTCTGACTCTGCTGAAGTTTGCTGGCTATCATGAAATGTAGCTTTATGTATAAGGTCCAACAGTAATCTAATATACAATCAATTCAGAGTGAGAAGAAAAGTGATAAATTTGAAAGAAATAATAGAGATTTCAGATATTTATCACTTTTTCTTTTGTTATTGATGGTGGTAGTGATGAATAGGAAGGCAAATTCATAGAACATTGCAGAAAAGCCACACTTCAACTGAAAAAAGGATAACAAAATAAGCTAAAAATACATGGGGGAGGGGAGTAAAAAACAAAATATGGTCGGATAAAACATCTACAGGTACTTAGATGTGTATCATCCTGGAAATGCAGGGTGTGATTATATATTGTCAAGGCTAATAGTTAATCCAAAATGCTTCAATCACTTCTGCCTTCAGTTCAGAATGGGTATTGATTATGAGATTATATTTTTCTCACCAGACAGTTAAATTGAATTCCATATATAACCCTCGTATTTAAACCCAGGCTGCCTCACTTGAAACTTTTTTTTAAACAAGGATCTTGGTATCTACGGTATTGGAAAAGCACTATCTTTTTGTCTGTCTACTTCCCCACAAACCTATCATTTAGCGTTATATGTAGAGCACTAGGTAGGAAAGTGTGATTGATCCTAACCCATTATGTTGCAAAAGTAATGAAACAGTGCCTATAATATATCACTGCTTACAGGTTTTTTCCCCCTAGAAAGAGAAAAAAAATAGAATAAGTCATTTTCTTATCTTGCAATATTGGACAACTATTGTCCAATTCCTAGCCTTTCCTGTTTAGGAAAGATTTCAGAGATTATGATGAAATATCATTTTCTGAGACTGGATAAAACAGATTATCTTGAAACTTTTCAGTTAGACTTTTGATCTGATTGTGTGATGGAAACTGGACACATTATGGATTCTTTTTGAGTGGAAGGAATATTGCTTTCTTGAACTTTCAGACTACTGGGCAGTTATGAAACTCATCAACCACAATACTTTCTTAAATTATCTTTGAGGACTTGGACTGTTTCGCAATGGTTCTAATTATTCTCATTTGGTAGTTCCAGAGATCAATGATCAGTTCAGAGTGAGGTTTCACCAACATATAGATGGTATACTCACCTGCATATTTTCACAGTAGGCCAAGCAGAAAATATAATGCATGCTCTTAACCAGTGTTGGAAGCTGGGACTGAATGGGGTAAAACTAGCTCAATCTATTTTTATTATTAAGTTGAAATTGCGGTCTATTCAAAAATCATCTGGCTCATTGTGAACTTGTTATTTGGCTTTGGGAAGAATTGCAGTTCCACAATCTTTGATTCTCTTTGATTCATTTTTCACTTGAAAACTTCAAACTGCTGATGGGTGTGAGCTCTTATTTCATCAAGACTCTAAGCACTATATTGGATACTTATGTTTCTGAATATAGTTTTGCTATTTTGACCTATAGAGCTTTCGATCCAGGATACTTTTGGAACATCTTCAAGTCATCTGTCTTTGTGCTGTGCAATCTTTTAAGGATGGAATGCTTCAAATACTTTTTCCTTTCAAAATGTCAAACACATGGGAACAAAAAATAGGATTTCGCCTTGGCTGCCTCTGCTCTTTGGAGAAACTTGCTCAATCCCAAAGTCTGGATAGCCTCGCTCCTTAACTTTTAGGAAAACTATAAAGAGCATTTTTTAAAAAATAAGGGCAACCTGGTCTACCCAAATATGGGGCAGAGCATATTGCTTCCACTTTTGTCTTTTAGACCCAATCCAGGAGCCTTCACAGGCAATCATGACAAACTATTTTTGTGTTAAATTTATGTTTACCAACAAAGAAATAGATGGAGGATAGTACAGATCTATTTCAAGCTATTTAGTTCTCGTCAGCTAGTCATATGGCTAGCTGACGAGAGCTAAATAGCTTGAAATAGATCTATACTATCCTCCCTTTATTTTTTTGTTGGTAACATAAGTTTAACACAAATATAAACGCCATGCTTCTTCAAAATGCATTATGAGCCTGGTTAAATGTTGATGTCTATTTAACGTAGTTTTTTATTTCAATTTAAAATTCCAGACATTTGAGGTAGGTGAAGAAACAGACACTTTTAGGGATTTCAGGAATGCTACCTTATTATTATATGCAGAATTTTGAAACCCTGTCCAAGTTTCTTGCTGTCCCTAATAATACTCAACAAAATCAAGGCAGGATTATTTTTAGTTTCTTCCTCACACTACAGTCTCTATACTGTGTAATCTCTTTACTCAAGTCCCTCCTAATGGCATTCAGCTCCTAAATTACTTTAAAGCTCTAAATTTATGAGAACTGTCAAAAATCTATGGAATGAGGCAGGACACAAACACTGGAATAAAGAGATGTAAGCGGAGGAGCATTGTGTTTTAAGATGGATGGCTATACATTTTTTAAAAAATAAGTAAAATATCAATGCTAAGAAACATTATATGGAAAATAGCTTTCATGACACAGGATATGGTCTCGTTGTCATAGTGTTTTCTTGGGTGACATTAACACCACCAATTATGCTTTTACCACTAAACCATCTAATAACCATAATGTTAAATATTTAATTTGGCATTAAATATATATTACAGCAATCTTGCCAAATATAATCAAAATGGGGGAGATTTTAGTTATGATATTCTGACCTCTGATACTTTGGAAGATAAGAGTCATTTAGATAGATAGATAGATAGATTTTATTTTTCTATACCGCGTCCTCTCCCCTGGGGGACTCGGAGCGGTGCACAGGGAAAAATTAAAACAAACATAAAATATATACATAAATAAATACAATAAAAACAGATTAAATCAACTGTCCCTGCACTAAAATCCCCATTTTTAAAATTAACATTCCCTAACCCCTGAGGTAGAGACTAACCTAGGCCGGCCAAGCAGAAAAAGTGAGTTTTTAATTTCTGACGGAAGGAGCGGAGGTCCGTAGTTGTTCTAATGTCGGGGGGAAGGTTATTATTTAATTATATTATTTAAACATAATCTGTTCAAATTATTTAACTTATATTATTTAATTATATTAAATAATATAATTATTTAATTATATTATTTAAACATAATCTGTTCAAAAAAAGGGAAAGGGAAAAATAAATTTGTTTTGTAACTTGTAGCATGATCCCAAATAGTATAATCTTTCCAGTCCTCAACTTATAATCAGTTGTTTAATGACCACTCAACATTCCATAAAGCACTTCTGGCCATTGTAAAACATTACTCCAGTCACTCCAATAGTCACATCAATTGTTATCAGGGTGCTCGGCAACATGTCACACTTAGGATCGCTTGCCAAATGCTCCGAGCTGCTGTGGCCTAGAGGTGGAGCTCTTGCCTCACAAGCAGGAGGTTGCGAGTTCGATCCAAGGTAGAGGCACGTGTAGGGTCTCCTGCTTAGGCAGAGGGTTGGACTAGATGACCTGCAAGGTCCCTTCCAACTCTGTTAATCTGTTAAAGTGATCTTCATTTGCAATCGTCTTTGCCACTTCCCAGAAAGTTAGTGGAGAAGCTGGCAGGGAAGTTTGTAAATTGCTACTGCTTGCCCAAAGATTTCTCCTCCACTCCACGCATGGAGTGTGAAGGGAACTCTTGCTCTTGGTTACAGAAATGAAGTTCAAATCCCACTTCATTTCTCCAATTCAGCACAGGAGTTCCTGTCCTAAAATATAATTGTAAAAAGGCAGACTGAAAGCCAAATTAAATGTATGTATGTATGTATGTATGTATGTATGTATGTATGTATGTAAACTCTAGAGAAGTCACAGTGGCTTTCCATAGACTCTGAAGGAAGAAATGATTTTGGAATGGCAGCTGAACAGTGGAGTTTTGATTGGTTTTGTATCAGAACATTAATTAGTTCACCTTTCTGAAAAATTGGGAGTAATGAGTCGTCTCCAACTCTTGGGTGTGCTCTGAGGATAATATCCTTAATGTCTGTGAGGCACTCAGATGATATGGTAGAAAATAAAAAAGACAAAAGGTGATTGTTAAAGCCGGAATCAGATGAAATCATAAAGAATACTTGCTGAACTGACAATGGCAAAAATAATATTTAAAAAAATGGTATTTTTAAAAGTTCCTTCAAAGTTGGTAGCTTTCCATTTCTAAAAGCTCCTGAAAGTGAGTAGAAAATAAACTTTAAAAAGAAAAAAACTAGATCAAGCCAAAGGCTTTTCAATTAAAATTTACCATAATGTCATCTGATTCATTCACAATTATTTTGTTTGTAAGTTGTTCAACAGAACAGTGACCAACAGGAAAATAGCATATTAATAGTTAAATGATTCTTAAGATGTAAAATTCCTATCCTAAAAAGATTTCACCCTGAATACCTACAAATTGATAAAATTGTGCTTCTTGAAATCTACTTCCAATACTTCAGCTAGTTTGCTTATATAATCTGTATCGTCGTTGCTTATATAATCTGTATATAATCTGTGTCGTCTTTCGGGTGCGCTTCAAGGTGCTAGTTGTCATCTTCAAAGCGCTCCATGGCTCGGGACCTAGCTATCTACGGGATCGGATCCTGCCCCATACATCCTCACGGCCGATTCTCTCCCACAGAGAGGGACTTCTCCGGGTGCCATCCACTAGACTTTGTCAGCGGGCGACGCCCAGGGGAAGGGCCTTCTCTGTGGCGGGCCCAGCCCTCTGGAACAACCTTCCCCCCGACATTAGAACAACTACGGACCTCCGCTCCTTCTGTCAAAAATTAAAAACACACTTTTTCTGCTTGGCCGGCCTAGGGTAGTCACTTCTTTTAGGGTTTTCTTAGGGAATGATTGTTTTAATGGGGTTAAGGGTTTTTTAGGATAGTTGGTATTTTATAGTTGTTTTAGCGCAGGATATGATTTAATGTGATTTTAATTTTGTACTTTGTTCTATGTTATCTGTTCTTAATTTACCTGTGCCCCGCCTCGAGTCCCTTTGGGGAGAGAGAGCGGGTTAGAAATAAAATTATTTATTATTATTATTATTATTATTATTATTATTATTATTATTATTATTATTATTATTATTATTATTATTATTATTATTATTATTATTATCAGCACTCTGATTATTCTGGGAAAATTGGTTTTGTTGTTCTCATACTGACAAGATCCATTATTAGGAAAATCCATGTACAGGTACTACTTAACTTATGACCACATTTGGGACCTGAATCTCCATAGCTTTAATAATAATAATAATAATAATAATAATAATTTAATTTTATATCCCGCTCTCTCTCCCCAAGGGGACTCGAGGCGGGGCACAGGCAATTAAAAATACAAATAAGACCACAGACAAAATACAAAATACAAAATTAAAAATGGATTAAATTGATCCTGCGCTAAAACCCATAAACTAAACTAAAAATACCCCTAAAACCCCTAACCTAAAAAGAGACTACCCAAGGCCGGCCAGGCGAAAAAAGTGTGTCTTTAATTTTAAGCGGAAGGAGCGGAGGTCCGTGGTTGTCCTGATATCGGGGGGAAGGTCGTTCCAGAGGGCTGGGCCCGCCACAGAGAAGGCCCTTCCCCTGGGCGTCGCCCGCTGACAAAGTCTAGTGGACGGCACCCGGAGAAGTCCCTCTCTGTGGGAGCGAATCGGCCGTGAGGATTTATGGGGCAGGATCCGATCCCGCAGGTAGCTAGGTCCCGAGCCATGGAGCGCTTTGAAGATGGTAATTAACACCTTGAAGCGCACCCGGAAGACGACAGGTAGCCAGTGCAGCTCGCGCAAGAGCGGTGTTACGTGGGCAAACCTAGAGGTGCCCATAATTGCTCGCGCGGCTGCGTTCTGGACCAACTGAAGCCTCCGGGTACACCTCAAGGGGAGCCCCATGTAGAGAGAGTTGCAATAATCCAGTCGGGATGTCACGAGAGCATGAGTGACTGTGCGAAGGGCGTCCCGATCCAATAGGGGGCGCAACTGGCGTACCAGGCGAACCTGGTAAAACGCCCTCCTGGCCACGGCTGTCACTTGATCTTCCATGGACAGCCGGGTATCCAGGAGGACACCCAAGTTGCGCGCCCCATCCACAGGGGCAAGATGTTCGCCCCCTATGGCCAGCGATGGAGTCAGCTGGTTGAATCGGGCAGCCGGAAACCACAGCCACTCGGTCTTGGTCGGGTTGAGCCTGAGTCCGTTACTTCCCATCCAGATCCGCACGGCTTCCAGGCACTGGCACATCACCGCTACGGCATCGTTGGGGTGGTTTGGGGTAGATATATACAGCTGAGTATCATCAGCGTAGAGATGATACTCTACCCCAAAACCACGAATGATCTCGCCCAGCGGCTTCATGTATGTGTTGAACAGGAGAGGCGAGAGGACCGACCCCTGAGGCACCCCACATGTGAGGGGTCTCGGGGTCGACCTCTGCTCTCCTGCCAACACAAATTGCGATCGGCCAGAGAGGTAGGAGGAGAACCACCGCAGAACGGTTCCTCCCACCCCCAACCCCCCCAGCCGACGCAATAGGATACCATGGTCGATGGTATCGAAAGCCGCCGAGAAGTCTAACAGAACCAGGATGGAGGAGCAACCCCCATCTCTGGCCCTCCAGAGATCATCCACCAACGCGACCAATGCCGTCTCGGTGCTATGCCCGGGTCGAAAGCCGGACTGGCGCGGGTCTAGATAATCAATTTCCTCCAGATGACGGGGAAACTGTTGTGCCACCACACTCTCAACAACCTTCACCAGGAAGGGAAGGTTGGAGACTGGACGATAGTTGGTTAATAAAGCTGGATCCAAAGAGGGCTTCTTGAGGAGGGGCCTCACCATGGCCTCTTTTAGGGAGGCAGGCAAGGAACCCTCACTCAAGGATGCGTTGATAACCTCTTGGAGCCAGCCTCGTGTCACCTCCCAGGATGCCAGTACAAGCCAGGAGGGACACGGGTCCAATAAACATGTGGTGGCTCGCAGTCGCCCACGTAACCTGTCCATATCCTCGGAAGTAACGGAGTCAAACTCCTCCCAAACAAGATCCCCCTCGTGGCAATCCACTGGACCAGCAATGGGGGCTAACTCATTCTGTATCTGAGCGATTTTCTCCTGCAGATAAGACACAAATTCCTCTGCTCTACCCTGTAAGGGGGCTTCCCGCACCCTCTGTTGAAGGAGGGTACGGGTCACCCTAAACAGGGCGGCCGGGCGGTTATCTGCGGATGCTATGAGAGTGGCGCAATGATGGCGTTTGGCCACTCTCAGCGCCACAATGTAAGTCCGTAAATGGGCTCTTACCTGTGTCCGGTCAGATTCAGAGCGGGTAGACCTCCATCTTCTCTCTAGGCATCTCTTGTGGCGTTTCATCACCCTCAGCTCCTCGGTAAACCAAGGAGCCAGGGTGGCTCGCCGCTGCAAGAGAGGCCGCAAGGGCGCGACCCGATCCAAGGCTCCCGCGGTCGCAGTATTCCATGCGGCCACGAGGTCCTCCATCGGGGCGCGGGTCAGGGGTACAGGAAGTGGCCCAAGCGCCGCTTGGAACCCATCTGGGTCCATCAGGCGCCTGGGGCGGAACCAGATTGGTAACTCAGGTTCCACCTCCCCGTGGAGGGGAGTAGCGGTCGGAAAGTCAAGCCGGAGAAGTGAGTGGTCTGTCCATGACAAGGGTGTGATGACTATATCCCCTATACCCAGATCACTCTTCCATTGGCCTGAGACAAAGATGAGATCCGGTGTGTGTCCACCCTCGTGCGTGGGGCCTTGAATTACTTGGGTCAGGTCCATGGCCGTCATGGAAGCCATGAACTCCCGAGCTACCCCGGATGATTCGCCCACCGATGGCAGGTTAAAGTCCCCCATGACTAGAAGTCTGGGGGTCTCAACTGCCACCGTAGCGATCACCTCTAGGAGCTCGGGCAGGGCTGCTGCTACATAGCGGGGAGCCAGGTATACAACCAGCAAGCCCAACTGCCTCCCTAGGCCCCACTTCACGCAGAGGGACTCACAACCGGTGGTCTGTGGCACAACGGTCTCTCTCGGCTCAAGACATTCCTTAACAATGACCGCTACCCCACCACCCCTACCTAGGGCCCGGGGCTGATGAAAAGCGCGGTAGCCTGGTGGGCACATTTCAACGAGGGGGAGTCCTCCCTCGTGGCCCAACCAGGTCTCCGCAATTCCAGCCAGGTCCGGCTCCCCCTCTGACACCAGGTCATTAATGAGGGGGGCTTTGTTGACAACGGACCTGGCGTTGCAAAACATCAGCCGCAGGCCCTGGCTCTGTACTCCCTGACCTCCTAGCCTGCGGGGGTTGTGGCAACTGACCGTTTGTAACCAACGGCTACGTGCCTCCAACCGGGAGGATGGAACTTGTCTCCCCTCGGACCTGCCCCTCCCCACGACCCTCTGGATGGGGAAGCCCTCCACCGGAATGACTTGTGTTTCCCCCCTCTTAGCGGAACCATCCGCCTCTCTCCGTCGTCTGCTGGCTCGGCCCGTTCCCTTCTGGCTAGTCTCAACCTGTCTAAACCCTCCCCCCTCCCTGGTACCCCCTAAAATAAACAGCAATTTTTTAACTAAAAAACCCCTACACCTGCGCTTTCGCCACTTCTCCTGACTTATCAGTCCCTCATCAAAGTGTGCCCTTGATAACACAGCGGGCCATACCTGCGAGAGGGGGGACTCCCGCAGTAGGATTAGGTCTGCCCTTGAATATATTACGGGTCACATCAACAGCAGGGAATCAATCAATTGGGTACAGAGATGCTTGGATGGTCAGAATAAATATTAAATAAGATGTTAAAATATATATTCAATAAATATTAAATAGATGTTAAAATTAATTAATTCCAGTAAGTCAATAATACGGTATAGGGAAGTTAAAATCCTGGGTATGATGGTCCATAAATAATCGCATAAAGTGCACATGATCACATAAGTGCACTATCACAGGTGTGGCCTTAGCAAGTCCAGTCCAGTCCCATTCTTCCAGAGCCTCAGGCCTCAGCCAAAGATGGTACATGGTTGGGCCCCTTGCAGGATCTCCCGGCCCCCCTTGTGGAGTCATACCTGATTTTATGACCTTTTTGGATTGGTTGTTAAGCAATCACACTGTTGTTAAAGTGAACCCAGTCTCCCCCTTTGACTCTGCTTGTTGAAACTGATTGAGGAGCTTCCCAATTGGGATTGGAAGTTTGCAAATGGTGATCATGTGAGCTGCAACCACACTAAATACCTGCCAGTAGACAAGCACCTGAATTTTGATCATGTGACTGTGGGAGCGTTGTGTTGATTGGAAATGTGAGCAACTGTTATAAATCACTTTTTTTCTGCACTGTCATAACTTTGAATGGCCATTAAACAAATGGTTCTAAATCAAGGACTACCTGTAGTGAAAAGTTTTGTAATATAAATGTTAAGTCTTCTCTTTCCATTCCCTACTTTCAGGGGTAGTCAGTACACACTCACCTGGTCAGCCAATGAGGTGGAGAGCATGCTCATTAGCTCTCTTTCAGCTGTGAGTCTCCACATCTGCTCCCATTTCATCTTGCGCAATTTATCCAGAAGTAACAGAATAACCCCTGGAATCAGTAAGCAATGGAAACAAAGAAAAAGACGAGCTGCAGTGAAAATGGCAAAAAGCAAGACCTTCGTGCTTTAGCATGGTTGTATCAGGATTAAAACAGACGCTTTATTAACTGTAAAGTATGAGCTCCATCATGCTGAGGACAAAAGGGAAGGGGGAAGTTAGCCTAAGAAACCTCACGAATTAGAAGCATTCTTTAATAAACAATTGGATCTCTTTCTGTCAATCTACCTGTCAAACAAAACATAATAGTTTTCATTTATATGTACATCTCAGGGCTTTAAATGGCAGAAATATGTGCGTGCCAGAAAGCAAATTTGGTGTTTTCAGATGAAGTGTTCCAGGCAGTAGCAATCAAAAGACATTGTAAAGGAAGTCGATCTTTTCCACTTAATTGATCTTTTCCTGGTTAAAAAAAGAAATAGAAAAATGCAGGCACTTTGCAAATGAGAGGCTCATTTTAAAACACCCAGCATTTTCAGAAGGGGGAAAAAAAACATTTTAACCATTCCATCAACAACCACTCCTTTATCTATATTGGACAAAGTTTTTGAGAAAGATGTATTTTACATCTGTCCCTATACAAAGTTAATAAAGGGGCCAATATAAATATCAGGGTAAGTTATATTGGATAAGGTGACTCTTTTAATGGCCATACAGAAATCTTTATGTAAATTAATTATACTGAATGCAGAATTCATTATCACGAGTACAACATTTGTTACAGTCAGTTTTCTCTCCATCTGGACTACTTGTTCTACACATGGATGATTAATCATCAAAAGATTAGTCGAATGAAGGATTTCAATGCATACTTGCATATATCTTCACTAACAAAATTAAAGTTTCACAAGACTGACATAATAGGATGTAGTCACCATCTTTATACTGGGTTTGCTCCTGCTGCAATAGAGCTAAACTCAGAGAGCACCAAGTACCCCTCAAGTACCCCTCATTTATAATGCGGCCGTGGGAGCCTTAGATCGGGTCGCGCCCTTGCGGCCTCTCTCGCGGCGGCGAACCACCCTGGCTCCTTGGTTTACTGAGGGGCTGCGGGTGATGAAACGCCGCAAGAGATGCCTAGAGAGAAGGTGGAGGGCTAGCCGCTCTGAATCTGACCGGACACAGGTAAGAGCCCATTTACGGACTTACATTGTGGCGCTGAGGGTGGCCAAACGTCACCATTGTGCTACCCTCATAGCATCCGCAGAAAACCGCCCTGCCGCCCTGTTTAGGGTGACCCGTTCTCTCCTTCATCAGAGGGAGCGGGAAGCCCCGCTACAGGGTAGAGCAGAGGAATTTGTGATTTTTCTGCAGGAGAAAACCGCCCAGATACAGAGTGAGCTAGCCCCCATTCATGGCCCAGTGGGATGCCACGAGAGAGATCTTGTTTGGGAGGAGTTTGACCCCGTTACTTCCGAGGATATGGACAGGCTACGTGGGCGACTGCGAGCCACCACATGTTCATTGGACCCGTGCCCCTCCTGGCTTGTACTGGCATCCTGGGAGGTGACACGAGGCTGGCTCCAAGAGGTTATCAACGCATCCTTGAGTGAGGGTTCCTTGCCTGCCTCCCTAAAAGAGGCTATGGTGAGGCCCCTCCTCAAGAAGCCCTCTTTGGACCCAGCTCTTTTGAACAACTACCGTCCAGTCTCCAACCTTCCCTTCTTGGCGAAGGTTGTTGAGAGTGTGGTGGCACAACAGTTTCCCCGTCACCTGGAGGAAGTTGACTATCTAGATCCGCGCCAGTCCGGCTTTCGGCCCGGGCATAGCACCGAGACGGCATTGGTCGCGTTGGTAGATGATCTCTGGAGGGCCAGAGATGGGGGATGTTCCTCCATCCTGGTCCTATTAGACCTCTCGGCGGCTTTCGATACCATCGACCATGGTATCCTATTGCATCGGCTGGGGGGGTTGGGGGTGGGAGGCACCGTTTTGCGGTGGTTCTCCTCCTACCTCTCTGGCCGATCGCAATTTGTGCGGGCAGGAGAGCAGAGGTCGACCCCGAGACCCCTCACATGCGGGGTGCCTCAGGGGTCGGTCCTCTCGCCTCTCCTGTTTAATGCATACATGAAGCCGCTGGGTGAGATCATCCGTGGTTTTGGGGTAGAGTACCATCTGTACGCTGATGACACCCAGCTGTACATATCTACCCCAGACCACCCCAACGATGCCGTAGCGGTGATGTGCCAGTGCCTGGAAGCCGTGCGGATCTGGATGGGAAGTAACGGACTTAGGCTCAACCCGACCAAGACCGAGTGGCTGTGGTTTCCGGCTGCCCGATTCAACCAGCTTTCTCCAACGCTGGCCATAGGGGGCGAATATCTTGCCCCTGTGGATGGGGCGCGCAATTTGGGTGTCCTCCTGGATACCCGGCTGTCTATGGAAGAGCAAGTGACAGCCGTGGCCAGGAGGGCGTTTTACCAGGTTCGCCTGGTTCGCCAATTGCGCCCCCTATTGGATCGGGACGCCCTTCGCACAGTCACCCATGCCCTCGTGACATCCCGACTGGACTATTGCAACTCTCTCTACATGGGGCTCCCCTTGAGGTGCACCCGGAGGCTTCAGTTAGTTCAGAATGCGGCCGCGCGAGCAATTATGGGCACCTCCAGGTTTGCCCATGTAACACCGCTCCTGCGCGAGCTGCACTGGCTACCTGTCGTCTTCCGGGTGCGCTTCAAGGTGTTAGTTATCATCTTCAAAGCGCTCCATGGCTCGGGACCTAGCTATCTGCGAGATCGGATCCTGCCCCACACATCCTCACGACCGATTCGCTCCCACAGAGAGGGGCTTCTCCGGGTGCCGTCCACTAGACTTTGTCAGCGGGCGACGCCCAGGGGAAGGGCGCTCTCTGTGGCGGGCCCGGCCCTCTGGAACGACCTTCCCCCTGATATTAGAACGACCACCGACCTCCGCTCCTTCCGGGTAAAATTGAAGACCCATCTCTTTCGACTGGCCGGCCTTGAATAGTTCTCTCTGTCTTTTAATTACAAATTTTAATGGGTTTTAATTATATATTTTTAGCATAGGTAGATTTATTTAATTTTATTTTAAGTAATGTTTGTATTTTGTATATTGTTTTTAATTATGCCTGTGCACCGCCCCGGGTCCCTGTGGGGAGAGGGTGCGGTTAATAAATCTTAATTTGAATTTTAATTTGAATTTCAACCCTGAGCTACAAATATTATCCTTTAATGTTACCATACCAAAAGGCACCGTGAAGCACCTTATCCTGAACCATTAGGTAAAAATATAGTAACATGATGCTTTGAGTAGTGAGTTTGGAGAGACCCCTTGGTGGCTTCGTGAATGCCCTCTGAATTTATTATGAAAATAAATACCACATTGATTCACCAGTTTTTTTTTTTCCAACTACCTATTTTGTTTCTTTCCTGCTGCAAAAAAAGGATTTGTGGAGAATGGGGGAGGGAAAAATCCCTTTATAATATTCTGTGATGAAATCTGAACCAGCCTTTTTCAACATGGAACAATTGATTCTTTTTGCTGTTGTTTAATGCTCTGAAAAGGAATTTTAATCCTGCCTGGAGTTTGCATAGATGGTTAGAATCAGAATTGGGCACTATTTGTGCCCAAGAATATCGCAAAGGAATTATCCCTGAGATTGAAGGTCAGGGTAAAGCAGAATCTTCTCTCTTCTATCACAAATTCAGATTAGGGATAATAAAATGCCCCTTCCTACTTGTGGATTACCTTGAGACGGCAAGGATTTAGTTAATCAGAATGTAACACATTCAAAAGGGTAGTAAATGAACCTTCCTTCCCTCCCACTCTTTGGAAATAGTTTTTAATTTTTATCTATGAAACAAGGAAAATGATCTAATAACCACTTCTTTAATATAGCTGCCTTGGAGGCATTTACTATATCTCCACTCCATTTTCTCCATTCTTTCAAGCAGGCAGATAATCCTGTCCTCCTGGCTAAAGAGATTAAAGGTTTATCAACCAAGGCATCTGACAGATGACCAAAAGGGATTTAAAAACAAAATATCTGAGAACAAACTACTAATAAATTGGATGATACAAGACTAGAAGTGTGCTCACAATAACTCAGAGGTTTAATTTATACTCATTCTTAAATAAACATATAAATAGCTGAACTCTTAAATCAAAGCAATTTTGTTTTAACATAATCAAATCCAGGGCTGAGGATCAGAAATGAGCATTGCTGTAAAAACATAATCACCCATATTTTTTCAGCAGTTTGTAATGTTTATTTCTACAAAGAGAAAGAGAGAGAGAGATAGAGAGGAGAGAGAGACAGATACACACACAGAGAGATAGACAGAGAGAGAGAGAAATAAACAAACAAACAGAGAGAGAGAGAGAAAAGCAAACAGAGAGAGAGAAACAGAGAAAAAGGGAAAAAGTTTTCTAGTAGATATTAGCAAGATTAGGGAATGTATGCTGGGATGGGGAACCAAATTAGTTCTATTCATTTAATAGCAATAGCACTTAGACTTATATATCACTTCATAGTGATAAAACAATTTTTATCACTGCAGAAAAAAACAATTACTACCAACCTGCCTTCAATGGAGGACCTGTATAGCGCACGAGTCAAAAAGAGGGCCATGAAAATATTTGCAGACCCTTTGCATTCTGGACATAAAATTGTTTTAACTCCTACCATCAAAACGACGCTATAGAGCACTGCACACCAAGACAACTAGATACAAGAACAGTTTTTCCCTGAACACCATCACTCTGCTAAACAAATAATTCCTTCACCACTGTCAAACTATTCACTAAGGGTGCATTACTATTACTATCTCATCATTCCTATCACCCGTCTCCTCCCACTTATGACTGCATGACTGTAACTTTTCTGCTTGTATCCTTATGATTTATATCAGTGCTTCTCAAATAGTGGGGCGGGCCCCCCAGGATTTAATTTTTTAAAAATTTCTAATGCACTTTAAATCTTTTCTGCTACAGTTAATAAAGCTATTCTTTGTTGTAAATTGATCCACATTTCTTTCTTTTCTTATTCTCTTATACGTTAATAAGGATACAGTGTTATGCAGAGGTGTACTTATAACTATTTTATAGACAAATGATACTATTTACAGTCACGCGGGGGGGGGGCGCGAAATGTTTTCTTCTTCCTAGGGGGGGGCATGACAGAAAATAATTGAGAAGCACTGATTTATATTGATATTGTTTCCTGATTGCTTATTTGAACCCTATGACTATCATTAAGTGTTGTACCTTATGATTCTTGATGAATTTATCTTGTATTTTTCACATCACATGGCCAATAAAGAATTCAATTCAATTCAATTCAATTCTATTCTATTCTATTCTATTCTATTCTATTGCCTTCTTTAAGCGGGCTGTACAAATGTCAGCATATTGCCCCAACGATCTGGATCCTTCCAGGTGATTTGCTCAATGTACATACATACATATATACAAAAAAGTGGCTAAAAAATACATTTTATTTTTCAGCACCGGAGGTTCAAAATGAATTAATCCCAAAGCTGACCACCAAATTCTATAACCATGGTAATCAGTGCAAGAGGTGTGAGTTACTGTGTAAGTCCTTATTTGTATAGCATCATGCTACATTTCAAAACGATAAGCAACAGAACACAGGGTAAAAAAGGAGTTGTTCTCATATGTTATGTTGGCGAAAAAGACCCAGGAGGATGAAGGAGAACATAAATTACAGGACTCCCCACCCCCTTAGATATTTGGTCCCAGTATGGAATCCTTTGTATTTAAGAGACTGCACAGCAGTTTAATCTCCCAGATGGAAGGAGATGGAAAAGTTTGTCAAAATGAAAGGGAGATAGAAAGGGAGTTAGTGAATTAGCAAGATAACAGATAGCCATGAAGGCTTCTCTTATAAATAAAAGTAGTATTACCAAGGCAAGCGGTCTTACTAAATTCATATTCAGCCAAAATACATTATAGTTATGGATGAAAACAGACACTTTATTTTAAAAAAAACCTATCTATACCTTAGCTTTTACACTCCAAGTCTCTCTTGGGAAGCTCCCAAGAGTTTGGGTATTTTTTTCATTAATAATGAATTAAACTTAACACCTTGAATCACCTGTACTTGATGGTCAAATCCGGTGCAGTGTCTTATTGTTATATTTCAAATGCTTAAAGATGAAGGCTGCCATCACAATTGTAACAGTATAAAATACTTTCATTTATTTATCATAGTTGTGCAGCAACCTGGATTCAAAAAGGAAAAAAGTGATTCGAAGCCTGTGGGGACAGGTATAACATGTCAACAAGTCTTTGAAGAAGCTGGGTCTTTTCCTGGCACTGTGTTGGTTGATTCTAGAGAAAGATGTGTTAGACTGAATGAGTTGCCAGAAGGTATGATATTTATGATCTGTAGTGAGTAGGCAAGGCATTAATGATGCGCCTAGGGGCAAATCCAGCAGGAATCCCAGATTCTGATGCAGCCATTGGTGTGATCTGTATGAAGACACTGATATACAGTAGCAACATGGAATGTCCAAGGAATGAGCCAAGGTAAATTGGATATTATCAAATGGAAGATCACCGAGTTGAAAATCAACCTCGGGATCAATGAGTTATACTGGATAGAGAAAGCTATTTCAAATTAAAATCAGGTAAATACTATATGCATGTAAGGAACATACAGAAGTTACATTTGGTTACATTTTTCACTGTGAATACACTTTTATGTTCCAGTTTTAAGCTACTAAAGTTATTCTTTTCTATATTGTGCTTTTATTGCTTGTAAGCCACCTACAGTTGCTGTGAGTGAGTAGGTGACTATACAATTTCATAAATAAACAAAAATACTACAAAGCTGATGATAAGTGAAGTATTGTTACACAAGTTTTTATAGAACCAATTACTGTAAATCTTCAATTTAATGGACTACTGGTTGGAAGGGACATTCATTATACCCTATTAAATCCAAATAGGATTTTTCTGCATGCCTAAAATGGCAAATAGGATTTTTTGCATACATATAAAAATGGGAAATGCTCAGAGGTGTACAGTATGCAGAAAAACTTTCTCCATTGCATCAAATATCTGTTGAATTAAGCTCTGGTAAATCAAGAGTTTATTGTTCCAGTAAAGTGTGATTTATTTATTTTTACTTCATAGCTGAAATATGAATTTAATACCATTTAAGGAGCAGCAGCCCACTGGAAAAGAAACTTCCCATCTTTTCTCATCCCATTCATCATTCAACACCGTGCCAAACAACTGAGTATTATGGTGTATACTAAGCATAGTACTGGCCAACAGGTTGGTAAACTTTCATGTTGTGATGTCTAAAATGGCAATGATAATGCAGGCCTTATCACTAAGTACAGGACTACTACTGTATTGTAATAGAGCATGGAATTTCCATTGTATGTCTTGATGGTTGCAAGTCGAAGCACCTACACATCCGACCTTCTTTTATGACATTTTTGTGGTGGTCATTAAGTGAATGCTGTAGTCGATAAATAGGTCAATGCATCTCTATAGCCATTTCTTGTCTGAAAAAATGTCATAACACAGTGCAATTGGTTATACAGATGAGAAGGTTGCCAAGCACCCAAAATACAGTCATGAGAACTCTGGAATCAGGTCCTAAGTATCGCATTTTCCTGAAAACAAGACAGGTCTTATTTTCTTTTGACCCCCAAAATAAGAACTTGGCCTAATTTTGGGGGAGGTCTTATTATTTTTGAGGTTCAGGAGGCGGTGAGCATAGTCACCTCATGGGTGCTGCTATGTTGCAATATTTTTGGGACGATCTTATTTTCAGGGGAGGGCTTATTTTAGCACATGCACTCAAAAGCCTGATTGGGCTTATTATCTGGGGAGGTCTTATTCTCAGGGAAACAGGATTCATTTTGAGGGGGGGGGGCGGTATGTGGTAACTTTAAATGTTCACTAAGTAATAGATTGTTAAGCAAAGAGATATTTGTAGTCCATGTCCATGATTCCTTATACGCAACCTCTTGGATTTTTGGGAAATTGTAGGGCTGTGCTGCAGTTCAGATTCATTATTTAAAAGGTGCTTTGGAGGGTACACAGGAATGCAAGCTTAGCATCTGTCTGCCTAACCTTAAAATGCTTTGTATCTTTTCCTAGAACTGCATGTTGAGACAGGTGCTAGGTTTGAATCCCGGATGCTCTGGAAGTACCTCATGCCGATCAAAACTGAACAGCTACACAGCATGAACAAACAGCTCAAGGAAAACAACTCAGTATGTGGCAGCTGAAAAAAAAAGACACAATCCTTTATGGAACATTAGGAAAGGAGCTGTAGATAAAATTGACAGTAATATGTATATTTTATAGAAAACTGTTATATCACTCAACCAGAAGACTGAAGATGAAATGTCCCTTGTGGTGCTATGAAAAAAAAATCAGTCCTTTTTTAGTTGTATTATCATGTTGCACACAAGCACGTAAGGGAAGACTGTGCATTTTTGCCATCAAGGCACTTTTCATCATTTCACTGGAACTGCTGGTTGCTATGAAACTCATCACCATAAAGTTTCTACTCAGAGGTAAAAGAGGAAAGGAAAGTGACTATGTAACAAGCTAGCAGAGAAGGACTGCATAAAATCACAGCTTCCTTTGGGTCTTTGTTATTAGCTACTTTCTGTGGTATGGGTCATGGACTGGAAGATATCCAAATTAAATATTTTTGGGCTTAGCACTATCAATTATTTAGCACTTTTTTATTTATTTATTTTATTTATTTTATTACATTTATATCTCGCCCTTCTCCGCAGAGGACCCAGGGCGGCACACAGGAAATTTAAAAAATATACCAAATAGAACATAGATAAATAATTTAAAATATATATTAAATCCCAAACCTGTGCTAAAACCAATTATTAATTAAAAACCCAATTTAAAACTTTTCTAAAAGTCCCCATGGGAGGTTAGGCTAGGCCGGCTTGATGAAAAAAGTATGTCTTTAGATATATATATATATATGTGTGTGTGTGTGTGTGTGTGTGTGTGTGTGTGTGTGTGTTACGTTTTTGAGCTGATCTATATATATATATCTCAGCTCAAAAACATAACACACACACACATATGTGTGTGTGTGTGTGTTTGTGTGTGTGTCACAACACCTGGTAAGCCCCAATTAAGGGAGGAAGCAAGCTGCTTTCCGGTTCTGTCTTTCGGCTCATCACAAGAGACCATGCAGACAGAAAGCTATTTGTTTTGTTGCCTTTTGTTTCCATTTATGTTTATGTTTCTGCTGATAAATAAATAAACAAGGGAGACTAGTATAGATCTATTTCAAGCTATTTAGCTCTCATCGGCTAGCCACACCCTTACTGGGATTTGAACCGGGGATGTATTCCTCCCTTAATTGGGGCTTACCAGGGTGTTGTGACACAAGTATATACTTATTCCCCTGGCTCAGCTGATCAGGAGGAGAACCTGGTGGCTTAGTGGCTAAAACATCTGCCTAACATGTAATACAGCCCCAGTTCAAATCCCAGTAAGGGTATGGCTAGCTGATGAGAGCTAAATAGCTTGAAATAGATCTATACTAGTCTCCCTTGTTTATTTATTTATCAGCAGAAACGTAAACACACACACACACGTGTGTGTATGTGTGTGTGTATACACAAACACACCATTTGTGTTATATATGTGTGTGTGTGTGTGTATACAGACATGCACATGCACACATTGTGTATGTGTGTGTGTGTGCACGCGTGTATATGTATATATGTACACACACACGTACATACATACATACATATTAATTAATTAATTAATTAATTCCTAGGTAGAACATCCTTAAAAGATTGGTTGGAATGGTATATACATGAAGAAATTTATATCTTGCCTTTCCAGTTTTTCCAAAAAGATACTGACAATATAAAAATTAGGCAAACAAAAATATATCCCAAAATAAAATTTTATCTGAATGATGAAACACTATTTATTCAGCAGTTCAGGAAACTATAAGAATAAAAATAGAGTAAGGATCTGCTAAAATGGGACCGAGCAGCTGGCCTAACCCCCTGTGGGGATATAATATTTGGGAACAGGTTTTCATTTTGTGCATGCGATTATTTTGTAAATTCAATTTAATACTGGTCAAAGAGCGTAACGAAAGATCGTACTATCAGAATACTATTATCAGACTTTCCCAGAAGGTTCATAACCTAAACAGGAGTGCAAAAAGCCTTTTTTGGATGCCTTAACGAGTCACCTGTTTATGAAAAGTTTCTTCTTCATGGGCAGATTTGTATGTGATTGCTTGTTTATCCCATGGTTTTGTCCTTCAGTTCTGGCTATATACTTCAATGCCTTACAGCAATTAGAAGAGAGCTGTCTAATATTGGCTTCAGCAATTACTTCAAGACATAATGTGGTTTGTTTATTTTATTTTGAAGTAGTGCACTACATGAACTCAGCTATTTTGATTTGTAAATCATGGCTTATGTCTTAGCATAAAGTGTCAACCAAGCCATAACAGCTGTTCATCAGTGATAAAAACAAGCCACAGATTAGCACAATCTATGCCTGATGTGTCAACTCATCCAATCATTGTGTTTTTTCAAAACTGTATGTCTCCCATTGTGAACCAATTGTAGTAAAGAAGAGAATAGCCAGGGATCATTTTTTCAGATGATAACAGGAATAATTATGTTAAAAATAAAACATGTCAGGTGCCTATAGCTAGTTACCTGCAGAGAAATGTTAGAACAATTAGCATGTTAATGAAAACAAATCTCAGCACAGCATAGGAACTCAACAATGAATTCATTATCAAAAATGAATTACAAATTTTCATCTTTGACTACCACTCTCCCAGTTACTCTTACATCTGTATCATAAAGTCCACTGCTCCACAGTGGCTTTAATCAACTTTATTATAGAGCCTAGTAAAAGCACCATGTTGGAATTCATCTAAATAAAGTATGGAAGCTTTAGGAATACCATCTTTATTAGTATTGGTTAAAATACTAGAAATAAAAAGTAGCTATCAGTAGAAATTTTGTATCACTATGACACAGCCTCAGAAATAATTATTTTCATAACTATATTAAAGACTAAATAATTTGTATTTAGTAAGTAGTATTTAAGCCTATAATACCGCCTATTCTACATATTTAGTATATGTCTGCTTCTGAGTCTAATGATGGAGCATACAAAGATCCAGGTCTATAGAGCCTGCGTCCTGAGCACACTCTTCTACTGCAGTGAGTCTTGGACCTTTACGCACGGCAGGAGAGAAAGTTGAACACCTTTCATATGCTCTGTCTCCGATGTATTCTTGGTATCACCTGGCATGACAAAGTTCCAAATAGCATAGTCTTGGAAATGCTGGAATTTTGTAGCATGTAAACACTATTGAAACAGCGACGTCAATGCTGGCTTGGGCATGTCGTGAGAATGGCTGATGGTTGGATTCCAAAAGATCTCCTGTATGGAGAATTAGTGCAAGGAAAGAGCCCCAGAGGGAGACCACAGCTGCGATATAAGGATATCTGCAAGGCCTTGGGAATGAACATTAACAGCTGGGAAACCTTGACCTCTGATCGTTCAGCTTGGAGGCTAAAGATACAGCATGGCCTTCTCCAATTCAAAGAGACACTTGTTCGGCAGGCTGAGGCAAAGAGGCAGTGCTGGAACCAGCAAAATCTGGGGGTTGGGCAGGGGACAGAATGTATGGAAGGGATTGCCACTCCTGAATTGGCCTTTTTAGCCACATGAGATGCTGCATTAGAACCTCTTTCCAGAGCATGATACCATAGTCTTTTGAGACTGAAGGATGCCAATGCCATACTTCTAATTTGCCAATTCTTTTGCAGATAGTAAAATGACATATTTTGTTTCTGTTATCAAAACGTAGCCCCTCTAAATAATCTCAGAAGAAAGAAACTTTCATTCTGTATCCAAAAAACATTTGCAGGTTTCAAAGCCAGTGGTTCTGGCACCAGAAAAGGGAGTTTTGGCTGCTCGTAAAAACTGACTACTCATTACAGGCCTCCTTCCATTTGAATCATATTTACTCTCACTCTTTAATTTCACACTTCTGCTTCTCATTAAAAATTCTACTTTCTCCCACACTTTAATTGAACTCCCAAAGCAAAACTACATTTTCTACCTGAAAAGTCCTTCAAAAGCATACAAAAAGAAGACAAAAACCACTTCATTTTTTTTAAAAAAGTGGTTGAATGCTTGCATTTTGATCATTTCACGGTAGCACATCTCTAGATGACAATTGAAATAAGGACACATGTTCAATGAAAACCGGAAACTAAAGTGTCAGAAATGTTTTAATTCAGATTTCTACAATGAGGAAGAAGTACGCCTTGATTCCCTAAATTCCTGTTCTATTTCCCTTTCAGTTTTATGATTATATAATTCCTGAATTAAATACTCATATAATTATGTTTACATCCCTAACAGCATATTATACTCTTTTCTTTCTGGAGAACTTCCATAATCAGTAAAAGTGTATAAACTAAATTCAATCCCTGACAACTCCAGTATTGAACTCTGTGGAACAGAGGTCTGGCATTTCTGGTTTTGAAAGCTGACTCTATAAAGAATTAATATATCAGCAAAACTATTTCACGCCTATAGTGATTGGAAAATAACTAGAGGTGGTATTTAGCAGGTTCTGACTAGTTCTGGACAACCGGTAGCGTAAATTTAGTTCTGAGAACCGGTAAATACCACCTCTGACTAGCCCCACCGCCATCTATTCCCTGTCTCCCGAGTCCCAGCTGATTGGGAGGGAATGTGGATTTTGCAGTAACCTTTCCCTGAAGTGGGGAGGGAATGGAGATTTTACAGTATCCTTCCACCAAGCCATGCCCATCAAGCCAAGGTAAGGCCACTAAGCCATGCCCATAGAACCGGTAGTAAAATTTCTTTAATCCCACCACTGAAAGTAACATGTCTACCTCATTTCCTAAATGTTCAAGGAACAGTAAGACCAAACAATAGAATACCCTATTGTTGTGACTTTTTCTTCACAGAAACAGACTTGGCTGATGTATTGATATATTGCTGCCAACTAAATGCTTCAGGTTTCCTTGCAAAAAAAGAAATGAAGCCATAATCCTATAGGGAGGAAGGAAAGTCTTTATCCATACCTACAGAAAGAGAGAAAAAAGGGTACTTTGGACTGGAAATATCCCTAAGGCTATTCTGAGCATTCACATAGCCAGAAGGAAGAAATCAAAAGATGCCAGATCTTTCCTGGAGGAACTTTTATAATATATTTAATGATTCAATTAAGCTGATCTCAATATGATTTCATATTCACTTTAAAAAAAAAATAAAGTGATGGTATCTTAATTACTGTTTTTCTGCCAAATCAGTGTCACATTTGATTTTTTTTTAAAGTGCTATTTTTTATTAGGATTGATAATACGTCCCTTCTCTATTCTGGCACAATTTGTTTGTATCTTTGCCTTTTCAGGGGTCTTCTGAGTTCCTCCTATTTTAATGCTATATTGTTTGACAGCTATTCTAATTCATGTAGCAGGTATCTGATAAGCTTTACCATTCTTTTACCACCACCCTCTGTTCCCAGCAGATTTATTTCTTTGTTCTCTTCAAGAGCACTGAGTCAAACAATACATTTCAATTTTGAGCAGTTTTCTTTACAGTGACATATGCTGACTCTGTCAATAATCCATCCTTTGCTATCTTGGAGAAGTTGAACTGTCGCACGAAATGACCTCTTGTTCCACGTTTTAGAAAAAATGCTGTTGCATTTGCTGCTACCTCCTCTCCAATCTTCCTTTCATTCACTTGCTTCTTTAGCTCATCTCTATAGCCTTTTTATTCTCTCTCAGCCATATAAACTGAAAAAAAAAGGTTTTAATAGCTTTGTGGAACTGAAAAATGAGAGCTTGAGCTGACTAAAACATAGAAGAATAATGCATGAGTGTATTGTAAGCACGCAAGACTGTCAAGAGTAACTGTTCAGAGTAATGTCAGCTATTATACTTGAACTCAAGTTAAAGCAATATCTGAGTCTGTCAAATAAAATAGCTGTTTCTACAGGATCCTCCCCATAACTAACCACTTCTGCAGTGTAAGAGAGGAAGAGGAAATTGGGAAATGGAATATCAGCTTAGCAGGACTTTTCTTTCTAATATTTAATTTATTTTTAGTAGTGGTGTATAGAAAACTGTAACACCAAGAGGGGTAAAAAGATAAATAGTGTTTATATTGTAAAGAGAAAGAAATCCTAGATATCTCATGGTGATATAAACTAAACCTGACAAAAGAAAATAAAACTAATCCTAGAATTAGTTCCTAGGACTGCAGATACCTTGGAGATTGATAAGCGTCTGCACTGCTTTAATTAATACGTGTTTCAACTGTAAAATTGCCAAGCAGGGCAAATGTAAGTTATATTCAAAACACAATTTCCTAAAATCTGTAAAATCAAATAATTCAAAGTATTGATTCCTTGTTTGGTGTAGGCATTCCAAGAAAATATCTTCCATAGTACCATATTTTCAATATAATTATAATGTGCCATAATATGTCTTATTTTAAAATATTTTATATTATACTCAAGGCATTTTAAATGATGTACATTCCCTGTTGATGTGCAACACTGTAGGCAGAAAACAAACTAGTAATACATATTTCTGGTACTCTTGTACCTCAACAGTGACAAGCTGACTGGGTTTATCTTCACATTGCCAAAATAGTATTTATTTTGTTTGTAGTTATATGTTGTAATATATATTGTGATAACAAGGCTTAGAGCCAGGGACAAAATGTCCTATGTTTATTTTAAAAATAAATATTTAAGACACTTAAATGATAAATGGCTACATAAACAGAAAAAAAGTGGATGAGAATATACATGGTGAGTGGAAAATAAAATATCAGTAAATATACTCTGATCTCTCTTCAGATCCTGTAAATCTTTCCCCTTTTGCAAGTTTAAATCTGTGAGGTTTAGAATGTATATTATGGGCAAAACTGAATCAGGATACCATGTTGTTTATTGCCTTTCCATCATAGTAATAGATGGGCTATTTGTTGCCTTCTAGGTGTCAAATACCAGGCAAAATTACTGTGAAATATAATAATACAATTTTTTCTCCACTCTGCATAACAATTGACTATGCTAAATGTCAGGGTTTCATAAAATGGATACAGTACTCTTCCATTTTCAAATGCCCTAGGAACCATTTCAATTAGTGTTTTGCATTTTTGGTTAAATGGTTGGTGCTCTTGAAAAATCAGACAGGACTATTGATGACCGCATGTACATTTATGCCTGTCATATTGCTCTACTGCTGGTAATAATTTGTAGCTGTTCTAAGAACCATCCTATAATTTCTGAAATTCTGATATAAAACAAACAAATAGATTCTATCCACTCCCTTAGTACACTGTCTTCCCCTTCTATTCTTCTCTTAACTTTATCAAGCAAAACCAGTTTTTGTACACCATCTTCACTTGTTACATTCATTTAAAATATTGAATTTATATTTGATGGTCATCACCTCAACAGAGAAGGCTGTCTTTATTTGATGGAGTATGTCTTCTAGCAATCCATAGTAACTGTCTCCAAAACCATAAAATGAGAGTATTTATAATCTTCTTACACCTTTACATCATAATATAAATAATGGCAATCTAATTGTTGTGTATTAGCTTTTTCATAACAGCAAATCTATTTCATTGAAGAAATTCCTTGGTGAACATTTCAATTGTCACAAAGAACTAGTTGGTGGTATGAAATTATTTAACAGGAACATTTCCTTTAGAAATGGATCATTCCCCAGCTGCTGTCTGTTTTATTTAAGATGCTAACAGAATATAAGTCACTATCTGACCACCTAAAGTATGAGATAGAACTGATTTAGGTGCCTATGGGTATGTTCTTTATCCACCTGGTATGTCTGCTCACATTTCACACACAAATCAGTAGAGAAACCTGTCCCTCCCTATAAATCAAGTCACAGAAAGCATGCTTCTTTTTCCCAACGGGGGAAGGGAATTTGACAGCTTGGCATTAGATTTATTTGGACCATTATTATGATCTTATCACTATGCTGAAGATATACCATGCATATTTTGAGGCTTCTAAATTTTGTAGCAGATCAGGGATTTGAACCCAACTCTTCCTGTTTTAATCGTCTTGTCACTGAATTACAAACATAACTCTGGCTGTAACAATTGTTGTTTTATGTCTGCTTTATTGTGGTTAACAAGTAATGGCAAATAATCAAGCTAGAAAGGAAGATTAACTCCAGAGGCGTGAAATATTGTACATCTGAGAAAATTCTACAACGATCTTTACAATATGAACTGACCACTAGAAAGCAAAAAAGGCATTTGTTTTCTAAATTGTGAAGAGATGTTATAAAGAAGAAATTATTAGTAGATGTAGTATATTCCTTTTTGACTATTTGTTTTGACTTTGTTTTTTTTTTAAATCAGTGATGTCATCCTATGTGTTGACATCATCAGTCAGGGCCCTAATCAGAAATACATATCCCCCAGTCCTATGATATGATGTGCATACCCCCCTCCCCATCTGATAGTTTGGTTTGAATTTGCATAGAATTAGGTTCGGGGTTAAACTAATTATGCACCTAGGGTTGACTCTCACACTTTTCTTGATGGGGTTAGTTTCAACCCATCTTATTTAGTTAGGGTGATGACCTTGTGATTTCTGCATCACATTGAGGAAGGAGATTTAGGTAGGTCATATTTAGGGAGAAGGGTTATTCACATCATATCTGGAGGGGGGGTGAGATTGTTATGCACTTTATTTTCACCATGACTTGGTGAAGTCAGTACCATGTATTGAGCTGAGGTGGTGCAGGCATTAGAGTGCAGCACTGCAGGCTATTTCAGATGACTGCTAGTCATCAGTTCAAATCTCACTGGCTCAAGGATGACTCAGCTTTCTATTCTTCCGAGGTAGGTAAAATGAGGACCCAGATTGTTGGGGGCAATATGCTGATTCTGTAAACTTCTTAGAGAGGGCTGTAAAAGCACTATGAAGCGGTATATAAGTCTAAGTGCTATTGCTATGTGGTGTTTGATTTCTTTGATGACATCACTTATACAACAAACAGCTAGGTTGCCATCAAAAAAGGGATACACTATATCTACTATTATTTGAATGAATTTCATTTGGAGCAGAATTCACATAATTAAAAGGTAACAATCAATGCTTAAATATAAAAGTTAGAAAACAGCAAGATGTTCAGTCAACCTATAACCATTGATTGTCCAACAACTCATTTTATAGGATCAAATTTTAAGCAGCACTTTAATATTTATGGATGCAGGTTTTGATTATATGAGCTTAGAATGCTCTTATCACCTTTTTACTTAATGGCATCCCCCCCCCCCCCCCCCCCAAAATGACTGAATATAAATCTAAATGTTTGAAGGGGATAGAGAGCAGAAGTGGGGGAAAAAATCAGTGAAAACACATTGCTCCATATTAGTTTATACACCGAATAGATGTTTGTGCGGTAGCAAAAACAGAAAGAAAACAATATATTACTGTAATTTCTAGCTTGTCATAATTTGGCCTTGGTTGCAATCACACTCTTGACTTTTAGAAGGTGCTCATATGCTTCAGGAGTTGATCAACTCCTGAAGAGACACTTGTTCGGCAACTCCACATTCATGGTAGATGATGTGGGAAGGAGCATCTTTTCTTTAAAATAATATATCTTTCACAATTTCAGATCTCCTAGTAGTCAGAAACAACCTTTCTTTCAGGATGCTATTGAACATACCTGTATTGTAACCTCTTCCGAGAGCTGGCCAAGGACGGTGATTTTTCCAGAGGTTTCCTAGATACCAGTCACTCTGATTCTCTACCAGACCAAGAACCTGCTGGCCTAAAAATGCACAAATAAACAAATCAACTTGTAGGGAGATAACCATAATATATAACAAGTAGATGCAAAAAGAGAATTATGTATACATTTGAAATATGAAATATAAATCTGTTTGATATAATTATAATTTATAATTGACTTAGAAATATAATTAATTATATATTCAACAAAATAAAATTCAGAAAAGTGCAAGTCCCAACAACTATGTGATAGTAATAAATAAGGTACTTATTGAAAACTATCCTGATAATGTTTTTACGGGAAGATATGAATATATAAAAATCTTTCAACCTTTTGTTCCATTTCTCCCAAAGTTAATCAAATACCATTTAATTATTTGTTACCTATAACAAATTTTCTCATTAAAGAAAATTCTAAGCTTCTCCAAAATTGTTTAAAAAGTAGAGTTAATATTTTACTTTTAATTGAGATACTTAAAAACGTTAATCAGTTCTTTGTAGTACCCACACCAGCCACCACCAACACTATGTCATAAAATGAATCTGTAATATTTTCCAAATAGTATAATTCTATTTACAACTATTCACAAAGCTTTCTACTATGGAAGAAAATGTTTTACAGTATTAATTTATCTCACTTTTTAACTCTCTGTCTCAATCAAGTTAAGTTACAATTTTAAAAAATCAGAATCACTAGAAATTATATTTAAAATGCAGCCAACTAAGCATGTACATATGTGTTACATTAATTTTTCCATGAAAACATCAAAACACTGTATAAGCCTGGATCGCTACAACCTATATTTCATGAGTTCCTCAAAATTGTAATTGATTAAATTTCACTTTATTCATCAATATGACAGTTTAGATCAGGGGTGTCAGACTCAAGCCAGAGCCGGCCTGCGAGGTGCTTATATCTCGCTCGTGGGGTTGCCTTGGAAGCAGCGAAGGATTGGCCTGTGGTGCCTCTGCCAGTGAAAAGGGAGCTTGAGAGGGTAGCATGTGGTCCTCCCAAGCTCCATTTTCGCTTGCAGAAGGTCAGAGGAGCCTGTCACAGCTGAAAATGGAGTTTGGGAACCCGTTTTGGCTGGCAGAGCATTCTCTGGCAGAATGATGAGCTGGCCACACCCAGCTCTCCGAGTTCAAACACAACTCTGATGCAGCCATCAATGAAATCAAGTTTGAGACCCCTTTTTTAGATGTTTACAAGTTTTAGACATTTTCTCCAGTTTTTCCATTCCAAAGCAGAGTCATATAGTTTCTTATTATAATTCATATTAGCTATATTAGATTATTTTGTTCCTTGAAAGTAGGACCCCTCTGATTCTTTTGTCTTAAACTCAGCATGGTAAATAATTGGCAACAGAAATGAGATGTCTGGACTTAATTTATTTCTATAAGCATCACAGACTCTTAAAGAAGTGTGAGATTAATATTTTATCTTTAATTAAACAGTTTCTTTTTCTTCCCTCTTTGGGTCAATGAGGTGTTAAAAGAGAAAAGTTGATTTTACCATGTTTTGAACTAAGTCATTCTTCCTGAACTTCAAGGTTAAATAAATGGTAGCAACTGCACTCAGAAAATGACTTGCAGTGCATTCTGTACTTATATTGCTCAAACTACAAAGTGACTTAATGGGATACCACCAGGGACTTATTATTCAAGCCATGTTGAACTCTTCTCAATATATGTTTGAAAAACTGTAGAGTTCTCATTGGAAAAAAAAAGAATTGATTCCAAACTTTTGGGGAAGGATTTTAGTTTATCCCAATCAGTACTACCTTTTATTTTTTCATCAGAATTTCACATCTTGTTTTAAATGGATTCTTTTAAGTAGTAGGAAAAATCAATACACAGATATTTATCTTTTATTTTTCAGAAGTATATACTGACAAATGTTCTATTTAGCAATAGGTGCACTTTATCTCATCTGATAAGGATAGATACTCCCACGAACATACATATGGACTCATCAAATTGAATTATGAGCCATCAAGTTGGTGTCAACAGTGTTGACATAGATAGATTTTCTCCTAATCGAGTCCTCCAGATCTTCCAATGCACCATTGTCACTGTAACTGAATCCAGTAACTGGGAGTCATCTTCTTTTTCATTCCATTAACACCCCCCCCCCCAAGCATTTTCTACAGAATGTGTTCAAAGTAGGATAATCTGAGCTTTATCATTTGTGTTTTGAGAACTGTGTTGATTTGTTTCCTCCAATTTTAAAATCACATTCATCTTCTCACAAATCAGTTTCTTTTCTTATATATTGAGCATATAGCTTGAGTAAATAAGTACACAGTCTTGCCTGACTCCTCTGTCAACCTAGAGCTAGTCTATTTTGCCATGATCTTCTACATTGTAGCTTTCTCACCTGTATATATGCCTTGCAGGAGGACAATGACATGTTCTGGAATTTCTATTTTTCTAAGCACATTTCATAGCTTGAAGGATTTTCTATAATTAATGAAGCACATGCTGGCTTCTTTTTGGCATTATTTGACTTTTCTAATTATCTAGCAAGTGTCAACAATGTCACATATTCCTCAGCCTTTTATAAGGCCAACTTGATTATCTGGCATCTATGTAGGCTTTAAACTGCATTGGATAATGAAAGTATTTTGGTAGCGTTAAAATAGCTGAACAAAACATAATAGGTCAAGGACGAGCTGTGTACATTTGTTCACATGCTGTTCTTACCTTATCTGCAACATGTTTTTCCTTCAATCCTTACTTGAAAATCTTATTAAGGCAGGTATTACACCTTCATGAAATAATCATATCTTCTACAACCTTATACCCTGAAGATATTTAGAAATTTAACTCCCATTTCTATCTTATATCAGATAGACAGAAATCAACAATAAATCAAAGCAACACTATTAATAACAGTCATATGAAGGTGGCTTATGTGGGTGAATGACATCCATTGCCTGTCTAACTACCTATTCTCAAGCAATGGTAATTTTTTTGGATAGGTAGGCACAAATGATGAACACATCAACAACATGGCTTTTGCAGAAAGACCAGTTATAAAATGCCCATTAATCCAAGGCAAGGTGGTGATGTCATTGTTGTGATTCTCCCAAAATGTTCTCTATCATCTCTGCTGTTTTAGACAGATACATATAAACACTTCCAAACAGCCACCCATACTTTCTATTTTCTAAGAAGGAGATGAATCTATGTAGTTCCACCCCTGAAGTACACTTAATGCTTGAGGTTTATAAATAATGTTATTTGAAATGCCAGTTTCCAATTTAATTAAAAAGGAAACTATAAAGTACCACATTTTTTGTCCCTGTATCACATACAATGTTAAAATATTTCCTTGTTCCACTATTTTTACCATGAATTTGAAATGTTAAGATTGATTCTAGATTTCATGCAAGCGAAGCATTAGTCTACAAAGGTTCACCACTTTCCTCTTTGTTTCACATTCTTTTTCAACATAATAAAAGGTAAAAATTGAACAGAAATTTGTCTAGTTTAAGTTGTTCTACATCATATATTTTTATTTCTATAACTTATTCCACATATTTCCTATCTTGATATTTGAAAAATGTTAGATATTAAGACTACTATGCTACTTTTAGAATACAGATTTTCCTTCATATTCTGCATTTCATATTTTTATTTGAGAAAAATTCAGAGAATAAAGCAAAAACTAATATAAATCTTAATAGAGTACTATAAGTAAGTGTGAGCATCTTGGAAAGAAAGTGTTTTTTCTAGGTATTTCTTTTTTTTAAGAGTAGTCATAATATCCATATACCCCTACTCACATACATATACTCCTATTTGGGGGAGATTGACAGTAATCAAGCATGGTTCAAATGGGGAAAAATTATTAGTAATAAGAACAAGCTAACCCTGGTTGTTTTTTTTGTCCAACAATACATTTCATATTTCAGCAGTCTTCACTGTTAGGAAGATTTTGCATTCAAAGAGAAAAGTGAGAGTCTCATTTGCAAAAAAGTTGATATTGAATACCCTTTCTAAAGACTTACCAATAGAATAACAGAGTTGGAAGGGACCTTGGGGGTCTTCTAGTCCACTCCATGCTTAGGCAGGAAATCCTATACCACTTCAGACAAATGGCTGTCCAATCTCTTCTTAAAAACTTCCATAGTTGGAACATTCACAACTTCAGGAAGCAAGTTGTTCCACTGACTAATTGTTCTAACTATCAGGAAATTTCTCCTTAGTTGTAAGTTGCTTCTTGATTAGTTTCCACCCATCAGTCTGTTTTCATATTGTACAAATACTGATGGGGTAAATCTTCAAATCTCTCATAACAGGTCATGACAAATCTTGTTATTTGTTAATGCTTTTGTTTTCTCACCTTAAATTTGTACCCCTTTTAACAAAGAGATCTACACTACTCCCATTTTAGCAGTTTTATTTTACACAAAAGAATGTTGGGGGACAAATAAGACTGAAATGAAATTAGCAGAATATTCCTTTTTTGCTATTTTATTTGGCCATGGCCAACCAGTAGACTCCAAAAGCTAGAATATATGAGTATGTATAACAGACATTCCTAGTCATCTATTCCAATAGTTTTCCATTTAGCTGCTCTCGGAAGTATACAGTATTATCCCAAACATGCTTAAATGTCATTTACACATGGTTTGGAATAAGGACTGAATTTATAAATTACGTACACCAAGTCTTGTTTGATATTCACTATCATATAGAGGCCAAATTCTAGATTCCATAAGTGTTGGTTAAAACAGTGGGAAACCATTTATCACTTGAGAGGAAACTTTCATTGATTATATACTGTAAATTAAACACTCTCCTGATGAAACCCCATCTAAAGTTCAAATCACACTAGTACTTTTAATGAAAAATAACGAGGAGTATTTTCTAAAAGTACACTATGATTTATTTAATTTTAAATTCTACTAAATATGGAATAACTTTATTAGGCCTGGTTAACCCAGAAGTTTTGGGATGGAGGAATGGAGGAAATGGGCTGTGATAGAAGAGTAACTGATATGAAAACTGTTTAAGATACAATGTGAGACGACATTCTTGAAATTTTAATTAGGTTGTCCTAGGGATTGTGAAGTTTCTAAAATGTATTTAGGATTCTTTAGGGCAGCGGTCCCCAACCTTTCTGGTTCCATGGACCGGCAGTGATAGCGGTGATGTCGGCAGGGCAGCATGCGCAAATGAAGCTTTGTGCGCTCATCCCGCTTCCATGGCCCAGTTTCCAACAGGGGTTGGTGATCCCTGCTCTAAGAGATGTGGGATGAAGCTATGAAGAGTGACTGATCCTTTTCTTCAAGGTCTGCAATGTGTCCCTTATTGTCTCATGTTAAATAATTAAGATAAACTTGCTAATAGTCATGACATGAAGCTCTGTAAACATACTTTCCTCTTCCTATTTTCCCCAAAACAACAACCCTATGAGGTGAATTGGGCTGAGTGTGTATGACTGATCAAAGGTCACACAATTGGCTTTCATGGATAAGGCTGAAGTTTAACTCATGATCTCCCACTTTTTAGCCTGATGCCTTAACCACTAGACTTTTAGGCAATTATCTGCTGGAACCTTCAATGTTGGCAGTGAATGTATTAGTCCAAGGACTCTCAAACTTTGGGAATGATACTATGATTGCAAAATGATACCTTGAACTAGTTGTAACCTCCTACAAATAAAACTCATGATTTCACTGGATAAGTAAGAAATGTTACTTTACAGAAAATAAAATGAAAATTTCCAAATGAAATTTCAAATGAACCCCTCCTCCCATGAATAATAAAGCAATATTTTTAATGGGAAGAAGTTTCATGAGTTTTGTACAATTCTCATGAAATTTGGGTTTCTTTTGGGAGAAGCTATTTTCATTCTACCAATGGGGCAATTTTCTTGGGAAAATTACAAAAAAGGAAAGAAAGCATAAGGATATTTGACTTTGTAATTATTTGCTTGCCTTACATCAGCATGTCTTAAAATGCTTCAGCTTGCAAAACACTGGTAGCCTATAGTAACTTTTGGGTCCCTCCTCCAGTGAAATAACATTGAGATAACAATCACTAGCTATCTCCTTCTCTTTGGTCAGACTCTGGTTTTGCCTAAAACCAAAAGTGATTTTGTTCCAATAATGATTCTCAAAATCACTTTGACAAGACTTAATAAGAAGAAAAAGCATATACGAATCCAAGAAAATTAAAGAAAAACCAATATATAATGAAACCAATGTATCCCCTAAAGTATATTAAGGCAAAGACATTTGAACATTTTTTGCTGCCTTCCTGGTGGTATTTCCACTTATAATAAAAGATCTTGTGAGGAGTTGTTTAAACAACAGCCTTCAGAATAATTGTATCTCCATCATAATATCCCCTGGACGGTGAAGGTAAGGTTAAATTATCAGAGCTTTTCATGGTAACCTGATACTCTCATACAGAGTTCTGAAACCATTGGGTTTTCATATAATATACTTCATCCAAGCCTATTTGAAAAGGAATATAAAAACATTATTTGACAACCTGCCATGTATTATCTCTTGAGAAACCTTGACTAATAATACCATCTACCTAGAAAAAGGTCTGTTCAATTCCATTAATAGGATATCAACATATTCAAAATATATTGCATATAATAGAATTCAATACATTTGAAAATGAAATAACTCTTATATAACTCTTACAACTTCTCCACTGGCATGACTCAGATCAGATACTGTCACTGAGAAAAAAATGGATTAATTTATTGTTAATGTCCCCATTCATGTACTCATGGGGTTTGTGGGTTTGCTTAATCCCATGGTGAAAAACATTCAGACTTCCCCTATGAGCTTCGGTCTAGCTGCCACTGATTTCCAGTTTCAGCCACTGATACTCTTTTGTCCTTAAAGATACTGATACCATTAGAAGTTCTTTTTAGCACCTCTGGAAATTCTATTATGTTCTGATCAATTCCCCAGGGAGGTTCTTCCCCAAACTCATTTCACTATGCTGGCATTTCAAACCTAGATTCTCTGAAGTGAAGAATAAGCTCCTCTAATCGTTGGTACCCCTGGAAAAGAGAACCAATCCTTTTTTCTTTTCTTTTGAAAGACAAAGAAAACATTATGATCCTTTGATTGAAGACAATGCAGCAGTGACCACAATGCATTTGGAGTGCTCTATATTCTGCTCAGCTTGTCTGTCCATCTGAAGAATTATTATGGTAAAACCCTGTGACTAACAGCATGAGCTTTGTCTTTGTTTCTTTGCTATAGCTTTACAGTTACAATTAAGTGCACTCTGCTCATTCATTGCTTCTTGAGTTTAGCTTATGAAAACTTGTTCATAAAACATTATTAATAGCTAGGAAGAGAAAATGCAAAAGATGCAGTACTGACTATGACCGTACAGAAGATTTATCACGTAAGATAAAGCTAGGTCATTCTCTTCAGCATCTTGTATGGCTAAAGAAAAGAATTCATTTGAAAAACCCAATGGGTACCTCTTTTCCAAATATCTTATACTTGATTATTTTTGAGTCCTTAAAACTTTACCACAGGTGACAAAAACGATCCATTAAGGGGACTGCATAATAAGTAAATAGTAGGTATAGAAGCTTGATACAAAGGGGATGTTGTATAAAATGTTACTGGATGGAGGAGCATAAAATGGTAACACCAAGAAGGAACAGTTGCTGAGAAAGCAGTTTTCAAAGATAGCTTAATGTAAATTCAAATGACAATATGGTCTACCTTGTAGGGCCATTTTCAGACACACTGAATTCCCAAAAAAGAAAATATTACGTCTAATCACAGGAATAGAGGAAGTAAGAATGTTTTTTCTTATTTGTATCTATTAGAAAAGCTGCTTATATGTGAATGTCTAGATTTCAATATGTATCACATATTATTTTATGTTATATATTAAATATCAGCATGACTGGGTAGAGTTTTAAGGCCCCTTCTTTCCATTCAATTGACTAAAATGTTTCTGCACAGTTTGTGGCCACATCTGATTTAGTATTAACTTTTAAGTACCCATAGCAGCCTAGCCGAGACACACACCATGAACATTATGTCCTGGTAAATTATTTGGATTTTAGTACTCATTTAAAATTATAATCATTACTATGATTATAAACCCAAGGATGGGAATAATCTAAATAGCCTTAAATACAGGTTTATAAAGCTGTGTGTCGATATTACTTAATTTTACAAAATTAAAAATATACTAATATAAAACTCAACAATTTTCAACAGTTCAACCCATTCTGTAGTCACAGCTGGATGTAATTTTCAAAATAAAAAGTAGTGCCATTCCCCTAATGGATCTGTCCTTGCCTCCTTGTAAACTCATTGAGACATACAATACTGCCAGGTTTCTGAAAGAAAAGTAGAAGAGGGAACCTTAACAAACCGGCATGAGAGTTGCAAGGCCTTTCAACTGAGTGTAAATTGAGTGTAGTAACCCCAACGCACACATAAACATAGCTGCAGATATCAGTTAAAAGTAGGTCAAGCCAGGTCTTCAATTGAATACTTTTATTATGATGAGGAGGCCCAGGAGTATGTTAGTCTATCATATAACCTCGAAGATAATTCATCAGCTATCATGCAGGCCTGTTAAACTAGCGGCTAGATATGTCACATGCAGGTTACACCCAACCTGGCTCTGCAAAGGCAAAAAGAGTTGTGATACGTCACAATTTGGCTCATGACACAATCGACTTTGACACTCGTGAGCTAATATATCCTTTGTAACTTTTAAGCAACTTACCAAATTTTAAAAATTTTAAACTGAGTTCTCCAAACCTGCTTTAATTTTCTTCTCCTACGTAAACTCCTTAAAGTATAGTGTCAGCAGAAATATCTAATATGGAAGAAAAAAAAAGTCAAGACCTTTCACTAAACCTGACAATCATCCAGCTTTATCAGTTATGGATTATTGAGATACACTAAGGGTGAATAATGATTTAACTGTACTTTGTACCTTAAAGATCAGAATCAAGATAATGAAATATCAGTGGCTCAAGTCTCTAGTGGCACTAGACCTATGCATTAATAGCATTGGTTATCTCAATATAAAATATCATCATAAAAATAATATCTAATTCTATCATGCCACATTTAATCAATTGCATTACCTTTTCTAACTCACAAAAAGGATGTTCTTTCCTGAAAAGGACATTAAGCTAAAGAATTTACCAAGAGGATAAAGGCTTTCTTGTTTTAAGCCATAAATCTCAGATGTTTTCTAGTCTGTGCAGAAAGATTTCACCTGGGACTGTATTGCATTAGCAGATTAATTGGCTGGGTGTGAACAGTGTACTAAGCTAAATGCTATTTGTTTTTGGATTAACAGGATGTGTGAACACAATTGTGATTTATAAATCACAGCTTATGGAATGTGGTATTGTACCTGGCTGGAGTGTGTGGACCAAGTAAAAATCAAAGTGGATTTAAGAACAAATGTATATCAAAAATACTAAGCACCGTTAATGAGTGACTAGGATTCATTTTGACAGATGTCTCATCTCACAGAGCTAAGCCCATTATACTGAATAAAGGTCATGTGGAAACTTCACAGAGTTGTTGTGGGGAAGGACATTTCCACATCAAGAAGAAATGTGGTTATGGGATAAAAGGGTGTCCCCCTCTCTGCCTCCCCCCTCTCCGACTGCTAACAATAACATAGTGAAATGAACTTGAAGAAATCTGTGCTGAAGGCATGAAAGTAATTGCTCATGCAGCACGACTATGTCTTTCACAGATGCATTATTTTATTATTCAAGGGGATTAAACAGTCTGATAAGCCAGGTAGTTAGCATGAGTCTGTCAGAGGCATGCATCTGTGTAATTGAGAACACTGTCATTTCCTTGGCATGTGCAGTTGGTCATTATTCTCCAAAACGTATCTTGAGAATATGCTAAACATCTCTTATCTACCAGTTTAAGAAATAACAAAGTTTATACTAGTAGAACTATTTCTTCTGCAGAGATTTTGCAAATCCAACCCAACTGCAGATTCTCTTCCCAATAAGCATCCCATGTATCAGCATGAAATATGAACCCAGGAATATTATACTTTTAACTTTGTGATAATAAATCCTATCTTCAGTACTATATATTATTTTACTACGTAAAATGCCTCCATGTACTGTACATTTATTAAAGGAAGGTGAAATTCAAACCAAAGACCAAGAAAGATCAGAACAAAAGCTACATTTGATGTAAATCACCTCTAATTTAAATAAATTAAACCAGTACGTGGATAGCCAGCTACACAGCCTTGATTCACAACGATCAAAAAAGCCAGAGCTGAGGTTCTTTAGAAATGATCGTCCTTGGAAACAAGAACTGAATTATAATGGAAGCAGAAGTTGCCATCAGATGCAGGCTGCTGGGCCACCTTATTCGCAATACTTGCTAGTTCAAAATATGTGACGACCGGCTGCTTTTAGACGTTATGTAACTGATGTTTTCCTCATGTTTTGAAGTTTAAACATAAAAACGGAAGGGCCTATTTCTCCAGGGGTACTAATGAACCTTGCGGAGATTAAAACATAAAATATTCTTGCCTCCAGCTGACACAGACAGCTATTTGTAAACATATATACCTATTGCTTCTCACAGAAGCAATTGATTCTTTTTTATGCAGAAGCCAATTCACATTGTCAACGTTTGGCTTCCAGACAAGTTATAGATCTACAGTGTTCTTACAAAGAAAGATTTAAATGCTGGGAGTAGAAAGTACTAACAGTTCTGAAGGTGTAATTGACCACTCGTAGTAAGACACAGACAATGAAGTAGCTGCTTACTATGGAGAAACAATGATAAATCCTCAGATTTTCAATAGAATTCAGACACCGATTTCCCTTGAATTATACTAGATCTAAACAAAGCAAACTGCTTTAGCCAAAGAAGTTAGCCTTCCCAGGGTAAAGCCCTCTGGGAGAATGAAATTCCCAGAACTCTGAGCGCATGTAGATAAAATCAAATAAATTGATCAAGTAAAGGAATGGTTCCAACGATGAGCATAGTACCAGAATGTTCTAATGATCTGCACTATTCTCCCTAAATAATGCATTAGATCATCCCTATCTATATCCACTGCTGTAGTTTATTACATTTTGTGGTGTATGCTTGGCTTTTGAATTACAGCATGCCAATGGGCATTATTTTTCCTGTTGAAGGGTGCATCCCTTTCACAATAACGTTTTAGGAATATCTGCTTATGATGGATGGGCCCTAAATCAAACAAAGAACCAAGAGCCAGAATGGCACAGCATAACATAAATTGTTTTCCTAAGGAACACATATGCAAATAATTAATATGGAATCTATAATCTACATTTCTATTTCTTAAACTATTGGATTTTTTTTAAAGTATATTAATTCTTGTAAACCATGGTTTTTATTATGAACTGGTTGAAAATTCAGTGGTCTCAAACTTTGCAAAGATTTCATGTGTGTTTTATACTCTATCTACCAATAACCACTTTCTTGTTGATGAGTTGTCAAATACATAATCCTGTAAAATAACATATTCTTCTTGTATGATTTTTCAAAATTATATGGAATTATATTTTTAGGTAGTCCTCTTGAGTGTAATTTTCGGACTACATATAAAGCAAGGGTTTTTAGACTCTGAGTTTTAACATCCTTGCTAGCTTTTTCATGCTATGGTTATTTCTAAACACTATTTCTAAGACTCAATCTTAGAAATACATAATACTAAAATAAAAATGTTCCCCAGAAAGAATTAAACCTAGGTGCATATGAAAAGAATAGCCAATGTACTCAACTAACCTAAACTGAAGAAAGTTTTCATTCCTCACCAGTAGTTTTCTAAAAAAACATGAGCTTCTTTATTCTGATATCTCTCCACTGAATCAAAGAGAATCAGAAATATTTTAAAGATTGGGGGAAGACATTAAGTTTTAGCCTTTCCAACAAGATTGTTGCTATAATCAATGTTACTTTTTCCCAACCAAATCAACTTCAACCCCTAAATGCTCAAAACCATTTTCACACTCTTCCATAAATGACTGCAGTTATCATCCTTCCAATGCTCAATACTCCCCATGTGCCAATCAGTGTTTCTCCAGCTTACCCCATCGAGGAATGCAAAGATTGCTCTGACTTCTGTCACTGTTTTTGATTTTAACATGAGCAAAAAAGCTTGGCATTGTTGGAGAGCAAGGTCCATTTTACTGCACATTTTAAGAACATGGTGAGGTACCGCAGTACCTTGACTTTAGCAGTAAGGGGAATAAGGCAAATTCCCACCAATGGGAAATCATCTGCCAGGCAGCTTCAGATTTAATGCTGTAAACTATCTTGATAATATTTCATCCTGTGCTGCACTGATATGGAACCCAACAGGCTCAACTGCAGAAGAAGTAGTGAAAAGTTGAAATGTCACAAAAACACAGCAGCGCTGCACCAATTCAAAGTTAGCTGGAATGAGTTGCTTGGAGAGGTTTTAAAATAGACACATAGCAAATACCTAATTCAGAAAATCCCTAATCACTGACACAATGAAGTATTACAAAAGTTAGGGTTGAAAAGCAAGCAAGTAGATGATTAAGGTCAGGCTGGAGTTTTCATTAAGAATTAGTAATAAAGATGGAACAAATAAAGGAATAATATGATTTTTTAAAAAGCTGATGAGCAGATGAGAACTTCTTCACTGGAGCAGAAGCCGCTCCCATTATGAATTCTATACGCCAACTCTTTCAGCTCTATAATATTTCATTCATTGATTTTATTGTCAAATGAAAAGGCGCTTGTTCCAAGTGGCATTTAGTGAGACAGATGGGGAAAGACTCAGACTTCATTACTTGGGAGTTTGCACACTGGATAATGTTGATGGGCAGAAGGCAACAGGGTGCAAAAGTCTAAATAATGACAGAACCCTTGTTGTTTAATAAAGACTTCCTCTTCCCAGGCCCGCCCTATCCCCAAGTTTTCATTCTTCTTCAGATCCTTATAGCGAGCTATCAAGTGTAAACTTTTTTATGGTTTTAAAATGGTAATTAGGCTTTGAGAGACTATTTTCTGCAGTGCATTCTAGGTCACTTATCAACAGATGCACTTGCATTTGTATATGCGCAGTAGCATAAAGGCAATAGGCTGGGCACCATGGGGAGAATGACTGTGAATTTAAAGGCATTCCTTTGAAAAGAATAAGGATAATGGTTGAGACATGCACAACTGGCATTTCCCCCTTGGTTGTATTGCCATACACTCTCCAGTGTGACAGTCTGAGGCCACCACTGTGAAGTGATTCCATGCCACTGATTATCATATGCAAATTAAAAATAGAGGAGGCTTCTGGAGTACATTTCAAATGTTGTATTACTGAAAACCCTCAGCCTACTATTTCTCAGTTCATGTATCAAATTGCCTTGCATTTTTCTAGACTTGACTTAAGACTTAGGACTCAAAAAAGCATTTTATTTCAGGAAGCACAAATTCGGGGAATAATAACAATTGTAAGCTACAAAACAGCATAATAAAATAAAAAAAAACCAAACAAAACAAATTCGGAAAAGAGAAAAAAAAATGATAAAAGTGTAACCATTGTGAAATAAAGCATTAAAATTGTGTTTCATATTTTATATGCATACACACCTGCTAATAGCAAAAAAATGAATTAATTTTTTATGTTAACCTTTCTACAATTATTGTGACAAAGGGACAGTGAAGTCACATTATAATTATTTACCAAGGCTACAGTATAATTTTCTATCCTTCTGAACAACTTTCTATCAAAATAAATAGCTAAATAAATATAGTGACTATAAATGACAACACATCAGTGGTGGGTTTCTGCAGGCTCGCACCTACTCGCAAGAGCCGGATAGTGAAATTTGGTGAGAAGGGGTTCCACCGGTGGAGCCAGAAGTAAGTCTGGCCTGCCACTGCCAGTAACCCAATGGAAAGAAAAGGAAAGGAAGGCAGAAAGTAAGAAAGGAAAGAAAGGAAGAAAGAATTTATCATCACAATTGAGCTCAAAATTTTGGTTGCTAAGCAAGAGCGTTGTTAAATGAGTTTCACCACATTTTACAAGTTGGCCACTCTCACCCTGTCACATGACTGCCAAGCCACGCCCACAAAATAGGCCACACCTAGAGAGTAGGTTCTAAAAAAATTTGAAACCCACCACTGCAACACATATACCAATTTAAACACAATCTGACAGCACAGTATAAAATCTTTGGATAATATAGTTACTTAAAAAAATTATATAGAATTACTAATGAATTGTTTTTCTAGTCAATTCTTGTCTACTTCTGAAGTAGGTTTGAAGGGAATTTTAGAATATAAACTGTTCTGCATTGATACATCAACCACGAAGGTCAAATACAGAATATAGAATATAGAATACAGAAAAATAGTTGAAAGAGATCTTGGGGGTATTCTAGTTCAACCCCCTGCTCATAAAACTTTCTCATAGTTTTAAAATACTTTCAACATCACTTGTCACATTTAATATAAACATTAACTATATTATGCACTTTTGATTTTAAATGATTTGAATATATATCATTCTTCAAATATTGAAAATATTCTTGATCGATAAATATAAATTTAAGGGTCCTGATTCAGGACATGAGGAAAATTGCAACTTGGCATGTAAGATTAGTACATCATACTGAACATATTTTAATAAATGAAATGGATGATAGGAAGAAAAATATACATGTTGTGTGAGAAAAAGTGATAGTAGATTTGAATGAAAAGATCTGATCTTTTGAAATAGAATTATGTATAAGGATGTTTCATGTATATGGATAAATGTATAACAGTTGATTGTTAAAGGTGTATTGGTTAGGGACATGATTGTACATTTATTTTTGTTGCAGGTGATATTTTATTGTTGGCTGAGAACTAGAATGATTTATAGTGAATGTTATATTGTATGATGCAATGACAAAGCATGAATCTGAAATTTAACATTTTGAAAGACAAGGGAGTTGCATTTGACAGAGTGAGTAATTGCAAGTTATATAAATAAATTATGAAAAATCATACTAAATGATATAGTAGAATGTTACTAAAATGAAGACATATTAAGATGTACAAATGCTTTAAGAAAAATAATGGGTAATATGGTGAACCAAGAAAAGTGAATGCTTGTCAAAATGCCTATGATTAAAACTGTGATTCTACCTACTGTCTTTTAATACTAGGATGAAAATTTGATATATCAAGATAAATCACAAAGTTATGTGGTATTTCAAAAGTGTGTGCAATTAAAAAAAGAAGGTATATGGGTTCTAGAATAAAGGGTTGTTGAATGAATATAAATTAAATTCATAAGTGAATAACTAGAATAAAAGTAATATGTTGAGATGGTTTGATCATACCAAAAGAATATATAAGGACTGAATCACAGTGTAAATATATGAAGTGACAATTAATGTGTTGATAGGAAGAGAAAGACTGAGAGTGTTGAGATTACATGGAGTTCATTCTCTAAAAGAAAGAGAGGAGAATTTTGGACTAGAAAAAGATTTGTATGAATTATTTAGGGACGATAAAAGCAAAGATCATTTTCAAGGAAAGCAATGATAAATGGAATTCATGTAAAGTAGATTTATAATATTTCTTTTACTCTTCTATCTTCTGACTTTAACTTTACTTGCCAAAAGAGAATATCAAAATGGTCAATCGATGTAAATATATAAATTATATACTTATGGATGAGGGTCTATGGCAATTCACCATGGTTAACTTGCCACAACCAACTTGCCACAGGACCACTAACTGCTGGACAAGAGTTAAACTAATATCAAAGAAATGGTGGAATAGAATCTTTAAAGAAAGGATGCAAAAGGAGAAACAGAATGAAATGTGAATGGCAAAAATTACAGTAATTTTATTTATTTTAAGTAATTAAATAGAATTATTAAATTGTCATGAGGCCAGTTGTCCTGTGGCTAAGTTGGCCATGGCGAGCTGTTCTGCAGCGAGTGGGTCATGATGAGTTGGCTGCAGCAAGTTGTCCTCTTCCCTATGGATGAGGCTGCAAATCTGAGCTGCCAAAATCTGGATAATCATTAGATGGCAGCCAGGAGATACAGAAAACAACAACGAGTCATGCTTCTAATTTTATTTTTGGCATGCTATATATCAGTGATGGCTAACCTTTTTGTTGTTGGGTGCCAAAAATGTATGCACCATTTTCGCCCTTTCCAGGCTTCAGGAAAGCCTCTGGAGCCTGGGAACGGTGAAAAACAGGCACTACTGGAAGTTCAGGGAGGGTGAAAATGGCCTCCCCTGCCCTTCCAGAAGACCGAAAATCAGCTGGCCAGCATGCACATGCATGCTGTAGCTGACAGCTCACATGCCAGCAGGTATAACTCTATGTGCCATCTGTGGCATGCGTGGGTTCGCCATCACGGGTATATATGGAACTTGTAAACAAATTTTCTGAATAGTTTATCCAGAAGAGATGTTTACTATAAATAATCTAATCTCTTATCCTATAAAGTCCTCTGTAAAGCCTTCCATTATAAATAGCATGTTTGGTATAGAGAAGACATTTTCCTATATTTAAATATATGCTCTTGTGTAGCATAAAATCTGCAACCAGGGAAATGGTTTGAGTTAATTATTCCACGTTTAGTAGTAGTTATTCCTCACTTAATTGAAACAGTGCATAAATCTGTGGTGGAGAGCTATATTTGTGAAAAAATATGTTTTATTCAAGCATATGTCTGTACAAGTAAGAATTTACATACATATCTGAACAGAAGATTTGTGCTAATAACTGACAGGCTTTTGAAATAATTCATAAAATTGACGGAACGCCTTTGAACAAGGACGATTTAATATCTGAATAAAAGGCATGAAATTCAACCCATTTTTAAGCTTCATGTATATAAATAGAAGGCTAGAAATAAATAGTATTAACAATGTTTAGCTTTGGCTACATCAAATAGGCTTGTTATAGCTCATCATTTCTACCATCTGATTGTTTTGCATCATCACAATGCTAAATATAATTTAAGAAGCAGCTTATATTAAATAAAATGGAAATGCTTAGCCTGGCTATCTTAAGATAGAGAAGACACACAATCTTGCCACCTCACTTGGCTGGTTTGCTTAGCATATGAGCCTTAAAAAGTCAAAGGTTTGAGGTATCTGCATCAACTAGGAAGTCGTTGAAGTCTGTCATCCTAAGAAACAGACTCATCATTCTTAGAAACTATATTATATTATAGAATAACAGAGTTGGAAGGGATCTTGGAGGTCTTCTAGTCTGACCACCCTGCTTAAGCAGGAAACCCTATACCATTTCAGACAAATTGGTATGCCTTTCTCTAGTGCTGATTTCATCTTTAAGAAATACATAGTAATTAGGCCTGGTTGGCCAAGTTATCCCAGTGTTCCTTCGGCATCCTTTATTCTGGAAGTGGAAATAAACTGAAATTAAAATAAATAAAGTGAAAAAAAATAAAGCAAGTTTTTACCTTATGACCTGGGTAATAGTCTCAAGATAGATTCATAAGAGAGACATTCAACTAGCATAAGTTGTTACTATTATCAGGACCTAAAGATCCGGTTCAAGACAATGCACAGAGACTAGAGATGCATAAAACACTTGACTAGACTAAGATGGAGTTGGGCAGTTTGAAGTTTGATCAGTATGCCATTACATTAAACCAATAGCATATTATTTCAGCAGTTTATAATGTGAACATATGAAATTTGTCTTGTTTATCTGGATTTAGGTGTCAGTCTATTGCATGAATCCAGCCAACAAATGACTCATTAGGCTTGCTGCAGTGAGAACTATACAGTGCAGCACAAAAGGGTTTAAATTTAAGTATCTGTGCAAACAAAGATGACATTCCACTGTCCAAGTTTAATAACAAGCCTCTAAACCATGTGAGGTTCCCAGCTAAACTAGGGGATGAGAAATATCCAAGTTGTCTAATATATTAATGACATCAGTAAATAAGCATATTAAGGTAAATATAAAATGGTCAGGTGTTCCACTTTATAGAAGACAGCCCTCTGGCTTTAAGGCAACAATAGTATTAGTGTTGCCCATCAATGACTAAATAAAGTCACAGATCATCTGATTATTACCATATTAAGATATTCATTTCTAGATCTGTATCCATACTTATGGGCAGCATGGTGGCTCAGCAGATAAGATGCTGGGCTTGTTGGCTGTAAAGTCAGCAGTCCAGGTTTGAGACCTGAGCGCCACGTGATGGCGTGAACTCCTGCCCTCAACCCAGCTCCTGGAAACCTAGCATGAGTTTGACACAATTCTTAAGAAGAGCCTACTCTAGAGCCAAACATGGATATTTCCATTTCTGGCCATATCATGAGAGAACGTATGTGGTACCCCATCTATCTACATGTTTGCTTGACTGACAACTGTATGCTTCTTTAATGGCTTTTATGTCAGGTCTATGAATATGATTGTGATCTAGTCTTCCTAAGAGAGAATAATCTTCTTTAAAAGCATTTAAAGCTACAGGAAAATTCTCGGCATTTGTATCTCATTAACTTTTGTTCAACAGCTTCATTTGTGCCTATCACTGAATGTTCTATCTATGTATGTAGATATAATAGTAGAAACAAAGATAAAAAATGTTGCCTTGAGGAGCGAGGGAGGAAAATGTGCATAGCTAATGTTAGCATTTAGTTAACTATCACATTGTTTCCCTTTCACACATAAAGGCAGACACACATACGAATGCGAACACTGATTTCCACAAGAGATACAGCTATCCCAGCAGCTTTTCTTTGAATAAGGAATCCCATTTAAAAAAAAGGAAAATCATGATTCCTCCTTTATTATCTTATTGACTCTATCTGAAACATAGGGAAGGGAGAATCAGTAAGGCTCCAAATAACTGACTTACTTTTTAAAGTAAGAAGCATGTAATATAGGTTCTGTGGCACTCACACATAACATTTATGCATACAAGTATGGACAAATATGTGAATGAGACCAACAATAAGACCTTTATTTGTGACAGCCTGAGCAGACATCTTGATGACAGTAGTTAGGAAGATTAATGTGTACTCTACACTTGATTCCCCCATCTGGCTGGCTCTTAATTTTAGAAAGCAACATCAGAGCCTTCATTTCAAGGTGATAGAAAATTCTGATGATGAAAGAGGCGGTTGAAAACTTATTTTTAATTAAAGAGTAAGCATCCAGGAACTCCCCTGTGTTTTCAATGATGCAAACCATTTAGGTTATAATGATGGGATACAATCATTTATTTAGTTGGTTTTATTAACTACAGATATAAAAGAGATCCAATCAATATTGTTTCCTTCACAAGATCTCTAATAATACAAGGCTATTACTCACTTATATAATGGGAAAATAAAAGAAAGAAGATTAGGGACAAGAGAGAGCAATTAGGTAGACAGATATGCAGCCACCAGCATGGGTGTAATGACCCACAGAATGAATGGTATAGATGGATATATGCAGAAACGTTGAATACCACATGGAATATATTGACAAATGGATAGCAAAGCATAAACAATAGGCAGACAAATGAGCAGATACTGGAAGTTGAAAGTGAGAAGACATGAATTATTCAGTGAAGATTTAAAATGATACCTGAATAAATACCCATAAAAGACATGATTTTGGTAGCATGTAAATCTTCTGTAGTGCTTGGATATAAGATCATGCCAAATGAAAATGCTAAATACTAGTAAGCCTTTAGTCTTATACAGAATAGTATATTTAATTTAATAAATACAATTTGGTGAGATATCATATACAAGTTCCTCAATGAACACCCTGAGGTACATTTACCTCAGAAAGTTCTAAATTATCTGCAAATAAGGAATGGCAGTTGCTGAATAATCTTACTTTTCTTTTTGAAGAGGTTCTATTTGATGCCAGGAAATGACTTCGTACAATGTAGCCTGATATTAGCAAAACATGTGACAAAATGTTCATAGCCCATATCCAATTTATAACTTTGTTATAATGTAAATGGGCTAAAATGCTACCACAACTCCACAACAGGGAGTTTGGTGAAGACCAAAGGGACTCGGGGCGGTGTACAAGAAATTTAAAAGCATATAGACATCCTAATTTATAAATATTAAAAACAAATTAAATATGTTAAACCTGTACTAAAAATTTAAAATATAAAACCTAGAAAATCCCTAAAAATCCCCATTAAAACAAGTTAAATGTCAGTGTAGGCTGGAGCGATAAGTTAAGCCAGGCCGGCTAGATGGAAAAAGTGTGTCTTTAATTTTTGGCGGAAGGAGCGGAGGTCCGTAGTGGTTCTAATATTGGGGGGTAGATCGTTCCAGAGGGTTGGGCCCACCACAGAGAAGGCCCTTCCCCTGGTCGTCGCCCGCTGGCATTGCCTAGCAGACGGTATCTGGAGAAGTCCCTCTCTGTGGAAGCGAATCGGTCAAAGGGATGTGTGGGGCAGAATGTGATCCCGTAAATAGCTAGGTCCTGAGCCATGGAGCGCTTTAAAGATGGTAATCAGCACCTTGAAGTGCACCCGAAAGGGCACAGGCAGCCAGTGCAGCTCACGCAGGAGCGGTGTTACGTGGGAGAACCTAGAGGCTCCCAAAACTGCCTGCGCGGCCGCATTCTGGACTAGCTGTAGCCTTCAGGTGCACCTCAATGGAAGCCCCATGTAGAGAGCATTGCAGTAGTCTAAATGGGATGTCACGAGCACGTGAGTGACTGTGCGAAGGGCGTCCCGGTCCAATAAGGGACGCAACTGGCGTACCAGGCGGACCTGGTAAAATGCCCCCCTGGCCACAGCCGTCACTTGGTCTTCCATGGACAGCCGGGTATCAAGGAGGACGCCCAGATTGCGTGCCCTATCCAGTGATATGAAGTAGAGTGTTACAAGACTCAATCCTGGGCTCTGTTTGTTTAACATTTTTTAATTAAAAACTTGGACAAAGCAGTTGAGGGGATGATGATCAAATCTGCAGATGACACAAAATTAGGAAGTATAGCTAACATTTTAGAAAGACAGAAGATAATATTTGCAGATCAGGGTTGAACCACGGGACCTTTTGTGCTTTCTGAGCTTGGTGTTTTATCTGCAGACATTTCATTACCAAAAGCAGAGATAGCATCATCAGTACTAAAAGGAAGTGGGGTTTGCTCTTATTTTCATATAGTAGTGGCTTGCCTTGTCAGTGGTGGTGAGAGTCATCTTGGAGATTCCTTGATTAGGCTGTTTATGGTTAGATTGTTTCTCTGCTTTTTCTCCTTGATTGGTGTATTGTATATTTCTTAATTGTTGGTCTAATGTTAATCTTGTTATTAATCTCTGCTCATATGGCTGTTGATTACTCATAGGGATGTGTTTTGCTGTTTCTCTTTCATGTGCCTGTTAAAGGCCGATTTCTCTGAGTGAAAGGCTTCCAGGAATTCTCTGTTGTTTTGTGACTTGGCTTGAAATAGGATGTTCAGTTTCCCAATTGAAAATATGGTTGAGCTGTCCCTGTGCTGTGAAATTAAGTTTTCATCATGGTCATTACGTGAATAACAAATTAAAATAAACTACATAAATGAGAGAGTAGAAGTTATTTTCTATGAGGAATAATTAAAGAAATTAGTTTTGTTTAAGTTGCAGAGAAGATTGAGTAGAGATATAACAGAAGACTTAAGCTATTTAGAAAGAAATGGTAATATAGAGGGAGGAGTAGACTTGTGCTTTGTTTTTCTAGAGGGCAGAACCAAATATGGTAAATTCAGATTAAATATCAGGACAAAATTTGTAAATTCTTCAAATCAGATGACCTCTGTGGTAATTTCCAATCCTTTGATTATAAATTGATTTACTTTGCTCTTTTTGCATTGTAGAATTGAATCAGTTTTAGAAATATTTTAAAAAAATGTCTAATTTGTGTGTGTGTATGTGTGTGTGTGTGTGCCACTCTAATTAAAGATATGCCATGCTATATGTCAAAAAAGCTTTTTCCCCGCTTTAAATTTGTGTTTTGAACAATTTGCCTGTGATATTAAAAACTCTAAAATAAAACATTAAAATAGAAGGCCCAAGTTATAAAATCCTGGTACATAACAATAACATATTGTTTCATTATTACCTAGAAATATCCATTCTTAAATTTATTTCTCTATATAGGAGTTTGCTATCTTAATCATTTCATACATCGGCGTGAACCAGAAGTTACTGCATTGGTTGGAGTAATAAATTTGGTACACATGGGAAGTTCAAGTTTTGACTACTTTGTAATCCTGGAATAAGGATTCTTAGGATGCTTTCTGGCTGATAAATTTATGCCTGATTTTGACACAAATGAAATAAAATACAGACAGAGGGTCTAGTATTCCTTTGAGTATTTAGGGTAAAGATAAATGTGATTAAGATAAATTTAACTCTGAGGATTGAGAAACATTTCAAAGGTCCTCCTTTTTTCTCCCTTCATGCTATTTCAAATGAATTTAAAGATATTAAATAACTTTCCCTGACAGGAATATCCCTCATGATTTTTACCATGTAAATTAAAATTACCTATTGGGAAAGATGAACCACTACCAGGTTCGTCATTATAGGTTTATTTTAGTTTGAGACATTAATCTCTCTTTGGGCTTGTTTTGAAAGTGACTATATTATCCTTCTGAAATTCTAACAACTACGTGGGTTCCCTGTATACAGTGGTGGGATTCAAATAATTTAGCAACTGGCTCTCTGCCCTAATGACCAGCTGGGTGGGTGGGGGGGCTTCGTGATCATGTGACTGTGTGGATGTGGCCAATTCAATATCACTCACATTGTTGGGCGTTTTGCCTTAGCTGTTACAATGTAATAAGGGATAACTGGAGAGGCAGTTTCTGTAAGCAGGGCAATAAAGATTAGGCTAGAAACAACACCAGAATGTTTCCTTCCTGCCTTCCCTACAGGATTAGCCCTGTAAAGTGGGAAAAAACAAAATGACATTTCTTACAACAGGTTCTTCAAACTGCTTAGAAAGTTAACAACTGGTTTTCCCAAATAAATGCGAACTGGCTGAATCCCACCACTGTCTGTATATTTAGGGATCAGTTTAATATATTCACTTAAAGTTGCAAAATCTGTCTGTCTGTCTGTCTGTCTGTCTGTCTGTCTGTCTGTCTGTCTGTCTGTCTGTCTGTCTGTCGTCTGTCTGTCTGTCTGTCTGTCTGTCTGTCTGTCTGTCTGTCTGTCTGTCTGTCTGTCTGTCTAATCTAATCTATCTATCTATCTATCTATCTATCTATCTATCTATCTATCTATCTATCTATCTATCTATCTATCTATCTATCTATCTATCTATCTATCTATCTATCTATCTATCTATCTATCTATCTATTTGACTTATATACCGCCCTATTTTCCCTGGTGGGACTCAGGGCGGTGCACAGAAAGATAAAAACCCACAACACATACAAAATATAAAATAGCATTAAATTATTAGATCTGTGCTAAAATGGTTAAGATAATTTAAAAGTTAAAACAATTAAATATCCCCAAAACTTAAAATTATACCCTTAGTCTATGTCAGGCCGGCCAGATGGAAGAAATGTGCTTTTAACATCCGACAGAAGAGGCGTAGGTCCGTGATGGTACGGATATCAGGTAAAATACAGATTTAAAAAGTGGTTGCACATGTAACTGAGTCTTTTATCTATGCAAATTTTATACTATCAGATAATCCCATTGAAAAATATACCCAATATATTTGATTTTTAGATAAATTAGGCTTTTCACTTTCGACCAAGCAGTAAAGCTTAGTTCTGCTAAGGTATTTTTCAAATATTTGTAGAGTTTAGAATTCAGTTTGATTTATCTAACAGTAGTGCCTGCCAGTTTATTCAACTTAAAAGCCTGTTGCTTGGGGTATTTCATCCTGATGTTTAGGGACAAACACTTGGATGGAGTGCAATTTTTTATTCCTGCTAGGTGTCTTACCAGTCTGATATCATTGTTTGTGATATATTCCAGGCTGGGGATTGAAGGCAAAGTTTTGCAACAATCCTTTGTGAGCAGCCAGTTTTTAAACAATGGTTGGGGATATAGGTTCATGCCGTTGGTCACTTTGCTACCTGCCCCTTTGTGTTCAAACACCTTCCAGATATTATTTGTTGCTTCAAAATAAGATGTCCTAAATATCCAGATAACCCCTAGTTGTAAATATCACCTCTTTGAGCCCAGCAAGAAATGCAGCAGAGCTTCTCACTTGTTATGTAGAGGTTATGAAAGACTGGACATGATAAATAAACTGAAACTGAATTCCAGAAAGATGAAGTTCCTGTTTGTTCAGAAACCAACTACCGTAGCTTCTTTCAATTCCTTTAAGCTCTCATATATATGCTCTGGGTAGAATTGTATTTTCTGTGATAGAGGTTGTCTGGAACTTTTCTTGGATCCATAACAGCTTTTCTTTTTCATTAATTGCTAAATGGCTATGTCAAAATAGGCTTTTATCTAGTTTTGTTTAATGCTTCTGGTGTGATCTATTTTAGAGTAGGAAGCTTTAACAACAGTTATGCATATTGTCATCCTCTTCAATTGGATTGCTTCAACATTTATTTCTTGGGGGAAGTGTTGAAGGCTATACTATTTTCTGTCGATACAGAACGTTGCAGCCACTGGCTGGCAGGTGAGAACCATATTAGTACTACGATATCTACTTTAAACTGCTTGCGCTGCACTGATTGCCAATATCTTTTTTGAGTACAATTCAAACTGCTATAAAGCTCTATATCACTTAGGTTCAGGTTACCTACAGGACCTTATTAGATCCTTAAAAATGAAGATGTACTTCAGACTCCAGGCAACTGTGATGTATCTTGGCAATTCAGCAGACTTTTTAAAACTTGAGGTGTAGGAAAAAAGATCTGACTGTTTTGAGGAACACACTCATTAAAGTTAATATTAGGTTAGGAATGGAGAAAACTTTCTTCTCCTTCCAACTTCAATTCCCCAAATAACCTTGCCAATTCATCTCTAGTTTAATACTGTTTTTCCTTGGGTTTTTTGTTTAACAATAAAGCATATTTTCTCTTTGAATTGATTTTAGATGAGGTTGCCATCTGTATAGGAAACAAATGGGACCTTTAAGAATATTTAGCTCCCCTTGATGTAGCAAGAAATTCAGAATTAGAACATCTCCAAGACATGGTTGCCTCTGCTAAATCATTTCTGACAAAGAAAATCCCACAACTCCTCTAGGTATCTGGTGGGCTATAGTTGTGTCTGAGTTCTTAATATATCCCCATATAAACTTTATGATTTGAAGTGTGTGTCACTGTGGTCATACAGAGAATCCAATTTTGTATTTCGTCAAGGACTCATTTTAGACATATTGCAACATGTTTGCAAAGCACAAAGATGAAAATGTTATTATCTACTTCAGGGTCATATAATGTCCAATAGAGAAAACTGTCCAGAATGTACTTGTCATACGAGAAGTGCAACTTCGATCTGAAGATAAGAAAAAGATCCTTGAAATGAAAATCTATCAAGCTTTCTTTAGTATACAAGCCAATTCTAAATCCAGTTTTGTGCTCAAATGCACCTATCATTGGATAATACTTCCTTCAGAATTCCAAGAAAGAGTTTGAAATACTAGAAGTTTCTAATATTGAAACAAACAAAGAAAAAGAAACAAAGAAAAGAAAAAGGAAACATTTCTCCTAAGATCTTCCCCATAAAAATTTAGAGAATTCTGTCTTTAAAATGAAACAGAAGTGCTTGGCTCAAAAATGTTGGGTACTACATGACATTTTCTTCATTAGTTGTCTTATTTCACCATATGTTTTCGGCTAGATAAAGAGAACAAATCTTTCAGGGCTGAAATTTGATCTCCCTTCCAAGAGTTGGCAATGATGCATGATAGATCTTTTAAGTTAGGGGCTTTGCATTAATTTATCAGCTGTAGCAGTAAAATACAAAGAAATGCAATAAGATAGGCAACAAATAATTAAAGAGCATCATTTTCTTTTTAAAATAATCCTTCCGCTGCTTCCATTATCCTGCATAGTCTCTTATTAGGATTTGATATTTATTGATGATTTTTCCATTTGCAGCAAAAGACAGCAGGTCTTTTTCTTCCTGCTGAACAATTGGCAGGTTAAGATAGTTACATGCCACAGATATCTGGTTAACCCCTGCTGACCCAGCATGTTTCTCTGCAGCCCATAGAGAAACAGAATGTTTTCTTTCTAAGGAACAAGGTAGCACAACAGATATTCAACTCAACTAGTTTCCCCCCCCCCTCCTGAATCAAACTGGGCATATAGCCATATTGCCCAAGTAATTTAGATAGCATATTCCTCCATGAGAAAATATTTCAGAAGGTTAAATAAGGATTGTACAATGCTTCAAATTTGATTCCAAAATGATGCCTTGGAGCATATAGAGACATAAGCATGGTTGCTCTCTGCAAAACCATTCCGACTTTTCCATGGATGATGTGGAAGCTGCAGTGGCCACTGTGTTACCTCTGGAAAAAGATGCAGTTGTTTTGAAGAGTGTCATCTAACATGGGAATATTTCTTGCAGTGAGTGTACATTTGACACACACAGTACTGTACAAAGGTCTTAGGCCACCATTAAATTTGTTGTTGTAGCAATGGTATAATGGCCACATATAATTATGTCTGACTCTCCTTATTAGAATACAATGAGAAAATACATAAAATTTGTATTCAACATTAAAAAAACAGAAAAAGCAGAAAAAAACAACTTCCATAGGCTAAAGCGGCAAGTATTTAGTGTGACCTCCCTTTACACTTCAACAAACAGCAGACACCTGACTCCTGGACACCTAAATGGAATGGAACCTTAACCTGCCATTGCTAACACCTGTATATATCCTGCTATTCCATGCCAAAATGACTGCTGTGCAAAAATGTCTATTACACCAGGTTTGTGCAAGACATGCTTGAGCATTACATACAATACAGACACACGTTGCCTGAGTGCATGCTAATATGCTAATAATAACATGCTAATAAGACCAACTTTCAATCATATCATTCCAGCCAAAATGCCAAAGGTCACAGAATTTGATGCATTAAATTATACTTTTACATCAGCAAGGCAACTCTCTAAGAAAAATCATCAAAGTAGGTATTCAAACCAAAAAAACCTTATGGATGGTCATTAAAACCTTGCTAAAACAACAAAGCAGAGTGTGGCCTAAGACGTTTGCACAGTATCCCCCCCCCCCATGATCTTAAATACGAAATGGGATAGTTCATGTCTAAAGTCAACCAAATAACATCAACAATTATCCAAATGCAATTCTGATGTCAGCGATTTGGCTCCAAAGTGATTCCAGATAATTCTCACCCCTGCACTCAAGACTGATGAAATTTGCAGAATGGAGTTTTGCAAACATACCAGGTCAGAGATCAGGCAAACCATTCCCTAATGTAGCATGCCCTGTAACTTGAAGAAATGATGTCCTTTATGGTTTAATCTGGGTTTGGCAAGTTTGATTAAAACCTTTAAATTCTTATGTTGCGGCCCAACTTAAAAGAAAGCTGGCTCCACAAAAAGATTTTTTTTTCTGCTGAATTTGTTCACTAATGTGAGGAGAACTCTGAACCTTCCTCATAGTTTCATGTGCATACAGAGTCTTGTGGCAAAGGTTAGAACTGTGCTTTAGAATAGGAAAGATGCAACAGTTTCGAGATAAATTTGGGATGTTTCATCTGTGTATCTTATTTTAAGACAAAGGAACACAAAAGGTTTAATGTGTGGAATGAAAAAGCAGGGTACAACAATGAAGATATGGAAGAAAAAGTGGGGTGGGACAAATAATGGAAGACATCAATGTAAGCACCAAAACATTAGATAGACTAATCTCTATTCTAGATAGCTGCTTTTCAGGACAAGCTGTAAGAAAAAAAATTGCAAGGAAAAACACACTAATGTCACCTTATTTTATATGTATAGCTGTGTTCCTCCCAAAGGAGCCAAGCCATGGTTAAGACTAAAGTAGGCAATGTGGAAGTAGTTCATTTTTATATATGCTTGAAAGCGTGTACAGATTGTAGCTGATAATTTTCAGTTTAGCCTATCAGCATTTGTAACAGTTCCTTGGGGACTAAACATTTTTGCTTCCTAGTGGGGACTGCAGTAAGACTGTTTCTTACAATCCTAGCAAATAGAATCTGTTGGCTAGGTAGTCACAGTATGTGCAATACATTGTTAGGAGAAACAATGCACAAATTTCATGTCATATAATATCATATATCAAAAACCAGCAGTTGTAGCTTTCTTATTAAGGGTGTTCTGTTGCCTGTATGCAGTTGTTCAAGATAACTGGTTCTTGAATGGAAAAACTGATGGATCCTAGCTGGCTAAAATTCATCATCTACTTCATGAGAACATAATATTCCCTCAAACAGACTGGCAAGCTCAAGGCAAAACAAGATTGGGGTTGAAGTTGTTGTAAGAGTGATGAAATGATTTAAATAAAAAGGAAAAGAAAGCTGTTCAGCTGCAATCCTGCCAGCTTAAAACGGAGAATAATAATATCTGAACAACAGGTAGTTGGTTGAGCTTGAAAGTATCCAATACCTAGGTCAGTAATGATTCTTAGATATAAAGGTGGCTGAAAATGAGGCAGTGAGATCAGGCTTAAGGCTCCAGAGACAGCTCTGATTAAATGGAAGTCTTAACTCTGGTTTTCAACATCCAAACTAAGAGCTTTATCACATATCTGAATAAGGTAAAAGTAAAGGTTCCCTTCGCACATCATTCCCTTCGCTAGTCATTCCCAACTCATATACTCCGTTTCAAAGCCGAAGAGCCAGTGCTGTCTGAAGATGTCTCCGTGGTCATGTGGTTGGCATGACTAAATGCCAAAGATGCACGGAATACTGCTTATTTATTTATTTATTTATTTATTGGATTTGTATACCGCCCTATCTCCCCGAAGGGACTCAGTTACCTTCCCACCAAAGGTGGTTCCTGTTTTTCTACTTGCATTTTTATGTGCTTTCAAATGCTAGGTTGGCAGATGCTAGGACAAGTAACGGGAGCTCCCTTGGTTACATGGCGCTAGGGATTCAAACCGCCAAACTGCCGATCTTTGTGATCGACAAGTTCAGCTTCTCAGTCACTGAGCCACTGTGTCCCTCATCATATCTGTATAGGGAGAAGTAATTAATTTTTTTATTCCGATTCCAAAATTTTGGAATAATATGCTTTTTAATCATAAGCTTAAACTCATACAGCTGAGGCAATTATTGAGAATCCTGTTCCAATTCTACCGTTTCCTCAAATTATTGTAAGAGAAGTAGAGCTGGTGAACAAACAGTAACAAATGCAATCAAAGATTGGTCTCCATTTATCTTAACTCAGCCTTCCCGAACAAGTATATTCCACTAGATGTATTCCACTAGAATTGTCATTTATGCAGGCAGGGAATTTTGGGAGTTGTAATGCAACATACAGTACCTCTAAGATACTAGGAAAGAGTGCAGAGAAGAGCAACCAAGATGATTAGGGAATTGGAGACTAAGACATATGAAGAACGGCTGCAGGAGCTGGGTATGTCTAGTTTGATGAAGAGAAGGACCAGGGGAGACATGATAGCAGTGTTCCGATATCTCAGAGGGTGCCACAAAGAAGAGGGAGTCAAACTATTCTCCAAGGCACCTGGGGGCAGGACAAGAAGCAATGGGTGGAAACTAATCAAGGAGAGAAGCAACTTAGAACTAAGGAGAAATTTCCTGACAGTTAGAACAATTAACCTCTGGAACAGCTTGCCTCCAGAAGTTGTGAATGCCCCAACCCTGGAAGTCTTTAAAAAGATGTTAGATAGCCATTTGTCTGAAATGGTATAAGGTTCCTGCCCACGCAGGGGGTTGGACTAGAAGACCTACAAGGTCCCTTCCAACTCTGCTATTGTATTGTATAGGTTAACTTACTGTAAGTTATAAAAGAAATAGGAGATTGCTTTGCAACATAATAAAAAGTGTCACACAAAATGAACTATTAACCGTTTTCATTTCAGATGTCAATGGTAGGACTTACTTTACAGTACAAATATATAGGAAGTATACTATAATTACATTTCATTTTATTCCTTTTTTAAAAAAAATCCTGTACACTCTGCCCCAGCTGTACTGATTTGAAAAGGTTCCAGCATTTCACAGAGTGTGCAATTGCTCACCAATTAGCATGATCAGAAAGGAACACTTCCAGGAGATTGAGTGATGAATATTCCATCAGCATTTTCTCAAGGCCAAGGGAATGACAGGAAATTTCATTTAATCCTGTTTCTCTTTGCTTGAAAAAAGTCACTGAAGTTTTAACGGAAAAGAACAGACTGAGTCAACTTTAATTCTGTATGTTTATAGATATCAGAACTGTGAACTGAAGTCCCTAAGCAAATCATATTGCCTTTATTTTCATTTCATTTTGCAAATATAGCACATACATTTGGAGGGGGAAAAGAGTTGTATTACTGCCATAAATTGTAAAGGTACTAGTAAAAAATTAGATAAGGCCTATAAACCATTGCAAAGATAAGTGGCATCGTAAGTGTTGTATTATTTGATAGTGGATGGACAATTAAACATGAATCTGTAGTGAAATGTAAAAACAAAAAATAAGCTGTACATTCAGTAAGCTTAGCACTCTAAAAAAGGAGACAAGCTTTCATCACTTTTGGAATGGAAAATATTTCACAGTATAGAATTTTAGTACATTGCAGCGGGAATAGGAATTTCTCCCCATCCACTGCTTACTTTGCTTTACAATATTATTTTTACTTTAGTAATAATGTAATAATTTTATATTATTATTTTATTTTAGTGGATGCCTTAATCTACTTCTTTTCCTGCCACAAAATGTGAGTGATAATCTATTCAGGTTTTGTGCTAATTAATTCATTAATATCCCTGAAATACCACTGGTTCTTTAGAGAGAGATTACTTATATAACTTACTATACTATTATTTTGAGCGGTATTGCAACAGAAGGAAACAGAAAGGTGAATTTTCTCCAAATGAACATAACATGTGAAAACTTCTAGTATTTTTCCCCTCTTTCTTGGTTATTGTTTGTAAACTCACCCATGCCCATCCTGTTTATTTTGTATCTTTTAAGGGAATGCAATCATAAAGCTGCAAACTCTGACCATATTCTGGTATAGCATCCTACCAATGGCATGTGAAACAACAAAATAGTTACTATCATAGTCTCACCTTTCTAGGGTCAATTTTCAGGATTTACTATCACAATTTCCATAATCTCTTTGGCGCAAAGTTAGACTAAAGCAAAATTACATTAATTCATAAAATTAAGATGTAGATTCTTCTGAATTATTCTGAAATTCCAAATTTATTGTAAATCTTCAAAATAGAATGGAATTCTCATGATTAAGCATTTCATAATAAAATGTTATATCTAAGGTCATAAGCATAGCAATTAAAATGGTGTTAAGAAGGATTTCTGCTACAGTACTTTCTTCTAGTGTTATATTTTAGACCAGGGGTCTCCAACCTTTGCAACTTTAAGTCTGAAGGACTTCAGCTCCCAGAATTCTCCAGCCAGCAAAGCTCCAAAGGTTGGAGACCCCTGTTTTAGACAATGCATTCACTTTAAATCCTCTAGCAATCCCCTACTTATTTAAAAAAAATAACCAAAAAGCATAACTACAAGTTATTTTAGCTGAAAAATAATATATTATTTCAATACAGTAATCAGAAACAATCCTGGTTTTAACCGAACTCTAAATTTTGGCCCAATATTAGTCTATCATTCATTTTGATACATTGGATTTTTTTTCTCAAAGAAAAAAATAATTTGAGTGCAATTTCATAAGTAAAAGAGGTCATCCTTAGCTCTTAATCTGGCTTGGAAATGGAGGAGGAATAAAAAAAATTAAGGGGGAAATTCTGGCAGGAGCAGTGCTTAAAAGGAGAAAAACATAAGAGGCTCCAAATAATTCCACACGGCTTTTGTTTGGAATAAATTGAAGTGGAAAGAAATTCTAGCAGGCTTTCAAGATTCTCTTATTCTAGAACAATAGAAAATACAAAAAAAATAAACAAATAACAAAGAAACAATATTATGCAACAATAAAGAACGTCCCTGTTCCGGCTTCTGGCGGCGACGGACGAGTCCTGGGACTCGTCCGCCGTTTTGTTCTTTTTTCGGCCCCAAATGGGGCAGGGTGCCCCTTTTTTGGGGGACCCCCCCGTAGGATCGGCTTGCCTGGGGGAGGCCTTGTCTTCGGTCTAGGAGGAAGGGGGCTTGGTGCAGGGGGCTTGGTTCCCTTCGCCAACGGAGGACGGTAACAAATAGCAGATTCGGAGAGAGCGGGAGCGTTCGAGCCGGATGGCTTTGCCGGGGCTTTGGCGGCGAGGTGGAGAGTAAGTGACTTTGACTTTTTTGCTGGCAGCTTTGATTGAAAGAAACGATGGAGGGGGGTGTTTGTTAACCCCCCCCTCGGATTTACAGCAGCGGCGTTTGGAAATGGCTCCTCAAATGCGAGGAAGCGGATATTTCTCATCCGGACTTTGCTGAAGAAGTGAAAGTCCTTTGTGGCTTGTTTCTAGCTACAATGTATCTAGGTCCGGCTTTATTGGAACAATTTTCTCTGTTGCTTTCTCCTGCTGGCTGCCAGATTGGGTGGGGAAAGATGGCTTCCCTTTGTTCCTAAATGACTATTCTTTATGGAAAATTTCCAACATTCCTTTGTGACCTGGACTGTTTCTCTCTACCAATGGAGGATTTTTGTGATTAATTGATTCCTTCCCTGGAGTGTCTTCTTTGTCTTCATAATTGATTGTGAAAATTGCTTTTCTCTCTGGATTTTATAACTTTTTACAACTTTGATTTGAACTTTTTTCTCTGGACTTGCTCCAGCGGCCGCACCCAAAAAACGCCATCTTAGTGGCACTGACTTAAACAGCTCACCATGGCTTCTAAAAGGCAACCAGAACAATCAGGCTTGGAAGCAAGAATGACAGCTATGGAGGAAGTGTTACACTCTTTGGTGCTGGAAATTAAAGAACTTAGAAAGGATCACTGCAGTTCTAAATTGGAGCTTTTGGAGACACAGAAGAAATTGATGCAGAATACACAGAAGACTAAAGAGTTGGAAGTGGGGCTGGCTGGGGCAAAGGGAGAACTTAAAAATGTTAATACTGAAATTGGAGATTTAACTGGTCATATGTCTAGGATGGATTTTGAAAGGATGTCATATTTTTTAAGATTTCAGAATATTCCTGAAGAATCTGGTGAATGCCTTCCTGATCTTATGAGCACAATTTTAGCAGACTATTTACACAAACCTAAGGAGGAGATCAGGGGGGACATTGACCTGGCTTACAGAATAAATTCAGCATATGCCAGGATAAATGAACTACCCAGAGAGATACATATTAAATTTGTTAGAAGGTCTACCAGGGAGGGAATACTGAGGGCGCAGAGAGAGGGTCCGTTAACGTACCAGCAAAAGGAAGTCACCATCTTGAAGCAGATCCCAAAAAAGATTAGAGAGGTGAGGAGGAAATATTCCTTCTTATCTAAAAAATTGTTTAACCAGGGGATTTGGTTCAAGTGGGTGATGCCAGAAGGGATGTTGGTGTTCTGGGAAGGAGGAAGAGTAAGGATTAAAACAGTTGCTGAGGCGGAAGCCTTTCTTAAAAAATACTCCTCTATCCTGGGGGATGAAACTGGAGGAGCGGAGGGGGCCCACTGGGGGTCAGGGAGGAGAACAAGAAGACACAATTGCCAAGAGACTTAGATCAAAAAAATGATTTTTTTTAATATAGTATAACTTTGGTTTGGATGTTTGTACACGATTGTTAGCATAGAATTTGGAATTTACAATGATGTATGCACTTCTCTTCACCTTGTAATACCATTGAAATATGTATTATCTATGTTTTGTTAAGAAGTCCCAGAGGGGCCAACGATCTCGTGAAAGTTCTCAAAATATTTTTTTAACTCACCTTACCCTACCCTACTTAAAAATTTGTAAAACTCAATAAAACTTTTTCAATAAAAAAAATAAAAATAAAATAAAGAACGTCCCTTCTATGCCTATCCTTGACTTCACCTATCTCAAAAGGCAGAGTCTACCAAGGAACTAGAGGTCTTACACTTAGTCAAAGAGCTTGTGTGCTAGTTGAGAGTCCTTCATCTTCTGCTGATCTTCTTTAGTTAAATTTCTAGGGACACCATCATAGGGGGAATTCTTACTAGGTTTTTTTAAAATAACAGGGCTACTATAATTGCTAAGAAGCCCTGTCCTCAATAATTTTTTTATTTATTTTGTTTAAGTTTGTTTAATTCCACCTTTATTATTTTTATAACTAACTGCTGAAGAATTTGTATTTTCTGGGCAGAAATTTAGAGAAATCATGCAGTAATTCTCTGGCCAGAAATTGGTTTTCCAATTTCTTTTTTAAAATGCTCTAACACAGGGTGTCAAACTCGTGGCCTGCAGATTGGATGAGTCACATGCTGGCCATGCCCACCCCTAACCTTTTAAACAAAATATTCAAGCAAAATTCTTTTAAATACAGAAGAACACAGTCTGCACAGGTTTATAACCCTTTATTTTTAAATCACAATATTTGATTTCAACTTTTTTTTCATTGCGAAAAAAGAAGGAAGCAAAGGTTTTGTCCCCAGCTATTTTCTTCCATCATTAGTACTAATTACATCTTCATTAAGAGACTGAATAGCAACTGACAGTTATTGAAGTGCTAATTGCTTTTAATTTAATTCAACTCACTGCCTGCACTAAAGCAAGAAGGACCTTATACAGTATTTAAGAACTTCCTCAAGCAAGAAAAAGAAGAAAGAGCAGTATTGGATCTGCTTAAAGAAGTGATGACGCTTAACTTCAGCTAAAATTAGAGAACAAATGAGGTAACTTTTTACAGATCCCAAAAGACTGTAGAAGAAAAGTGTTTAATAATTGTCTATATTAGGTTAAGTCCAATAAGGGAAAAAGTACACATTGCCTAAATTCAGAGTGCTAGTCATAAATGAATATGACGATAGATAGAAAATAAGATGAGTAGAAATAATAGGATCCATGGGATCATCAGTGTACTTAGCTAGGTATTTCATTCGAGCAACAAGTAGAAGATGCAGCTGAAATTCTGTCCTAGTGACTGGAGGTTGTTAAGGTCTGAATGAGAATAAATAGTCAGTCTGACCCCCCAAAATATAAAGCAACTGTGGGTCTGGAAATCAACAGAGTCCAGTGATAGCCCAAAGGGGCTTGTACTTCCCTATAGAGTTTACTTCTATTCTAAGAGCCTCTTGGATTTGATGGGAGAAAATAGTTGGGGATGAAACCATTGCTTCCTTCTTTTTTTCCTTATGAAAAAAATACTTCCGTTTGATCAATGCAAGTAGTAGTTATGGTACTCAGGAGGGTTTTGCAGAACTCTGTTTAGCACTATTCTAAACTGGGAAGCTTGATCACCTCATACTTGATCACCTCTAAACTGGATTATTGCAACACGCTCAATATGGGACTATCCTTGAAGATCAGTGAGAGTTGCTAGCTCCAGTATGACTTCAGGTCTACAGATCTGAATCCAAATCTGTCCGTTCCTAAACATGATTGCCAAATAGTCTTAAAATATAGGTAATCATATCACCAGGAAAGCTCACCAGGTATCCAGTGTCTCGTTCAACAATGAAACCTCACAAGCCTAAAACAAACAAACAAACAAAAAAGGTGGTGGAGAATTGTGAGGGATGGGGAATTTGAAAATACATATTATCATCACACTGACCTTGGAAACTATTAGCATCATTATCTGTGCTCCTAGAGAATGAAACATAATTTTGAGAGGGGAAAGGGTTTTTAAAAAAAAATTGTTTAAATTACATAAACAAAGCACTAATGTATTAGGAAAACAGGACAGTAAATTTCAGTAAAGCTGTCATGTATAACCACTTCAAATCGGTTACTTATGAACCCAATTTTACTTGTTTACTGAATTAATATGAAGATTTTAAAGAATCTGCACAAAAGTGTGTCCGAGGGTATATTTTTTTCAATGTAATTAATGAATGTATGCATTTTGGAGAAGCATGACATGCCATAAGTTCTGATCACTATATTAAGCTAGGATGTGAGGTTCAAATGAGTTTATGTTGAAATTTGCAAATATTAAATTGTTCATGCATCTCTACTTTGATATACTCCTGTAGTGCATATCTTACTATTTATGGATCAGAGAAACATGATTTTTTTTAAAAAAGAAAGAAAAGACTAATGCAATAGCTATACCAAACCCACAGGAGTAGTGAATAAGTGCTAAGTAAATAAATTAGCTGTTTTCCACTGCTAAGTCTCTGAATTGCTCTCCCCTTGCTTCCCATGCTAGAGATGAAATTGGCATTTCAACAACCCCTCCACTAATGCTTATCTCCCACAGCATGTCCATCTAAATCTAATCTAAGATTCTAAAATGATTGTATGCACAGGAAGAATGGAAGATTGCTACCTAACTGTCCATTAAATGAAGATCTATGAGCTTCAGTAGGAAAATGCCACTCACAACAAATTAAAGTATAAGAAGGGATATTGCTAACAAAATGCCTTATTGAAGTTGACACAGGTGGTTCTACAACTTAGGTAGGAGGATAATACTGGGAAATGATTTGTAATAAATGCAGCCAGTCAGTAAGATTAATGATGGCAGAAATAGTATTGCACAGTGGTTAGTCTTCAATAACTTAAGGGTAATAGAAATTAATTTCAAGATGATTAAGAAAAGCAAACCTCTGCCTCAAATATGGATACTTGCTGAAGCATTCACACTATGTAAAGTAGGAACACAACCAACTATGACGTGAAATGAGATATACACACCAACAATGAATGAGAATTAATATATATCCTATCAATCTTTATATCAAAATTCATATTTTCATTATCCGGTGGACTGAATTTTCTTTCTTTCCTGCGTTTTTTGCAATGGAAAATAGAAAAGAAACAAGAAGATATGTTAATATTGAAAATAACTATATATCTAACATTACTGAACTGTATATCCTGTAAATTATTTAATTTAATTAAACTAAGCAATTTAATTCAAAGGGCATTGGCTATGTATTCTATATATTATTGATGAAATTCTAAATAAAGCCAAATAATTAAACTTATAACATTTTCTTTCTCTCTATCAAAGCATATATGTGAAATCAGTAAAATCGGCCACTTAAAAAGATGCCCTGCTAAATCAATGTATTTAATTATCACTTCCCAAAGGCTGCCCTTGCCTGTTTGTAAATACGAGCAACCTCATATGAGCAACCTCCCTGGTTAACAATGGTAATTGGGATTGGAATTTTTATTGCTAAGCAATGTGGTTGTGAAGCACTACAATAGTAGTCCTGGTTGCCATCCTTAACTGAATCCAACCAGATCCAAACCATTCCTGATTTAGTCTCTCCCAGCCCTGAGCCTATGTAAGCTAAGGGACTGCCTTCTCTGAAACTCCAACCAATCTACTTCCACAGGCCCTGTGGCTACGTGGCCCATACCCTGGCCTCCTACCCTGCTACCTCAAACTGTCTTTTTCTTCCTGATGCCAATGAGGCACATCTGGACTGAACCTTCATAAGGCAGCTACAGGCTTTGGCAGTCCTCCCCTCACCAAGGCTGTACACATCATATTCCAAATTGCATGCAGCCTTCTCACAAGTCTTTGGAGCAGCTGCCTTATAAATGTCAGGTCAGGTGCACCTTTTTGGCAGAAGATAACAAAAGGCAGGTTGAAGGAGCAGGCTAGCAAGATGACTGGAGTGCAGGGTGAGCAAAGTCTGGGTATTAGGGTCAGCTGGAGTCCAGGACAGCAGCATATGCAGAAGTATCGGAGTGCAGGGTGTAAAACAAACATTTGTGATTTTCAGTGTTGACTTTGTTAGAAAAAAATAGAATTGGACAGAATTGCTTAGAATTTGACTGTATTGATTAGCGAGACTGGCACTTTTAAGAGAAAAATGAAATTACTATTACGAAGCACAGTTTTTGTTGGGAGGGATTAAAACTAAATTCAATTACAAGTAGCAATAAAAAGGATGGAGAAAGGTTATTTGGATTATATGATGAGCTCCGTGCTCAAATGAAGATAATGCACTATAATTTCTTGAACATTTCCATCAATACTGAATTAACCTTCCTTTGGGAGGTTGTTTTTAAGGGATTCAGGAAAATCTACACTGGCTTCTTTCATCGCCTATATTCCAGAAAGAATGTAGGAATATTTTGCAGAATAGCTTCAAAGTATCTGCACTGGGAGAAACAAAAATGAATAGGTTTGAGAAAGATTGCAATTGAGGACATCTTTCAAGAAAAAACTTTCTTCTGGTCCATCCCTTTTTAAAGCACCACTTTTAAAATCAAAATGGGAAGAGTATATGGTTTGTCATATCTTTCATTTCCTCTCTTGTTTGTTCAACTTTTTGCAATTCCATTTCACCCTTGCAAGAAAAAAAAATGATATAAAAAAAGTCTAATGCATTATCATGAGTCCCTTATTCAAGTAAAAAACAAAACAGAGAAAAGGAAATATTAGCAGTCTGTTTCTATGGAAATATAAAACAATGTTTTGTGTAACTATGGCAACCAAGCCTTTAAAAAGCAATAACTTAACCGTCAAAGAATACTGGTGTCCATATATCATTACTTTTGATGATTCCAAGTCATGAATCAAATTATTCCTTTCTTCTAATCTTAAACAGATTCCTGGTAAAACTTTGGGATATACGGCTACTTTCTATTTCATCAATTTCAATGGGTAGAAAATGCCATGGCAGTTTAACAAGTGAACACAGATGGTTCTCAACCTACAACGGTTTGATGATTTCAGAAAAATATTACTTATGATGCATCCTTGCAATTACAACCATTGTACCACCCTCACGTGATCACAATTTCGGCACTTGGCAACTGGCTCACATTTACAATGGTTACAGCATCTTGCAGTCAACATGATCACAATTTGTGACCTTCCCAGTTGGCTTCCAACAAGTAAAGTCAATTGAGAATCAACCATGTGATTCATTTAATGGCCATGGCAAAAATGGTCATAAAAACAACATGATGACTCCTTTAACAACTGCATCGTTTAGCAACTGAAATTCCAGTCCCAATTATGGTCATAGGTCAAGAACTATCTGTAGATGTATTATGAGCAGCAACTGTTTTTTTCGTTCTGTTGTTCGTCACTACTATTTCACAATTACTTTCCTAGTGACCTAGTTTAATGATAATCTCATTTGTTTTCATTTTAAACCACAATACTAGAAAATGGCCTTTATGTCGCCTTCTAAAAAATGACCCATGTTGTAATAAAACAGTGACCAACAGAACAGAAAGGTTCTGCTTGAAAAATTCAAACAGAACCTTTCCCCCCATATTAGCCATAAAACTACTTATTTTGAACTTACTGGTAGCTTACTGGGCAATGGAGACTACTTTTAAGTTTCATACTTAAAGTAGACATGCTTTTTATGCTGCCAAATATACTGTGTTTCCCTGACAATAAGACAGGGTCTTATTTTCTTTTGACCTCTGAAATAAGCGCTTGGCTTTATTTTTGGGGAGGCCTTATTATTTTTGAGGTGCAGGAGGTGGAGAGCATGGTCACCTCATGGCTGCTGCTGTGTTACAATATTTTGGTGGGAGGGCTTATTTTCAGAGGAGAATTCTTTTTAGCACATGCACTCAAAAGCCCGATTAAGCTTATTATCCGGGGAGGTCTTATTTTCAGGAAAACAGGGTAATCTTCCATACTTGATTTGAAACATATCACCCAACCCAGGGTGAACTCTCCACCATAAAGTTTATAATTAGAAATGGAAAATTAGACCTTTGGAAAGATAAAAAGTTACTACTATTGTCAAAGAGAACTAAGAAGGGGCCAGGAATGATTTGAGAAAATAGGATATCAAGCAATTGCCATGCCTGTTACTGTGAAAGTGAAATTTGTATTGATAGAGTGCATGTGATTAGTACCCCAATCTTAGGTATGGGAATCTGCCTATAAAATATAAAACTCGTAATAAAACCTACTGAAAACTTAGTCACTGACCCAGCTGATTGGAAACTCTTCTTTGGCTCTTTTTATATATTAGAGCCAAATAATAACAATAGTTATAAATAACATTGTAAAAATAATGTTCGGGTAGCTCTTTCCTCAAAATTTATTCATCTGCATGGCTTACTGTCCATTGACTAATTCTGAATTAATTGATGCTAGAATATACCAGCTGCAAAGATCTCTAATGAAAACTGTTATTAATCTGGCATGTCTCTGTCTGCTTCTGTTCTGGTCCCAATTGTCCCTTATCTATCAGTTCTGCATCTAAATTATTTTCTGTGTTGGACTATGCATTTAGCTTCCATTTATGTACCCGAAGGGTGACCAACATCCCTTGTGCTTTGTACCAGACAGGAGCAGATCCTTGCAGATATTTTGTTTTAGTGAGATAAATGCCAGTATTCTCAGATAACTGATAACTGATAATAGAGCTTCTGGCAACCAAGGTATCAAAGAGATTTCCCATCTACTAGTGGCATCTTAAATTTTACTTACTCCTCCTACAAATAATGGGTGCAATATTCTTCTAAATATTCTTCCAAAATGCTTGGTAATACATTTCTTTGAAAACTGCATGGAGTCATCTGAACAGATAACTGAAAAAACCTCAAAAAAAATTGAGGTTTTTAAAAATGTCGACAGGGTTTTGTCGTTATGCTGTAACTCAAGAACAAATACCTTCATTCTGCTTCGTCTTTTGGTTTGAAATGGATGTAGAATAAATCAGCTACACTGAAGAATCAAAAATATAAAGCAGTTGATTAAAGAAATCAATATCTGATACCTTTATTATGTTCTACTCCATCCATTAATGGCTGGGGCTGATATAGTACATCACTGAAGTATTTTTTGAAGTAGAAAAATAATTATTTATATATGTACATTGTTTCCCTGAAAATAAGACAGGGTCTTATTTTCTGTTGAACCACAAAATAAGCGCTTGGCCTTATTTTCGGGGAGGTCTTATTATTTTTGAGGTGCAGGAAGCCCCTTAACCTTAGCCTACGGACCGCGGATCAGCGAATCCAGAGAGGGCTGGAAGTGCTGTCTCTGTTTCTGGCACATTCTTGCCAGCCTTAGCATCACTGCCTGCCGCCACTAAGATAAGAAGCGCAGTAGCTAGGGTTTGTGGCAGTGGCCTCCATAAAGCCGTTCCACGTGGATGGCAAGTGGATACAGGGTGCATGGGGCATGTTTCATCCCCCAGAAATGGCGGGAACTGGCTACACATGCGGTTAAATATTTTAGGGGAGGTCTTATTTTGGGGGGGAGGGCTTATTTTAGCACATGCATTCAAAAGCCCGATTGGGCATATTATCCAGGGAAATCTTATTTTTGGGGAAACAGGGTATTTGATTATATATTCTGCTGTTCCATCAGGAGTCCAACATGGTTTTACTTTATCCTTATTGCAATCATGTGAGGTAGGTTTGACTAAGGGACAAGAACTACTCCAAAGCTACCCTTTGAGTTTCCATGGCTGAAGAAGGACTTGATCTTAAGTCACCATGCCATGCTACCATCATTATATAACATTTCAGCTCATATAAGAACAGATTGATACAGATTATTAAAAATCCATTCGCTGATAGCAGAGGTCATCGTCTTTCTGGTTGTTCTCATTGAATATTATTGTTAAATAAGCAAGAAATGGTCTATTCTGCATATTGGTAGGAACTTGTGTTTCCCAATGATCAAGAATGAATTGTGATGCCTAATTATAGCTCATGAAGAAGAATACATAAAGTGTATGTACTGTAAATACAATGCATAAAATACATAGTTTTTCTGGTTTATTTACGTGCTTGCCTTCCTGGAAAGAGCTATGAGAATTTTTGGTGCTAATTGACAGGATCAATGCCAGTAAAAACACTTCACACAGAAGCCTAGATACATGCAAAATTAAATAGTTGGCCATCCTTTGTTCATTAGGAGGAGTCTACACATCTCTACATGGAACACCTTTCTTAAATGGGGTATCCTGTGAGTGGGGAAAATGGCCAGAATTATAAATAGATAGAATAGAATAACAGAGTTGGAAGGGCATTGGAGGTCTTTAGTCCAACCCCCTGCTTAGGAAACCCTACACCACTTCAGACAAATGGTTATCCAACATCTTCTTAAAAACTTCCACGATTGAAGCATTCATAACTTCTGGAGGCAAGTTGTTCCACTGTTTAATTGTTCTAACTGACAGGAAATTTCTTCATTCTAAGTTGCTTCTCTCCTTGATTAGTTTCCACCCACTGCTTCTTGTTCTACCCTCAGGTGCTTTGGAGAATAGCTTGACTCCCTCTTCCTTGTGGTAGCCCTTGAGATATTGGAACTTAATATAGTTAATTAGCAATATAAAGATAATTGGTATTAAAGCTATATGAACGAGGGCAATGTTCAGAACAATTTCCAATCAATATTGCTTTTTAAGCATAATGTTAAAAAGCAGTTTCACAGTTCACTGAAAGGAAGTACTAAAAAGGAGACTGAACAAATGTTTTGGTTAAATACACAGATTGCAGGTTATAGTCAATGTGTACACTGTTATATCATAATTTAAGACTTTATATTATAATCCCATAATTCAACATAAAACCACTAAGAGTAAATTAAATATATACCAAGAACAAACTTCTCTTTAAAGGAATATATTCAGAAGGTCCTTTGAACATGTAGAAAGTGATTTTATAATCTCAAAATAAGTGTCTGCTACCTAATGCAATTAAGATTTATTTTTTAGATCCTTTCTTGCTTTGCGGATGTACACGTCATTATATTTATCAAAAAATGATGGCAAAAATGAATTGTAAAATATTCTATTGAAGTGGCCTTAATCATTCAGATTCACAGATTTGGCCATTATGGGAAGCTCAGCAAAATGAGGACAAACCCTTAATGAAGTGTTGGTATATCCAGTTTATGTTCTGTTTTTGTTCGGCTCCCAACAACTGAAATGATTATGCCTCAGCTTTTAAATATCAGACTTGAATATTGAAGGTAGGTTTCAAATACTTATAGAACAGAAGTGTCAAACTCGCGGTGTCACGTTGCTGTCACATGACATATCATGGCATTTCCCCCTTTGCGGAGCTGGAGTAGGCGAGGCCTACATGTGATACATCTGGCCCACGGGCCGCCAGTTTAATCCCCCTGTTACAGAGACTCTGCCTGGGAACCATACAGGCATGTGAAGATAAGCTGTGGTGAGTATTGAATAGTGGGGACAAAAGACAGCAAAACTTAAAATCATCTGCACACAAAAAGGTAACAATTGTCTATAATTCTGCCATAGTAAAAAATATTGCTGCATCCTGAGATTAGCAGAAAATACTGCCCTTTCCAAAACCAATAGATCAAACCGTTCTGACAAACAGTTCTTGACATCTGGATTAATGTCACATTTCAACTTCATAATATGATTATTTTACATCTCCCTGTTCAATACAACCATAATTCCTGATAAAGTCAAATTCCAAAGCTTTGGTTCAACAGATGGCAGCATTTAGCCATTTTTCACTGATATCAAAAGCTAAGCAGAGTCAGACCTGGTTAGAAGCTTCCTGGAAGTCTCATGGCTGAAGGTTGTGTTGGGAAGGAGCACACACACCTGGAAGGAGGGATCTGAACATTCTGTATTTTCGTGAAGAAAGTTACATGGCTCTGACCATATAGTTATTAGGAATCAAGCTTGACTCAAGGGATTCTTTTCCTTACTTTCATTTTTACACTAGTTTTTATGTGAGGCAGAAAGTTCTGCTTTAGACATGCATTTGTCATTATTTTGCTCTTGAGTAGGAAGCGAGCTCCACATTTCCTTGTGCTGGATCTTTTGTCAGATTTTTCATTATTAGATCACTCCTTGACTTACAACTATTCATTTAGCAACTGTTCAAAGTTATGGTGGTGCTAAAAATACCTGGTCTCACAGTTACAATTGATCCTCACACTAATGACTGTCATACCATTCCCATAATCTTATAATGGTAATTCAGGTACTTGGCAATAAGCTTGTATTTACAACTGGCTGAAGTGCCTAGTAGTCAAATGCTTATGATATGCAACCTTCATTTCTGTTTCTCAGTGAATAGGTTTGCGCTTACAATCACAGTGTTTGCTTAATGACCACAGTGATTCATATTGTAAAAATAATCATAAAATTAGGTCTGACACAACCTATGACTACAATGCTTTACAACAGGAATCCTGGGCCCAATTGTGGCCACAGGCTGAGGACTACCTTGCATGTGGTGTAGTAGTTAAGACGTACTAGGAGGTTAATTAGGGATAGAATTGATAGTAATAATCCCACCCGCTTTAGACAAACAAATAAAGGGGAAATTTTAAACAAATGGATGTTTCGAAATAGTGTGGTAGATGTTTGGAGGGAGTTGAAAGGTTCTGAAAGGGTGTATACCTTTTGTTCTAAGGTATACAATACTTATTCAAGAATTGATTATATTTTTGTTTCTAAAGATTTGTTGAATAATGTAGATAAAGTAGATGTGGGAATTTTTAAGGATTCTGACCATGCAGAAGTTACGATGGAAATAGATTTTAATTTTGAGAAAAAGGAAAGAGGTTGGAGATATGATGAAAAATTGTATAAAAAGGAGGAGGATAAAATATGGATATTCAAAAAATGGGAAGAAAGTTGGGGATTGAATGATAATGGAGAGGTTAAATTTGAAATTGTTTGGGATATGATGAAAGCAATATTTAGGGGAGAAAGTATTAAATTGTCAAGCAGAAAATATAGAGAATATAAAACTAAAATAGAACAGGATACAAGACAAATTAAGATATTAGAGAACCAATTCTCACTTACGAAAGATAAAAAATGTTTGGAGGAATTGAACTTATTAAAAACTAAATTGATAGAAGAAGATATTGAATTAGTTAAAAAAAAATTAAGGTATTTAAATAGGGATTTTTTTGAATTTAGTAATAAAAATTCTAGGTTATTGGCAAAGATGGCGAAAAATAAACTCAAAAGAGAGAAATTGGTTCTCTGATAGATGAAAAAGGTACAAGGTGTTATAAGAGATTGGAGAAATGTGAAGTAGCTAGGAATTTTTTTCAAAAATTATATTTAAAGAAATCAATTGATTTAGAAAAATTGAAGAATCATCTTGGAAAATATGCTATGAAAATAGATCCAACATATAAAGATTTGATGGAAAAAGATATAACACAGGAGGAGATCAACGAAATAATACAAGAGTTAAAACTAGGGAAGACCCCAGGAGAAGACGGATTACCTGCTGAATTCTATAAAGAATTTAAAGAACTAATAATACCAAGACTGCAAAAACTATTTAATGGAATTTTACATGGTGGAGAAGTCCCGATGTCATGGAATAAGACAGTAATATCTATAATTCCTAAACCTGATAAAGATCTTGAGAGGATCGAGTCCTACCGACCCATTTCTTTAATCAACCAGGATGCAAAAATATTTACAGCTATTATAAGTAATAGATTAAATAGCTTTATAGATAAATATATAAGTTATAATCAAGTAGGTTTTGTTAAAGGTAGATATATGAGTGATATAATTAGAAGAGTATTGAACATTATAGATGTAGCTGAAAATAATGGTGATGAAATAGGTATAATATCGTTAGATATTTTTAAAGCCTTTGATTCTGTACAATGGGATACTATTAAGGTAATTATTGAGGCATTAGGCTTTGGCAATAAATTTATACATGTTATTTCAAAATTGTATCAAAAAAGTAGTGCAAAGGTAAAGGTGAATGGAACAATGACGGGAGAGATTAAATTGGAAGCAGGTACGAGACAAGGATGTCCCTTGTCCCCAACATTATTCTTGTTAGTTATGGAGGTTTTGATTAAATTGATAGAAGTAGATGAAGAATTGGAAGGGTACAAGGGATATAAGATAAATTTGTATGCGGATGATACCTTGATTATTTTGAAAGATATAGAGAAAGATTTAAAGAGGATAAATAAACATTTGATAGAATTTGAAGAAATGACAGGTTTAAAGGTAAATTGGTCAAAATCTGAACTATTAATGAATAAAGATGGTAAGGAGTGGGAAAATATGCAAGAACAATTTGGGGTTAGAGTTAAGAATACATTGAAATATTTGGGGATAACACTTTCACTTAAAGTTAGAGAATTGAAAAAAATTAATTATGAGGTGATGTTGAAGGAAGTAGAGAGAAAGATAGATAAGTATAAAGAGATAAAGCTGTCTTGGTTTGGTAGAATTGCAATGTGTAAAATGATGTTGTTACCAAAGTTCAATTTTTTATTTGAGATGCTACCACTAAATTTGATAGAGAAAGATATAGAAGAATATCAGAAGAAATTGGATAAATTCTGTAATGGTGGGAAAAAACCAAGACTAATGAAGAAAATGTGGTATCAAAATCAAAAAGAGGGTGGATTGGGAATTCCCAATCTACTTAATTATTATCGGGCGTATAATATTCGAACCGTGATAAAAATACTCAAAGGTGGAGATGGTCATTGGGGAGATCTGGAGCTAAAAGATATTAAGAGATTTGGGTCTATATGGTTTCTAGATAGAGCAAAAACAAAGGCAATTAATAGTTATTGGTTAAAGGGGCTGAGTAAAATTTGGAATAAATTTGTTAAAAAATTGATCCCGGATATAGCTTTCTTGGGGAAAACAACTGAAAGTTGGCCGATTAAAACTAATATAAGTCGGGATAAAGTAATTGAGGATGAAAATATAGGAAATATAGTAAATTGGTTAAGAGCTCTAGGAATTGAGAGTAGAAAAAAAAAAGTAATTCAAAAATTGGAGTTGAATTGGTTCGAAAAAATACAGGTAGAAAAATGGACTATGAAAGTAAAGGGAATATGTAAAATAGATAGAAGTAAAACTAAATTTGAAAGTTTAGTATCTCAAATTATTAAGGATGAAATTGGGTTAAAAGGACTCGTTAGTAAGATATATAAGATTATAAATTTCGATGGAAATCCACAAATGGTAATGAAAAGGAATTGGGAGGAAGACCTTAAGATTAAAATATTGGATTTGGATTGGAATGAGAACTGGAAGAGTCGAATCATGAGGACTTTGTCTATAAGGATTAAAGAGCATAATTTTAAGGTTGTTTGGAAATGGTATTGGACCCCATTAAGATTATCATTGATAGATAAAAAAATGAGCGATAAATGTTGGAGATGTAATATGGAAGTGGGAACTTATGAACATATGTGGTATAAATGTGTGAAAATTAAAAAGTTTTGGCAGCAATTAGAAAAAACGATGGGTGAAATGATGAAAAGAATAATAATATTGAGATCAGAAACTATATTGTTATTGATAATTAATGAACCTGAGTTAACAAAACATGAGAAAGAATTGATCAGAATTATGATTATAATGGGTAGGATTGTAATAGCAAGATATTGGAAAATAGAGGTAAATATTAAAATAGAAGAATGGTTCTGTGAAATGTGGAAATTAGCCTTAAATGATAAAATGACGTGTGATATTAAATTTAGAGAGGGGGTTTATAAAAAAGATATCTTTTGGAAGACTTGGAAGCCATTTGTGGACTATGCACTTGGAACTTTGGATGCCTTGACGCCTGTACCTAGAGAACGTGGATTTTGGAGATCTTAAAGATAATAGAAGATACTTGAAACCAACTCTTCCTTTTGTTTTGTACAGCACTGGGTGAAATATTGTAAAAAATTATAAAAACTTCAATAAAAAAAAAAAAGATGTACTAGGAGGGACTTCCGGTTCCGGCTCCTGCGGCGACGAGCGAGCCTAGTGCTCGCTCGCCGTTTTGTTGCTTTTTCTGCCCCCCCACGGGGGCGAGACGCCCCTTTTTTGGGGGTCTCCCGTAGGGCCGGCTCGGCAGGGACGCCCCCCCTCACGGCGGTGGGGGAGGCGACCCTTTTGCCGCGGCTTAGGTGAAGGAGAACATGCTGCGGGGGGTTCTCCCTTCGCCAACGGCTGTCGGCGCCATTCACTTTAATGAAGAGGGCTGAGCGGAAGAGATCGGAAGGCTTGCCGAGGCTTCAGCTGCGAGGGAGAGTGAGTTTTAAAAAGACTTTTTTTCCTTGCTGCCAGCCAGGCTGAATGGACTGGGAGGGGGGTGTTTGTTTTTAAACCCCCCCCCCTCGGACTTAAGCGGCACTTTAAAATGGCTTCTCTGGAAGAGAAAGCGGAAATCTTAAATCCGGACTGTCTCTAACAAGGGAAAGTGGTATGCGGCTACTTGCAACATTGTGTCTAGGTCTGGCTGGTTAAAAAATAATAATTTATTTTTCTACTCTCTCCTCTGGGCTCTGAGATGGGCGGTGGAAAGTGGCTTTTCTTTGTCCCTGCCTGACTATTTTAATTATGGAAAATTTCCAGCGTCTTTTTACAATTGGGACTCTCTCTGGATATTAATGAAGAATTTTTTTTTGGATTTGTGGTTCCTTTCTGGATTACCTTCGTTATTATAACTATTGAGTTGGAAAATTGTCTCTCTCTTGGTTCCTGAATTTTACAACGTTCCAACCTTGATCTGAACTTTTGGCTCCCGGTTAGTCTCACCAGCCCCACCCTGAAAACGCCATTTTGGTGGCATTAACTCTAACAGTTAAGATGGCTCAAGAAACAGCACTGACAAGTTTAGAACAACGGATGGCTTCTCTTGAAACTGTTATACAAACTTTGGTTCAAGAAATTCAGGCCCAGCGGGCAGAAAACATCATTTTCAAGAAGGAGCTATTGGACACACGGAAGCAAACGCTGGAAATCACACAGAAGACTGAAGAATTGGAAGGGGGGCTGGTGGGGGTTAAGGGAGAGATTAAAAATGTTACTAAAGAGGTTGAGGAAACAAGTGGGCATGTGTCTAGGATTGATATGGAAAGAATGACATATTTTTTGAGATTTCAGAATGTTTTTGAGCAACCTGGTGAATGCCTCCCTGATCTTATGAGCACAATTTTAGCAGACTATTTACAAAAACCTAAGGATGAGATCAGGGGGGACATTGACCTAGCCTATAGAATTAACTCAGCATATGCCAGGATAAATGAAGTGCCTAGAGAGATACATGTGAAATTTGTTAGAAGGTCAACCAGAGAGGAAATCTTGAAGGCGCAGAGAGGGAACCCTTTAATTTACCAACAAAAAACGGTCACTATCTTGAAGCAGATTCCTAGAAAGATTCGAGAAGCAAGGAGGAAATTTTCCTTCTTGTCTAAAATTTTATTTGATTATGGGATTTGGTTCAAGTGGGTGGCACCCGAAGGGATGCTGGTGTTCTGGGAAGGAGGAAGAGTGAGGATTAAAACAGTTGCTGAGGCGGAAGCCTTTCTTAAAAAACATTCCTCTGCCCTGGGGGAAGATCCAGGGGGGACGGAGGGGGCCACGGCCCCGCCCGCTGGGGGCCAGGGAGGAGAAAAAGAAGATACAATAGCCAAGAGACTTAGATCGAAAAAATAACTTTGCCTTGATTTTCCTGAACAATTTTGCATAATATTTTCTGGATTTTTTGTAAATGTCTGACAGCATGGAATTGAGAATTTAGATATATGTACTTGCTTTTACCTTGTAGTGTTATGAAAAAATGCTTTTTTTGTTATTTTTTTATTGTGTATTTTGAGGTCTCGGAAGGGCCGACGACTCTGACGTGAATGCTCTCAAAATTTCTTTGTATCCCTTACCCTATCCTATAGAAAAAATGTAAAACCAATAAAACTTTTTCAATATTAAAAAAAAAGATGTACTAGGAGGAGTGGAGAGACCCACATTCTAATAATCTTTCAGGCACAGAAGCACCAAGGTCACCCTCTGTCTGATGCTGACAAAATTAGCCTCAGTTCTGGGGCAAATTGACTGATAAACCAAATCTTTGAGTAGCTTTGTTACAACAACTAGGTGAAAAACTACAAAAACAAGCAAACGTTGTAGTCATGCAAGACAAATGCTAAGAAAAGCAACATGATATATTTCTTAAAAGGCATTAACATTTAAATCATACCAGAACTATCTGTAGTTCATTTAGAACCAATGTTAAGACACAATGCTTAACACAGGAGTCATATTCTCTTGTGAAAGGCATTAGCTTTGTAAATTACACAAAATCCAGACAGTTTCATGGCCTGGTAGCCCAGTAGTTGTGGTACTGTTTTCATTTTACAGTAAACGTGAAAGTCTGCTTTTAAAATCTAGCAGCATGTTGTCCTATGTATTCCTCTTAAAATCAAAAGTTAAATCAGCTTTGGAAGGCCCCATGTGGAAATGCAGTCAATTTTCCAACATCTGCAAGTACTTAGTACAGCTTCTGGAAGAAAATGAGTTTTATATGATCAAATCTAAGGTGAATTGTATTCAAATCACTGGTTTTAACTGTGATTTAAATAACCAATAAAAATCTTTGATGGTATCCATCTGTGGCTTTTAGCAATTTTCCTACAAAAAGATAGCATTCTCCCTGATAGTTAGAATACTTAAACAGGAGCAGTGAATCATTTACAATCAAGCACAACCTGTTTCTGACTGATTCTGTGTTATAGGAAAGCAAATATGATATCATTGGACATATTTTTGAAATAATGAAATCTAATACACAAATGGATTGCTTTCCTTGCAAACTATTTATACATTAAATTACTAAATTTGAGTTAAGGTATTTTTAAGGATCCTTGAAAAGGAAGGATACAACTTCTTTGCATAGAAGATATAGTAAGGCTGTTCTAGGGATTATTTGTTTGAGACAGTACAGTGAATATGCTGCTATTACTCAGAAGGAAAATAATTTCAAGTTGTTTACCTGAATAACAACTTGCTGAATAAAAATTAATGTATGATTAATCATGCAAAATCAGGCCATAGATCAAACATATAAGCATCAAAACTAATTGAAATACAAAGAGAACAGATTATTTTAAAGACCTAAGTTGCCCCATCACCACTTCCTCCTGCAAGTCTGGGGAATTGAGTCAATCTCTCCATTCCCTACAGCAGGGGTCTCCAACTCCTGGTCCATGGACCAACATAGGGCTGCAGAACGCCAGAAACCAGGTGGCACAAAAAACAAAGCCATATCCACGGAATGCAGGCAGCACATGACACCATGCCCCTTCCAGTTCGCAGAAAAACCTCTCTCCACAGAACTGGTCCCTGGTGCTGAAAAGGTTGGGGGCCGCCCCCCTACAGTCTCTACCACTAGTAGCATTTAATCAACATTGAATAACTTTGAAAAGAGAGCAAGCTCAAATCTGAAACCCCACAGCTGTAGACTAAATCAGTAAAACATACAAACAAACAAATAAATAAACTAACAATGCTGGAATAAGCAATGGCAAAGGTCTTTTGTATTACTGGCAAGAAAGCTACCTGAATACTCCTACGCAAACATAAGCAATTTAACCTGACTTACAGAAGTTGTTACCTTTATCCTCTAGATTAGACTGTAGATCATAAAAAATAATGAATGAGGTGTTACTAAGAAGTGGAGACAGCTATCCAAAGTTGGTTTTGGCTAACTGTTGGTACTTAGAATTCTGAATAATAAAGTATGCTGACAACTTTCAAAATCTGTTCTATTATGAGAATCTTTTTTTTTTTTTTAGGAACTAATCACATTCTAACAATCATATATGGATTCTACATAGGGAGTCTTTACAAGTCTCTGGAAATGTTATTTGAATTAGAAGAGGCAATCAGGTTAGGGCTGTATGTCTTCCTAATTATGGCAGCCTTATTTTCCAGGAGCCTTTTATCTCAGTGAGCTGTAAATCTTTTAATTTCCCAAAGACTACTGACATTTTAAAAATCATCCGTAAGCTTCACTTTTTTATTGTCTTCTAAAATGCCATGAATGTTTTGGTTGTTTCTAGCGATTTAGAATTATAATTACATTTAAAAGTGGTTTTGAAGATACAAAATATTCCAATTCTGTTCTATTATGTGTAAATTTATAAATTATAATTTATAAATTTATAATCTTTCAAAAGGTTCTAAATTGTGCTGTAAATGCATTTTTCCAAAATTCTTTTTGAAATATTTCTAATATTTCATATAAGAAGTTGTGGGAGGTTCACCATTGGAAGCTTTCAAGAAGAAACTGGACTGTCATTTGTCAGAAATGGTGTGGGGTCTCCTGTTTAGGCAGGAGGTTGGACTAGATGACCTACAAGGTTCCTTCCAACTCTGTTAATCTGTATCTGTATCTAATATAGCTTAATGAAATGATTTAAGTTGTTCGCCTAAATATTCACCTGAATTCATCGGACTTGTCCCAATTACATTGACTTATCCCATAAGGTCAAGCAGAGGGGGCATGTTATGAGTCTATCAGGCAAAGATTTTTGACTGGCGAGATCTAGGGGGAGGACCTTCTTTCAGTTATCCCAACCTTTGGAACATCTTACTTTCAAAGGTGGGACACCCCCCCGCCCCGCCTTTGGTTTTTTTCAGAAGCGCGTTAAGATTAGCTCTATCAATTAGTATGAGGGACTAACATTGCAATGAAATCCTGAGGGTGACTGACAGCTTGAGGCATTCCTTCTACTTTGTACACTTTTATTGTCTTTTGAATGTTTTAACTTTGATCTTCATATTTACCTATAAATTTTAATCTTAGTGTCATGATCCCAACTAACGGACCCAATCAAATCAGAACTCCGAAACTGTGGTCTTCCTCTAAGAACTTCTTTATTGGGTACATTGGATTAGCAAGATCAAATGGAAAACCAACTCTAAATAGTTCCCGTGGTTTCAGTATAATTAAAATAGGAAATAACTCCATCCCCAAGTCACAGGTCACATTGGCCAATTAGGTTAATTGGCAGCCTCTCCAGGCACTCCTCCCTGTCTTTATCCACCTCCTGTAGAGGTAACCTTGGTTCCCATGAGAAAGTTCTGTGTTTGGTCTAGCATAATATTTCATATCATTTCAGAAAAAGGTCATTTGCCAGGTTCGATTTGAAGTTGACCCTTGTACTTAATTCTGTTTTTAACTGTGGTTTTAGCTATGTATATATCATTTTATTATATAGTTGTAAATTGACCAGAGTCATTTAGGTGGGATGGGAGGTATAGGAATTTACTGAATAAATAAAACAGGCATATAATCTCCAGAATAAAAAAGACAAACACTGGGCAGTGTTTGGCTTCAGGATTTAGTGGCTGTGGTTTAGACAACAATTTTCCTAACATTTCACCAGCAACTATAGGTGAAACTGTGGAGAAACATCAGGAAATCTGTAACATAGACCAGTCACTAAATCATGATGCTTAACACTGCCTAATAGATAGCGGCCATAAAAACTTATACTAGAATACCTGTGTGCTTTTGAGTCAATTTTTGACTCCTGGTGACTGCCTGGAGAAGTCCCTGGAGTTTTCTTGGCAAGACTTCAGAACTAATTTGCCATTGTCTCCTTCCTAAGGCTATAACAAAAGCACAGGACCAAGGTTGCCCAGCTGGTTGTGTGCTTAAGATGGGTCTAAAACTCATGACTTTCCAGTTTCTACCCTGGTACTGTAAGAACTACAATAAACTGACTCTTACATGAATATTACGCTATTATTATTGATTGTTATATACCCAAAAATATAAAATCATTTCAGCTAGTTGTTTACATAGTGTTGGCATTCATACCTATCAAAGCCTTGCCAAGAATTAGGGAGTAGATACAACTTGTTAATGCACAGTTTTTTCGTGTCAGTTTTCAGATGCTGATACTTTGTGATCTTCTCCAATTCTTTATCTTCTATTCAACAATGCTCTGATACTAGGACATCAATTATCTATGCTTTCTCCTTTTCAACAACATATGTTGAATGTTATAAACCAAGCCTTTATCAGCCTGTATTAGGAAATCGCACAATATTTCAACCTGCTTATTTTCAACTACTTATCCAACAAATGCTTCCCCTAAACAATATCCTTAATTATTTATTATTGGTATGATAATTATTAAAGATGTTTCAATGAATCATTATGGAAATTGTGTTATATTTTTATTTATAATCGGGTGTGATCTTCTTGCATGAGGCTCAGTATATAATCTATTGTTTCTTCTGCTTTTTTGCACAATCTGAACTTTGATGACTTTTCAGTCCTGGCTAGTTGGAATAACTTGTCCATGCACAGCCATAATCAAGCCTTCACTTTCTTTTTTTAAATGTTCCAGTTGTAAGCCATTATCAGATTTTATCTTTATCTACTTTCCCCTTGATCTTTTGTAGAAATTGACCATGCAATGTTTTTTTCCTTGCAAATGTTCTGTTCATGTATTTATTACATTATATGAACATTGACTTCTTGTTTTCAGTACATTTAATATATTCCAATTTTTAATTTACATGAATGCTTATTCTTGGCTGTGTTTTATATAATTATAACAATGATACATGCATTTATTCTTTGACAGTTTATTTAGTTTGAAGTAAATGTCTGCTTCCATTTCTGGAGGGCAAGTATTCGATCAATATTCCTACAGGGATGTAGTATATAGTGTGTAGTGATCAGTTGTTTTATTTTTTGGTCCAAACTGTCCAGTTCAGACTCCAGAAGTGTATAAGTACAGACCAGGTTTTTATGGATTTGATGTTTCCACAATTCAAGTTTATATTTAGCAATGTTCTCTGTTATAGTGCTTGCTTTCTACAATCAAATCCTCCTAAAAATCTCTGTTGGTCCAACTCTGATGTTCTTCCAGAAGGCCTTAAAAAGCTAGCTATTCTTCTACCCTTTGGGGAAGATGGTGTTTTGTTTTGTTTTTTGTTAGAAGGAGTGTGCTTCTCCAGATGTATGATGTTTCTTGTTGTTTTCCTTCTTGTTTCTATTTGACCTTAAGCCATCTCAAATCATTTTAGAGTTGAACAATCTGTAAATCCCCAAATATTCCTTAAATAAATAAGTAAATACATCTCCAATTCCACATTAAAGATTTGAACTTGTATTAATACTCAGCAGACTCTTGAATTTTTCCTTTCTATCTACATAAACTCTGATTCCATCACTTGTACTCTAATAGATCTAAGCTTATTGTAACTTTGCTCCGGGTGGAAATAGTTGTTGTATATTTTGACCATTAACAGAATTGGTATCAACCTCCCTTGAAATATTATGACTTTGCAGAGATTAATATATCTTTTAGGACAGAAAGTCTGTTTCATGGCAGCTTTTCATAGGATGGAAGAATTCTAAGAATTGCTTCTTAGAAGAATATTAGCAAGTCTGCTATGAAGACTTGTTTTAATGATCTTACTCATTCCAATAAGACCACTTTAGTGTAATGATTTAAGGAACCAGGGTAAAACCCAGGAAACTGTAAGTTCTGCTACCACTTTGGGTATTAAACCGGCTAGATGATCTTGGCCCATCAGTCTCTCTCAGTCCCAGAAACCACTTAGAGAAACCTTGCCGAGAACATTGAAGGGATTTGTCTAGGTAGCTCCCAGGAATCAACAATGACTCAAAAGCACACTCGCGCGCACACAGACACACACACACTCATTTCAATACTGCAACTACTACCTAATGTTGCTTTGGACCCTCCGAAGAGCAATATTCTTATATTCTTACATGCTGCAGTACTAAGGATTTAAAGTTCCAAACTTTTTTTACCAATTTTTACCTGTGAGCACATGAAACTGTACCCAAAACATTGCTAAACCTTTCTGGCATTTATGATGTCAAAATGTATTTTTCTTCCTGTTTGAACTGTTGATGCAAGGCAAACAGATTTAGTAGCCTGTGTGTATTCAGGAGAAGCAAAACAAAACTCACCTTTTGCTTAGCTGTGTTGGTGTTTTTAAAACCACTTAAAATGGATTTAGGGAGATGGACTTTTGAATAGCAATCAATTTCAAAAGAAACGTATACACCTGCAATATTTTTACCAGATACTTGTAATATAGTATATGAATGGTACAACTGCTTGAGAATGCATTGTACAAGAGCACTTCATGGAATCATGTTGGCCTGCATTCCTTTGGTCATTCCTTGGGAACAAGATGCTATGTTGTACGTGAAAGAACTTTAGCATGTATCTGGAGTTACATATAATGCTGTTTCTTACCCTGATTTCCTAGTTTATTTCAATAGGGATGGAGATATCTTTATTTTGATAGAGAATAGAAAAATCTCTATTTGAACAGAGGTATTCTTGTGCACTTATAAATAAAAAAGTTTTAAGCACAGATCTCTCAATGAATTTGATCAAAGAATGCATACTTATAGTTGTCACTTAAAATTTTCAATGTACCTCCTTAAGAAAACCCATTAGTATGCTGGGCATCTTCTGGAAGAGGTTGGAAGACCTTTCCATCTGTAGTAGCTTTTGAGTGATTTGGGTGGCGGGAAGTAATTACTAATATATAATTTTAGGAGGAAATTACCTGGGACTGCTTTCTAATCTAGCTAGTATTTTAGATATGCATGTTACTGTGTAAATTATGTAGGATACAATTTTAAAGCACCTACAACTATGGAATCATTATTTAGTGCTCATGGCATAGCCTTTATAACGTCTCATTAACCTGCTCTTGGTCTATTGTTTTTATTTTTTTGTTTTTTAAAAAAGTAGGGAGTTTGTTTTAATAACATGCATAATTCTGAAGTTCTAAGCAATATACAGGGAAAATAGTACTGTTTAAAAATTACATAGGATGAGTTCTTAAATAAGGAATTAAAACAATAATTAATGCCTATCAGTATAAAAGACCCATCTCTGTAGGAAACTGTTTTGAGTGCCACTTAGTTAAAAAATGGGATCAAAAAATTTAAATTTCCATATACACATATCAAATTAGTTAACTTGGTAGCAGGTCTGTTGTGTGGAATGTATGTGATATTCCTCCCATCTATGTTTAAAATTGTAGAACAAGAATTAAAACTCCTTCTTCTGCCTTTGACCTCTACAATAGTCTCTTTCTCTCATATGTTTCTAGGATGCTACTCTAACATAAAAGTTCCTGTCAAGTGACAAACTGAAGCAAGGATTCTATATATCAGTTGCCATTAGAGAACTCATAATGATTAACTAGCATTTTGTACAATGGCTCAGAGGATCAGAAATATGGATGGCCCGTGTAAATCAGTCCAGCACCACGAAATGCCTCTGACATGGTAATTGTGTGGTTTCCCATATCTGCTGAAGGAATTCATCCTTGTTTATTACTTATCTAAAGCACATGGATCCTACTGTGCAATGACCTTCCCAGAGAGAATACATAACATCTTTTTCCTGAAGAAAAGAACACTTCAAAAGTAACAGCTATTCACCAAAATCACATCTTGAAATAAAACAAGGAATATTTATTTTAGCTTCTGTTTCCGGGTAAGCACCACAGAAATTAAAGCTATATTGTTTTATAGCTGAAATGTATTTTAGGAAAACACTGGTGTTGTTATATCATAAGTAATTGATATTCTAAATTAATTTTTCAAACATCTCCACTGTAGTCAGATAGAGGGTAGCAGCTGGTGGCTAATTTTAGTTCCTTAAATAAGATTCTGGACTAAAACATTCATAAATCTGGGTTCAAATGGAAATCAGTTAAATTTATTTTAAAATATTTTACAAGAATCCCTAAGGTATGGGGCAACTAGGACAAGTGGATTGCGTCTTCTAGTTAGACAGTTCTACTTCTCCCTGCATCACCCGCTGTGAAAATCCTTCTCACAATTCAAGCAATATCAAGGCTTGAACTAGACAATTATTGGCAACATCTGGGTGACTGACTGAAAGTCAGTGATATAGAATAGCTCTCAGTAAGAAAATCAGTGATATAGAATAGCCCTCAGTAATGGAAGCATTAGAAAGTCAAGTTCCTGCAGAGAAGGAACTATCTTTAATGACAGTATTACCATCCTTGTGTGTTAAGTTGACAATCTTTCAAAACTGCACTAAGATGTTTTGACCAAAATCCAGAAATAGAACTGAAGTTCTAAAAGCAAGGTAGAAATATTCATGCCCCCCCCCCCCCAAAAAAAAACACCATCATTTGAACAGATCAAACTTTACTGGGATTTAAAATGCCTTCAAGATCTGGTTCTTTATTCAAACCTTTAGAGAGGATATTGATGCTCCCTTTTTTCCCTCCTGTTCTTCCCTGCCATTCTTGTCCCTTCGACTTGTGTTGTTTTTATGTTTCTGTATTGTGCTTTGTTTTTTAAATGTTTTGACAACTGTGAACTTCCTAGGGTCACTGGATTTGCCTGGCACATAATTTTAGTAATAAATTATGGTTGGTCACACACCTAGCCAGATGTTCAGACTGGATGTGGCATTTTGTCCACTTATTGAGTCTTTCCCAAGTATTTAGGATAGGCAGATTATGTTGTTTAATATTAATGGTAATGTCATAGGATGTAAGCTGTTCCAAGTAAAGCTGTCTTTTGCAAGTGATTTTGTCAATGCTGGTGTTCAAACGGTGTTTTGGGATTGCATACAAAGTGTCTGTTACTATTGGTCCTATCTTTGTTTTCTTTTGCCACTGTCATTCTACTTCTATTTGCGGGTCTTTGCATTTTGTGGGTTTTGCCAGTTTTTCTCTTCTTTTGTGCTGTCTTTAGGTAATGCAATGCTCATTATCCAGATTCTTTTTTCTTATCAACAGTTTTTAAGTCTGGAGTGTTATGCGATGCTAATCTGGTTGAATTCTAAAATCCCAGATAACTTCTCCATTTTCTATTACTTTGTGTATTTTCTGTTCTTCTGGTTGGTGGGCAAATGGTATTTCTTGCAGATATTCTAATGCACCATTGTTGCTACTTTGACATGCCATTATTTGTAGTCAGTCTGTGTGATCTTTTTGCAGCAGCTAATAAAGTGGTCCATTGTTTATTCAGCTTCTTTGCAAAGGTGGAATTTGCTGTCTGTTTCTGTCTTCTCAATTCTGGCTTTGTATGCATTGGTTTTTAAGGCTTGATCTTATGCATCCAGAATTAGCCCCTCTGTCTCTCTTTTCAACTTCCTTGCACTTAGTCATTGCCAGGTCTTGTTGTTATCTGGTTTTCCTGCTAAGTTTTTTTTAAACCATTCTTCATTTAGTTTTTCTTATGCACCAGACTGGTCTCTTGAGTATACACTAAGCCTTCCTGGTATACTAACTTCAGCAGATCTTCTTCACTGTCCTCCACATATTGTTCCAATACTACCACCACCTCCACTTCCTCCTCTTTCTTCTTCTGTCTGGTGTACTTGTAACATTCCACATCCATCTGTTTCATTTGATAAATAGGGTCTTTTAACATTTCTGCCTGGAAACGGGCATATTTCTTTATTTCTTTGTTTTCTGTCTTTGTATATTTGTGACAGAGAAGGAACTTTTCTTCTAGTAGTCCCACAGCTGCTGACCCTGCTCAAGAGTCCTGAGTTCTGTAGTCCTTTTGTCAACAGTCCAGAAACTCCAACACCTACTATGGTCCTTGTTGATCCAGACAATGACCAATCCAGTACAAAGCTATGTCTCTCCAGATTGCTTATGAAAAGGACACTTTTTGTCTCCTCTGATGAGACCTGTCTAGTAAGGTTAAACCTCTGGCAAAGCTCTCATCTTCCTTATGCCCCCTTAACTAGGTCAAGATAATGCCTTATTGGGGATATTATTATTATTAAAAGAGAATGATGAAATGCACCTAACAATATGATATTTGAAAATGAAGATAAATGAGATAATCCTTCCATTAATTTAGAATGAGTGCATTTCATCCATTTGTTTAAAAAAAAACATTTCTTTGATCAGAATGTGTATAGTTGAATAGCTTTGCTGGGAAAAGTTTCGTGGATATTTTTACCACCACCAAAATTAATAATTGATAACAAGTCCAACAAACATCCTTGTTCGTTCTCTCTAAAACAGTTTACTACTTTATGAGAGTATATGTAAGAAAAAGGTGATTTGGGGAAAAGGGGGGTTGAGGCGGATTTTCCATTTATTCCTGAAAAATATGTTCCAGTATTCCCAAATATTCATGGGGGTTCAGGGAAGTGGGTGAAGAGATGAAAAAAATCTGCTATTACATTTTTAGATTTTAAGCTAATAATACTTGATTATGATGAGCTTTTAGCAAGGTACTGCATTACACTTAAAGGTCTACTTTTTACTTGCTATTCAAGACAACGCAGGAACAGTATTCAGTACTTTGACTTCATTTTGCCATTCTGATTCTGTAATTGTGTTTTCCTGTCCTTACAACCAGTTTTGAATTGATCCTCCTCCTTTTGTCATCAGATTTGCCATCATAATAATCACTGCAATCTTAGATGCAATAGTGGCTAACAACAGTACATGCAATTGTAAATAGTCACACCTTAGTATTTATGCTGTTCCTCACTGGAGACACCTCATATACAAATGCATTCCCAGAGGTTTTCTAATTAACTGTGGTAATGTAAATTAATAGATAACAGTCGAGAAGTAGTGAATAACAGCAGGCAAGGGCACAAGGCACCTCAAACTGCAAAGAACTTTACCAACCCTGAATATTAACACAAATAATAAGAAATAAAGGCATTACAGTACCTCTGAACTTGTGAAAGACAGCCCAAAGCTCAGCAATGTCTGTAGCAAAGGTAATGTCAGTATCAAGGACAATGACTCGTTCAAGATTAGCGGGAAGTGTCTTTGTGAGAACCAGCTTCATCAGTCCATAGATGCCAGAATAGTGTTTGTTGGGTATCCAGGACACTTCAGACTAATAGCCAGAAAGGACAAGGAAGAGAGAAAAGAGGAAGGCAAAACACTTTACTAGAGGCAATACTTGACGTCAAACAAGCTGGTTTTTTGAAATGACAAATAGCACTTTGCAGAACGCTGAACATATTCTTGATCACTGCAGGAGAATTGAGATACAGGGTTTTACTACAAAGTTAATTTTATTCCACCAACAAAAAAGCCTCTGAAATATCCAGAGTGACATCTCAGCATCAGCATAACTTTAGTGGGGACAAGCATATATATTTGTGATTTCAAGTCATGAAAATCTCTCACCTTATCATCCTACAAATGTGTTTGGACCATTAAACTTCTGTTCAAAATCTGCCACTCATGGCATTTATTTCAGTTTTCAAAAAGGGCCAAAAAAAGATGCCAATTAAAGCTCTATCACAATGGAAAAGACTTTTTAATAGCAGCCCATTTTTTTCTGGAAGTTCTTTTCAGATTCACATATTTGGCTGCCTCTTAATCTTTTTTTTTCCCCATCTGATTTTTAGCTGGATTTTTAAACTGCAATTTTCATTATCCGATATTATGTGCTACAAATTGTGGTTTAGTTTTGAGTTGGAATTATTTTATGCTGCAATACTAGTTTTAATATGTAAATGTAAACTTCATATTTTAAATTTTACTTTATCTCCTTTAATTGCTTTCCTGTCCTGAAAGATGGTATAAAATGTTAAAATAAAATGAGTCAAACCAAATCACATAATTAAATTTGTAAAAAATTGGTTGATTAGAAATGCTGAATGACAATGACAAATGATGGAAATTGGAGATGAAACGGGCAACAAGCATTTTTTTAAAAAAATAAGACTTTATTTTCCATCTCTAGGATTGTTCCACAAAGTTAGCAGGTATTAACATTATAATTATTTCCTTTACAAGGTTGGGTAATTGTAGAATGTAGAGTCCAAGAATAGCTGAGAACTACAAACAGCAACAAGATTCAACAATCTTTTAGGATGGCATGATAACTATAGGCCAAAATCGTATGCCACTAAATTGCTTCAATTTACTTTTTTTTGCATTTTGTGTTCTAAAATCTTAACCAGGAGATTAAAAACTATAATTTGAAGTTTCTGGGTTTGCCATAGCACTGCTAAGCCATGACTTAAAAAAGAGAAAATAAAAATGTGTAGGGGAGGCAAATAAGTGTTCACTAGGGTTGAAAATATTTCTGCTTGCTCTAGTAACAAGTACAGAACTACATTATTAGCATCTTATCTCTCAAAGGTAAAACATGTTATAAGTCCTTAACCTATAACCAATTGTTCAGTGACTGTCCAAAGTTACATTGGTGCTGAACAAACTGTGGTTCCGAATGGTCCTTAGAGTTTTGGCTATCCCAGCATGCCTATGGCCACATGATCACAATCTGGGCATTTGGCAACTTACTCCACCACCCCAGGATCACATACTGTAAACACCATTTGCAGCCTTCTCTGCCACCTTCTCCAAAATGTTAATGGGGAAGTAGGCAGGAAAGTTCCTAAGTTCTTGGGGTAAGGCTGCTCCACCTCAGGCACCTACCTAACCCCCACTGTGACTTCCCTGAACACTCATGTATCCCTTTGCACATTTGTGCACCCTGATGTGCTCTCCCTGACTCATGCCAGACCTTCTCTTCCATCTTTGCATGCCTTCCCGAGCCTGTGGTGCACCTCTCATGCAATTCCTTATACCTTTGTGCACCCCCTGGATGTGCACTGCAGCTCTCACATACCTTCACACCCTCATGCAGTCTCCCTGAGCTTTGCCATGCCTCTTGTGCATCCTCTCCAACTGTCCCTCTCACTCCTTCCTTCCTTCCTCACCCACTTACTACCTGAGAGATGCAAACTCCTGCCAGCTTCCCTACTGAGTTTGGTTGAGAGAAGCTGGCAGGAAGTTGCCTCGTCTAACAACCATGGGATTCGGTTAATGATGAAATCCAGGACTGCAAGGATTGCGACTGCTAAGCAATGTGGCAGTGTTTTACAACCACATTTCTTGGCAATGGAAATTCTGAACCCAATTTTATTGTAAGCATTTTAGGCACCACACCACTTACTCAGTGGTTATGGTTTTTGCAACTTGTAAAAAGGGCTCATTTGAAGAAGTAGTTAAATGAGCTGGGAGGCCATAAGTTCTACTTCTGCCTCTGGCATGAATCCTATTGGCTGCCTTTAGATGAGTCAGTCTCTCTCTCTCTCTCTCTCTCTCTCTCTCTCTCTCTCTCTCTCTCTCTCTCTCTCTCTGTCCAATCAGTGGGAGGGAGGGAGGGAGGGAGGGAGGGAGGGAGGGAGGGAGAGAGAGAGAGAGAGAGAGAGAGAGAGAGAGAGAGAGAGAGAGGCGGTTAAAAATATGGAAAAAAAAGTTGCCCAAAAAAAGTTGCCCAAGGTCCACATGGTCATCATAGGTCTGTGATGGCAAACCTATGGCACACGTGCCAGAGATGGCATGCAGAGCCCTCTCTGTGGGCATGCACGCCATCGCCAGCTGCTCTTCTGGTTTCTGGTGCACACATACATGCCGGCCAGCTGGTCTTTGTGGTTGCTGGAGCACATGAAAATGGCCTGAAAATGCCCCCAAATACAGGCCATTTCTTGGGCCATTTTCTGGGGCTTTTTCTGGGCCCAAAACAGCTGGTCGGTATGGACATGCATATTGGCCAGTTGATCTTTGGGTTTTCAGCACTCTGGCATGTGCACAGATCTTTGGTTTGGGCACTAAGTTCTGAAAAGGTTCGCCATCATTGTCATAGGTAAACTGATGTGAAGGCACAAAACAAACAGTATAAAAGTCTTCATTGCCTTTACATTTTCTTACAAAGTATTTCACTGACAAATACTGATGCATTTATCTTGAGAGGCAATCCCCGTGACTCCTATTTTGCAAGTTATTGCTAAGGTCAAGAATAAAGAAATAAATCTTTCTAAATCATAGTATTTGCCAAGTTAATGTATTTATGTAGGTAGTGGTGTATGTAGGTAGAACACTTGTTCACGGATGATTCAGTTTTTCTCAATTTCCTTGATCCCTTTCATTAAAATTTGTCATTGTATTTATTTAGAGAAATGAATTAGAAAAAAAACTGAAATTGCAATAAGTGTAAGCATTTTATATCCTTAGCAATGTCTGTTGTACATTGGGATTGTATTTTAGTTTCAAGGATACTTAACTGAAGCATGAATATGCTGCCTTTCAAGGACACAGATATAGGCCCTTCTTACAGCATTACAACCAATTTCATTGTAAAACCAATTTCACTGTAATTTTATTACAATATTATTACAATGACAGTAAAGATTATTATTATTATTATTATGGAACATACAGAAGTTTTTTTAAATAAAAGAAAAATGTTTACAACTTTGGAGTGGAAAATAGATTACCATCCACATTCTGGAAGAAATTGCAACCCTCTTGTGGGGTTGCAATTTTGATGTACAAACTTACTTTTGATGTACAATCAACTAAATCATATGTAGTTAACAAATAATTGTCGATTCACAATACTTTGTTTTGCCAACCATGTAAACTTACAACAGACTGGAAAAAGTAACCAATCCCTGCATTTATGTTTAGCACCGATGATGTTACCTACTTGGGTAATGAAACATCTGCAAGTAAACAAGGAAGCTCAATCAGCTCCAAGGACCCCTCATTCCAACTCTGAACTGCAAATTATTGGTACTTACAATTGTTGAGCACCCCCACTGCCTTGTGATCAAAATTTGGATACTTGGCAATCGGCATGCATTTACAATGATTGCCATGTCCTAGGGTTATGTGATTGCTATTGGTAACCTTCACACCTGGCTTCTGACAAGCAAAATTAATGGGGGAAATGGATTTATTTAACAACTGCCTGATTCATTCAACAATTGCAATGATTCACATATTAACTGTGGCAAAAAGGATAAGATCAGGCACCACTTAATAACTGCCTTGTTCTGACCCCAATTGTGGCCCATGGCTACCTATACAATATCGTCCATGTCTTTTATGAAACTGACCACTAGGAACAAGCATAGCATTTTGAAATTTGATATTGGGCATCCATCACTTGCTTTGGAAATGCAGATTTTTCAAAAAGCGTTTGGTTTTATTAGTTTAGAATTCTAGATTGGAACACAACCAATCTAGAAGAACATAATGAAAAAGGAAGGCTTTGGACATCAATTATACCACAGTTACTTAGTCTTTCTTATCCTCAAGGAGAAACCAGTTGAAACATGGCTTTATTAAGTGTTTGTAGAATTAGCACAGAGCTGAGTGTAGAACTGAATTTCAATGGGAAGATTGGCTATTGCATTCATTCACATGTTAAAACATCATAATGGCCTATTTTGGAAAATGATGTTTCTATATTGGATATAGCAAAATGATTACTACCACTATAATATATATTTTAATAGCAAATGCGGGTAGTCCTTGGCTTACAACAGTTCATTTAGTGACTGTTTGAAATTACAATGAAACTGAAAAAAAAATGACATGACCATATTTTTACATTATGACCATTTCAGCATCCCCATGATTATGTGATTTACATTGGATGTTTGACAACTCACTCACATTTAGTACGGTTGCAGTGTCCTTGGGTCACGTGATCTCCTTTTGCAAACTTCTGATGAGCAAAGTCAATGAGGAAGTCAGGTTTACTTAACAATCATGTTAATAATTTAAGAACTGCAGTAATTCACTCAACAACTGTGGTTGAGAAAAGTCGTAAAATGGGGCAAAACTCACTGAACAAGTTTCTCACTTAGCAACATAAATTTTGGGCTCAATTTTGGTTGTAACTTGAGGACTACCTGTGATTATGGTAAAAGAAGTTCTCAGCAGTTGAAAGTCAATTTCATTTACTCCACAAAACAGCTCCCTGGCTTTATCACAAGGGTCCCAACCCCCTGTCCATGCTGCAATCCATTTGGGAGAAGGCAGAGGGTTGCATGCATGTATGTACAAAGTGGCATTTGTGAAAGTGATGTACACATGTGCAAAACACTCCTATGATCATATAGGACCCATCAGTTTAAAGCCAGATTCTGTAGAGTAAGTGCACATGCATTCATTTAAAATGCAAATACATAACTTTTTTTAAGTTTTAAAAAATGATTTCTATTCAGTTGACTATTGCTTTGAATTAAATATATTAAAAGGAAGTGCTACAAAGCCTTAACAAGACTCCCTTCTGCATTTGAAGAACAGACCTGGTGGTGCACTGCACTGATTGAAGTGCAGTATTGCAGGCAAAGTCAGTTCAATCCTGATAGGGCTCAAGGTTGACTCAGCCCGAGGATGGTAAAACGAGGAACCAGATTGTTGGGGGCAATATACAAATAATTCTCTACACCAGGGCTGTCAAACTTGCACCCCATGGCCCAGATGCGTCATGCACTGGCCATACTCATGCCCGGTTTAGCGAAGGGGGGAAAAGTCGCAATATGTCATGTGACACTGCCATGATGCCCCGAATTTGACACCCCTGCTCTACACTGTAAATCACCTAGAGAGTGCTGTGAAGCATTACATGGCAGTATATAAACCTAAATGCCGTTGCTATTTGACTAAGAAAGTCAGTCTGGTTCATTTAACATTTTATATGGAAACAAAAAGTTTTTTTTTTAAATAAAACCTGCAGCAAATTGGTCACCTTAGATTTTTCCATGTAACCTAATTTCATGGTGCTCTTATTGTAACAAGACTTGCAAAATTTAAAGTAAAATGTCTTTGGGTAACTCGACTTGAGTGTTTACTAGCCTGTGTGATGTATGCATGTGCATGATTTAAATAAATAATTAAATCTAGGGAAAGAGCCAGATGGAGAAGTGGATGGAAGGAAGCTTTAAATCTCTGTTTCATTGTCACCCCAGTGTTAAATAAAGCCCTCACATCTGCCATTTGCTATGGAAGAAAAGTTTCCTTTGGCAACAGCTGGAGCTTTATTCCCACTGCGAAACAGGAAATATGAGAATGTTCAATAGAATGGGGGCTGCAGTCAGGGCCAAGCATTCGTTTTCTCCACCCCAACTACAAATTTGGTCTCACTAAAAAGAAGCAATTTGATAAAAATAAAACAACATTACACAACTAACTGTCCAAGTCCAAACAACATGAATGTCACATTTAATTTGATTTTAAATTAAACTCAGTGGGAGTCATTTGAAATGGACTGTTCCTGACCTTAATGTGACATTTTCACAGATATATTTTTAAAGTATTTGATTAAGTTAAGTCAGAAATCCTTAAAAAACTGCAGTGTTATCAGCTCTTTATGTTCTTCTGAAAGAACATTTAGGATCATGCTCGGGAACCATTTCATTTTTGTAAATATATTCTTTATAACAAAAAATATAAGAGAGAAAGAGAAAGCACACATTCTTAATACCGTGTTTCCCCAAAAATAAGACAGGTTTATATTTTTTTTAACACACAAAATATGGCCTTAGTCTTATAATGGGGGGAGGGGGGCTTATTGGTTTGGGGTTGCTGGGCGGCCGCTCTCTTCTAAGTGGGCTTCCAAAGAGCCAGGAACAGCCTCAGGGTCGAGTGGCTGTGTTGCACTGTCGCAGCAGCAACACAGCAGCCATGAGGTGACCATGCTTGCGAGCAGCCGCCTGGCAACTCCCCTTTCCAGCTGGGCACAGCACCATTCACTGACCTGGGGCATCGCCAAGCCATGGGATCATCTGTTTGCCGCCCTCCAGCTCCCGCGGCTTGGCGCCTTCAGCATGCCCCTAGGTCAATGAATGGTTCTGCATGGCTAGAGAGGGGGTTGCTATCTTTTAAGATAGCAATAGCAACAGCACTTAGACTTATACACTGCTTAACAGTACTTTACAGCCCTCTCTAAGCGAGTCATCCTATTGCCCCCAACAATCTGGGTCCTCATTTTACCCACCACGGAAGGATGGAAGGCTGAGTCAACCTTGAGTCTGGTGAGATTTGATCTGCCAAACTGCTGGCAGCTGGTGATCAGCAGAAGTAGCCTGCAGTGCTGCACTCTAACCACTGCTGTTCTGATAGAGGCTAACATGGGTCTGAAAAGTGAGAATGACAGCTGAAAAGCAAGCTGGACCAGTGAGCCTCTTCCAGTCAAGGAGAATCCAGGGATCTCCCACATAGCTCTGGAAGTCTATTCTTTGTGAGGAAACCTAAGAATCTGGAGAGACTCCATGGGCAATTCACAGAGTGCTGGAGCAAGGACTCACAGTCCCATGTGGAGCCTGTTTAAGGACAGTAGGGCACATTTATATTATCAAAGTTACAGAGATTTCCCAAGGAGCAGAACAACTAAAACAGCTGGTGAGTGATCTTTCAACCTGGATTAAAGTTAAAAGCAAAAAACAATTGCAAAATGTAAAAGAACTCAAAAATAATTAGAAACAAAAAGCTTGCCAAGAACATGAGTTAAGAAAGTTTAAAAAGGATTAAGGGGACAGCTGAATTTGGACTTTTATTGTTAAAGTACTTTTGATTTATAATACAATACATACATCTGTGGGAACTAGAACTGTTTAAATTTACTAAAGAGGACAACTATTTGGTTCTCATTAAAAAAAAAAGGAGATCAGATTTTTCTTTTTCCTTTAGTGGTTATAAATAAAAATAGAGACGTAGCTATTACCATGAAATCAGAAAATATCTCAGAAGGGAGATAAACAGAGCAAATAGCAACAACAAAAAATTATGCCAGAGATTTTATAAAGAATGTTTGAAGAATGGGGAAGAATGTTACAGCATCAATGATTGCATCAGTAACTAAATCTACCAATAGTCCTCCACGTATGACCACAACTGAGCCTAAAATTTCTGTTGCTAAGTGGGACAGTTGTTAAGTGAATTTTGCCCCATTTTATGACATTTATTGCCAGCGAATCATTTCAGTGGTTAAGTTAATAACAAAGTTATTTGATGAATCTAGCTTCCCTATTGACTTTGCTCGTCAGAAGGTCACAAAAGGTGATCACACGACCCCAGGACACTGCAACCATCATAAATATGAGTCAGTTGCCAAGCATCTGAATTTTGACCATAGGGATGCTGCAAAGTCATACGTGTGAAAAACGGTGTTAAGTCACTTTTTTCAGTGCCGTTCAGTAACTTTGAATGGTCACTAAATGAACTGCTATAAATTGAGGATGACAAGTATTAAGATAGGCCTGGTTTCACTTGAAGGTAGAATGAAGGAAGATTTGCAAATATGAGAGAAAAGATGGATAAAAAATTTAAAGAAACTATAATATATATGAGAAGAGACATTGAACAAATTAAGGACAGAAAGGAAATTTCAAAGAACAAAACAAATAATTAAGAGATGGAAAAAATAGACAATATGGAAGTGTTGGGATTAAGAAAGAATTTTGTTTGATAAAGTGCTATTCCAGTGGAATCTGTAAAGATACTGTTAAATTTTTAGATTTTAGATTTTTTTTTGAAAGGGAATGAAAAAGACGTTGGTGCAGACCTGGACAAAACATATAGACTAGATTATTAATTTATTATTTTGTGACCTTATCAATAAGATGAAGGAAAAATAAAATATACAACCTGATTCCTGGATAAAATATAGTGACAATATATATATATATATATATATGTATGTATGTATGTATGTATGTATGTATGTATGTATGTATGTATGTATGTATGTATGTATATATATATATATATATATATATATATATATATATATATATATATATATATATATATATATATATATATATATATATATATATATATAATGTGTTTCACACAGGCTTAAGGGTGTTTCACACAGGCTTAAGGGCTGAAAAGCTATTTATACTATTGTATTTTTATTATTTAACTAATAATTTTAAAAAATAAAGTAGCATAAATAACATGATAATACAAGATCTAATAGCAGAGGTAAATTTTCAGGATAGTGAATAGAAATGGCTGTCAATTATAAAATGTTGATTGTAGATAAATTGAATCTACGGCATGTAAAATCTGGAATTAAACTGTAGTATTAACATAGGATGACGCTTGTTTTGTATCCAGATCAGGCACTTACTTGAGGCTACATAATTGTAATCCAGTTCTCCTGCAGCACTCTGCTGGATACCCACATAGCCCATTTTTGACCAGCAAAGTGCTACTAGAGACCAAAAACAGGCCACATGGGAGCCTCCTCATGACCCATTTTGGCCAGCAGAGGCACCGTAGGCTGGTCCTTTGATATTTCAAGTCCAGCCCCGAGGGCCTGATTTAAACCTTGCTGTATAGATTAATTCATTTCACACAGACACCCTCTAAAATAAATCATTATTCTCTGTTGCTCAGGATGTGGGGCAGTGTCAATGAGATGTCACAAATGGTAAAGGTAAGGCTTTCTCTCAACCTTCAAATTCTCCATTCCCCAATACGTTGTGACTGGAAAAAGCAATGGTAGCTGCATTGCAAGAAATACTTTACTTGAAAATAGATCTGTCAATCATTGAATCTATCTCAATCCCTTTCCTACAAAGGTATTTTCTGCTACCTGCAACAATGACATTTTTTTTTCAATCCGAAGAAGTAAAAAAAAAAGTTTTTCCCGGGGACTTTCTGGAATAACCAAAAGAAAGCCAGTTTATATCTGTCTGCTCTGTAAAAATGATCATCTCTTCTGAATTACTCCACGATATCTAACTATGAGGTTAGAATCAGTGAATTGTCTTAGTCCCTAGACCAGTGTTTTTCAAAGTTGGCAACTTTGAGATGTATGAACTTCCACGTGCTGATAGGGAAATTCTGAAAGTTGAAATTCGCACAATTTAAAGTCACAAAGTTTCAAAAATGCTGCTCAAGACCAACACAAACCTATTTCTAATATTTTTTCCCTTTCATTTCTGAATCACAATTACAAAAGTTAGGCTATATATTGAAAAACAACAACAAAGCAAAACAAAAACTTTGAAAACCATCTAAAACGATGCCTAATCCAGGAAGTAGTAACATGATTATCAGAAGTGTTACTGATAGACAGGAAACTCCTACTCCATTAAACATACTAATCATGTAGCTGTCAAGATTTCTCCTACTAGAATAGCTGCATTGGGAATTAGAAATACATATATAATAAGCAAAACCTTCACTGCTTTTTTTTAGAGAAAGAATGAATATCCAGACAACCTTTATAAATTAGTTTTTCTACTTGCTAGTCAGAGAAAGGGATTAGAATTTTAGCTTGCTTCTCTGTTTTAATCCATCTTTCAAAGAATTGTATAAAATGAACTGATATTATCAGTTATCCCTTCTTTATGCCTCAATAATATATCCTATTTATAAAAGAAGAGGTCATAATATTTAACTTATATCCAAAAATACTCTTTAATTCCATAGAACCAACCAGATACATGAAGATACATGCATTTTATGAGAAGGTGATAATGAAAAGACATGCATAAAACATTAACTGAACGTGACCAATGCATTGCTGGTGCTCTTCTCATCATTACCTTGAATAATGCATTATGATTTGCTAGTGGAGTTCACAGGATCATGCTTTCATCAGAATGGCAAAAGCAACATTGCAGTGATTTGCTGCAAGATCAGTTTGTTTAGGACAGGGGTCTGCAAAGTTGGCTCTTTTAAGACTGGTGGACTTTAACTCCCAGAATTCCCCAGTCAGCCTCGCTGGCTGGGGAATTCTGGGAGTTGAAGTCCACCAGTCTTAAAAGAGCCAACTTTGCAGACCCCTGGTTTAGGGGATTTCTCTGATATCATGTGACATGTAGAAAAAGAGTGGACTATAAGAGCAGCTATCTTCAGCCACTGCTGTCATCTGTAAACTATACTTTTCTCCTTTTTCCAATTTCAAACTATTTGAGAAATTAGAGTTTTACCGGATAAATAAGACTAGATTACAAAAATCTAGTTTTCCCCTTGATGAAAATGACTAATTCCAGCAGATCACTTTCCGACCTCCAGGAGTTATCAGGAAGCTTTCTTTGGTGATAATTTTCAAAAGGAAAAACGCACCACAATGTAATTTCTGACTATCATTCATCTATACTAGTCTTACCCACACTAGCTGGGAATTCTGGGAATTAAAGTCCTCACATTCCTGAAAAGGAACTTTTTGCTATTCTAGTTATACAAGATAATGACTTGACTAATATTTAGTATTTGGGCGGCCCTTAACTATGTTTTAATTTAATAATTTGCAATGCATAGCTAATTGCAATTAAAAATAAAATGGTATATTGGAATGATCCGTAGCAAAGTTTGGTTTATACAGAAAAGCTAAATAGTAATTGAAGTTATATATTCAGAAAAAAGGGAGATGGTTAGCGTCCAGAGCAACAATAGCTACCTAAGTAAATATTTATTTCATGCTTTGACTAATGATTGCTTTCAGACAGATGGTTTCTAGAACTAATATTAAGAATTGTTAACTGTTTCTTCTTGGGAAAATAATGCAAGTACAGTATTAGTAGAATATATAGGCAGATTACATTAGGATTCCCTTGAAAATTATATAAAAGAATATAAATGACACAATATACATTTTAGAAGCAGTTTAAATCTCTTCAACGAATTCATAGATATAGTAACTAGAAATCCCCCCCTTTAAATTATAGATCCTGTTACATTAAGATAACAAAATCTCTGGGAAGATGTCTATGTGCAGAACTTCAGCAGGATTCTCTACTGCGGTTCATCTGTATTTTAGTAAAATTCAGAATTGTATATGGTTGCCATACTGCTAAATTAAACAGAAGTATTACTTGATTTCTGTATTTAGGAATTATTCCCTGGACAGATGTAATCTAAAATTGAAACTTGATTTCTGAAATAGCATAGGAAAAAAGTATAATAAAAGTGCTTATATTGGAAAAGCACATTAAACTTTTCTCGATGCAATTTACACATAAGGATGAGAATGACTTTTACACATCACTACTTCAAGTCTGAATAGGAAATTTGACTTCTGCTTCCAGCTTAGATAAGAGCACTGTTATTTTAAAATATGACCATACTCTAAATTAAAGTTATCTTGCATAATAGTGTTATTTCAATTTTCAGGGCAGCACTCTAGTCAATCATATAGCAGCCATGCATTAAGAAACGGTATTAAAAAGGAGCAAGTTTTAAAACAGTAATTATTCCAAAGCCAGCGTACTTAATTTTTTAAAACTGGCACATTAAAGAAGAGGAGAACATAATTTTGTCATCATAAAACTGCTCACTTTGACTATTTCTAAATATAGGAAGATCTCATTTAACAACCTTAATAGGGAGCGGGATTTTCATTGCTAAATGAAATGGTCACTACATGACGACGATGGTACTTTCCAAGTGGAAAACACACAAGACTATCCAGTTTCACACTTCGGAATTAAGTTTCCTTGCTAACCATTCCCTGCCTTTGGGATTGCTGAAGTACCCGCTTAGTTTCTTGTATACGTCAAAGGCAATGCGATTGCATCACAGCCCTGGTGGTGGGGATTGTGGACATGCTATGCAAACACATACTCTCTTGAAATCCTTTCCTCTCCAATCTCTCTGCTGTGCAACTGGGAGAAAGAAAGAAAAAAAAGCAAGAGATTTCAATTGCCAAGTGACATGGTTGTAAAGTGACACATCACACGACCACATCACTCAGCAACTGCAGTCCCACTGTCCGAGTTGTGGTTGTTAATTGAGAACTGTGGGTTGTTAAGCAGGTAGGTATGTCAATCCAAGCCATTCTGTGTTTGGACTTTTCCAGCCCCAAATCTCAGTAAGGTAACAAACAGACACACTTTCCCCCTGTCTATGTCCTTTGGTCAGCACTACACCCTTCTTTGGCTGGCAAGCCCAATTCAAAGTATTCATTATCTAAAAGCTACTAAAAATCTCATTGTCATGATCTTTTTTATTGGGTGAAACAGTGCATCACAGGGCAACAGATTTGAACCAAGGGGCCTCAAGGGCCCTAACATACAAATTCAGGATCCTGACTCCTGAAATAATAAATGTTTCAGTTTTACGAGTTGCTTCTGCTGCACTGCTGGGCTGTTCCTGTGGTCATGTGACCTTCAATTTTAATGTTCTGTGAAAGTTTCCCAGCCAGTTTCACAATCTCTTGATCCCTCTCTCATTTAGCAACAGCCACTTACCTGCCAGAAGAGAAGGGGAGGGGAGATTTCTGATCTTCTCTACCAGATTCTCACAAGCAAACCTAATAAGGAAGCTGGCAAGAAATTGAAAATTGCTCCTGCTCCCAACTGCTTTTTTCAGTGTTATTCTGTTTAGGTAAAGAAATATTTCTGAAACAATGACCAAATGGCATGCAAGGTATCTGCTTACTAATAAAGCTCCGTATAACACAGTGCAAGGTTATATTAGGGACTGCCTTACCAAATACAAGCCATCTTATAAGAACAGTGGGATCCCAACCTGCAATAGGGTGAAAGGAACATGTGCCAGTAGGCAAGTTTTGCTGAGACTGCCAACAGTGCTGTGAATCATGGTTCCCACAGATAAGGCTGGTGGTTTTGCCCTTGATTTTCCAGAAGACCCTGAAAACTCCTTTTTAGATAGACATTTTTTCTTAGCAGATGCTGGTAGGGAAGACATTTTCTAGCTATATTATGCAGATGTGAAAGTACTTTTACTATGGTTGCTTATTTTATGTTTATTGCTACCCATCAGATTTGGTTGACTGATTGGGGCAGTGCAAAAATAATGCACTATGTGCTCCCCTATTTTAAGGGGTTCTAACTGGTACTTTCCACATAAAGTGGTAAACAGCAATGGCTCAGCAGCCAAGGAGAAATGTGTTAAGTGATTCCTAGAGGTCAGACGTGACAGATGTGTGGAAGAGAATGCTGCAGTCTGTGGAAAAATTATACTGAAGTGATACAGATAAGCCTTCCGCTGTTCAAGGTGATACAACAGGAGGATGTGCTGCAACCAATTAGAACTCACAATTTATTGGTGTCACATTCCCTCCTTGGGCCCTTGAAACAAAGTCAGATGGCTGGAGCCTGTGGGCAGCTCTCCCATTGCTGTTCCAGAAATAAAACAGAAACCGAAGTATTTTGCATTACCTGCAATCCATAGTTCAGCATCCATACAGATGTCAGCTAGCCCAGACCATATAGATGCTTTCAAAGCACTAGATGAAAGATGACCTTCTACTACAGTTTATTACTTTATTTCAAGCATAAAGAAACAAAATGAAACACACTTCCTATTTAAAAGCCATGGTGGCAATAAGAGCCATGGTGGCATAGTGCTTAGAAAGCACTACTGCAGGGTAATTCTGCCGACTACCAGCAGTTCAATTTTCATTGGTTTAATGTTGACTCAGCCTTCCATCCTTTTGAGGTTGGTAAATGAGGACCCAGATTGTTGGGGGCAATATGTTAAGAATGCAAAATGCTTAGAGAGGGCCATAAAGCACTGTGAAGTGGTATATAAGTCTACATGCTATTGCTATTTCTGTTTTATAAACTACCGTTTACTAACCACAACACTTTGTAGAATTTGACTGTTATCTATGGTCCCATTAAGTAATTTGAAGTCTGCTACCAAATATGAGATTATAAAGAAAGGAGACCTTATGTTATAAATTGGGTACTGTTTCCAATTTAAAAGAAAACTTCATATGGGTTGTGTTCTATTATAGATCTAAAGCAGCCTATTTGTCTTTATAGTTGGAAGTAGTGTTTATGTTTGATTTGAAGCACTCTGAATACTTACACATTTAGAACATTCCTCATTTACCAAGTTCAGTTCTTGGTATTCTTATTGATATTTATCTATTTATACTTGAACTTATTTGAATTTATGGCTGTCTGAAGCAGAACTTGATTTTAACAATGCTAGTACTTATTTAAATAATTAAATAAGCAAACAAATAATTTATATGAGCTCCCAGTTTGCAATTTGGGAGTATATTGTAAGCGATGGAACTGCTAATAAGTAAATTGCTAAATACTAATCTGAATAGGAAGGTCATGAAGTTATATTTTTCAGGTTAAAAAACAGGCAAATAATCCATCAAAGATATCCAATGTATTCTAGATGCAGTGCCCAGCAAATTGGCAAACAATTTAGACAGGAAAGAAGACAAAAAAAAAACCACTTGGGATACATTTACCCAACCAGCACATTCCAATCCCTTGAAGGGATGTGCAGCTGATCCACACTTCTTAACATCTGGCAATCAAGATACCAAGAACAAAACTCCCATAATTTAATCATGCTCCACCCTAAGCTACACTACTTCAAGTGTAGTGTACACTACACTACTTCTGCTTCATTACAGTTCAGAGATGGGTTGCTCCCTGTTCGGCCCAGATCGGGTGAACCGGTAGAGTCAGCAGTGGGAGGCTCCGCCTACCCGTCTGGATGCTTCTGTGCATGAGCAGTAGTGCACGAGCACGAACAAACCAGTAGTGCTGAGATTTGCAACCTACTTGTTACAGTTCCATGCAAAAGAGATTTCTTTTACCATTTCTTTATGGTAAAAATATTCTGAGTAGTTCCTATGAGGGAGATTTGTTGCAAAGATATCAGTTAACCTTTCTTTGTACAAAATCCAAGTAACGTAATAAGATAGGGGTTCCTGAAAAGTATTTAATACTCACAATCTCCATTGAGAAATAACATTGCAAAGGAAAACCAAAGAAAACTAAAAACCAGAATATCCATCCATCCATCCATCCCATATAGCCACTAATTAATTCGTTTAGCTCTAGAAAACAGCTAACATTTTGGGCTTGTTAAGATACATAGCTTTCCCACTGGGTTCAAAGTCTTCAGGCAGAAATATCCTTTGTCCTCTAAAATTGATTATTGGCAGTTCTTGGACTTCTTAATATAATATAATATAATAATTTAACGTCCATGAAAATAACTAATGATGATACGGTACTGAAAGAGATTCCGAAAATAATATTAAAAAAGAGAAGGACAGAGATTTGAAATTACACCCAAATAGGATCACAATGGAGTGATAATTATATTTGCATTGGGCTGCAGATTCAAACAAGATTATAACAATGGAATAATAGGAAACTCCAAACTCTAAAGAAGAGGTAGAAAGCTATTATGAAGATGATTGACTAGATGTAACACCAGAATAAATGATGGCATCACCAAGGGAACTACTCAGGGAAGTATTGTAATTAATTTGGAAGGAGTCTTTCAAAAAAAATGAAAAAAAATCATAATAAGATTTTCTAGACTGATATTTTGAAACTGACACAACAAATGGACTGACTGCATTCTGGAATAAGAAGAGTACTATTGCCAAAAATGATAACCAATTAGCTGCTAAAATGCAGAAAACTCACTGTTTCTAACACATTCCAATTATGCTTAAAAGGAAAAAGCTTTGTGGCACAATGTGAAAAATCCCATTAAGGCACTGATCATGGAAACTGGCCATAAGGCACCTGAATAGATGAAGTCTCTAGCTGAGGGTAAGACATCGACTGCCCAAATGTTAATGAACAGAAGGCTGACCTTCCAACCACAAAATAAAAACAGTCTGCAGATGGAAGAAGAGACCAGGAGAAGGGAATACAACTAAACTCAAATTACATACAAACAGGTACAAAATAACTTCTATATAAAAGTATAATGGCAACTTAACTTTTTTATATAATACAATAGCAGAGTTGAAAGGGACCTTGGAGGTCTTCTAGTCCAACCGCCTGCCTAGGCAGGAAACTCTATACCATTTCAGACAAATGGCTATCCAACATTTTCTTAAAGACTTGCAGTGTTAGGGCATTCACAACTTCTGGAGGCAAGCTGTTCCACTGATTAATTGTTCTAATTGTCAGGAAATTTCTCCTCAGTTCTGAGTTGCTTCTCTCCTTGATTAGTTTCCGCCCATTGCTTCTTGTTCTACCCTGAGGTGCCTTGGAGAATAGTTTGACTCCCTCTTCTTTGTAGTAGCCTCTGAGATACTGCTATCATGTCTCCCTTAGTCCTTCTTTTATTAAACTAGACATACCCAGTTCCTGCAACTGTTCTTCATATGTTTTAGTCTCCAGTCCCCTAATCATCTTTATTGCTCTTCTATGCACTCTTTCTAGAGTCTCCACATCTTTTCTACATCGTGGTGACCAAAACTGAATGCAGTATTCCAAGTGTGGCCTTACCAAGGCATTATAAAGTGGTATTAACACTTCTCGTGATCTTGATTCTATCCCTCTATTTATGCAGCCTAGAACTGTGTTGGCTTTTTGGCAGCTGCTGCACACTGCTGGCTCATATGATGCACTTACAGAAGCCAAAGAAGTAAAAGGAAAACAAAAGGCAACTAGGTTTAAGTGGGAAAATGTAGCTAATAGAACATTATGCACACAACAACTTGAATAGAAAATGAATCTGAGCAAATAGTGTTAAACAAAACAAGAGACAATAATAAATTCATGAATAAGAGAGACAATAAAGTTGTTCAAAGATCTGAATTTCCTCTTAAATGATCAAGAAACAAGTCAAAGATAATATTTCAGATATGACTAGAAAAGATTAAAACCAAAGATTTTGAGTATTAAAAATAAAAATAAAAACTGACATTAAGATTTTTTTTAAATAATGTATTTGAAGTGAACAATTTATCACATACAAAGAAAAAGAGAGGAAAATCACAATAAATAAAAACATAAAAAAGAAAAAAATCTGTAATTATAAATATATTCCACTTAATTTTTAAGTCTTTGAAAAGGGAACATAACTTTTCAATGTTCACGAAGCCTATCCAAGTGTTTGCATTAAGATAGTCAACTCTATGACTGAATTTCAGGTAAAAAACAATAACCATCTGTTTAAAAAGAGAGGGATACAATATTTTATTTATTTATTGCAATACTGAATCAGACAGGGATCTTCAACAGTGCATAATAATCTACAACAATTCAAAATATATGGTAAAGTATCTTACACAAACCTTAGTGGTTAAAAAAACTTCATTGACATACTACCTGATTTTTTAAAATCAAGTGTAATCACATTGACAAGGTTTTTACTTTTACAGAATCATTAGTAGGTTTATTATTACCATATTGCTGATAGTGATGGTCAGACAGAAAGCTTGCAAGACTCAAATCTTTTCAGTTCCATGCTAATAGACATTTGCTATGTATCAAAGGCATATAATAATTAAGGAAATATGTTAACAGTTATCATTAAGTTCTCTTAGCATTTGATCCATAATTGATTTGGAAATCCAAAGTAGTTCAGGATTAATTTATATTCATAAACTATGAATCTCAAATTCTGAGGATTCTATGACTATTGCCAAGATAGATTTATCAAGTTATCTGGTCAAGTTGATCTTCCCTAGGCTTCTTCTCTCAACAAAAGTTCAAATGATTTGTATTCAGACCATAGACCAGAAGTCCTTTGGGAATAAAAATGTCCACAGTAATTGCAATTAGTGCTAAAGCCAAAAGCAAGCAAGAATCCTTATGTTCTTATACACCCTACATTTCCCCCTCTTTGTAATTTTATTTTCCATGCATGAAGCATCGTATGGCTTACCTGAGAATCTAGTCCAAGGCCTAGATTCTTAAAAATATGATTTTGTATTCATTTTCTGGGTAAAATATTAACTGGGCAATGCCCTTCCTAATAGGCTATTCTTCAAATGCTTTGGATTACAGTTTTTCTCTACCTGAACTATTTATTTATTTATTTTATTTATTTATATTTATATCCCGCCCTTCTCCACAGAGGACCCAGGGCGGCGCACAGGAAATTTAAAAATATACAAAAATAGAAAAATAAATACATAATTTAAAATATATATTAAATTATCCCGATCCTATGCTAAAAACCAAATTGTTAAAATACCCAATTTAAAACTTTCTAAAAGTCCCCATGGAAGGTTAGGCTAGGCCGGCTTGATGGAAAAAGTATGTCTTTAAACATTGGCGGAAGAGGCGGAGGTCGGTGATGGTGCATAATTCAGAGGGTAGGTCGTTCCAAAGGGTAGGGCCCGCCACAGAGAAGGCTCTTCCCCTGAGTGTCGCCAGTCAGCATTGTCCGGCCGACGGCACCCTGAGAAGGCCCTCTCTGTGGGAGCATATCGGTCTAAGGGATGTATGGGGCAGGAGACGGTCTCACATATAACTAGGCCCCGAGCCATGGAGCGCTTTAAAGATGGTTGTCAAAACCTTGAAGCGCACCCGAAAGGCCACAGGAAGCCAATGCAGCTCGCGCAGGATCGGTGTTATATGGGAGCATCTGGGGGCTCCCGTAATCACCCGCACGGCTGCGTTTTGGACTAGCTGTAGCTTTCAAGTGCACCTCAAGGGAAGCCCCATGTAGAGAGCATTACAGTAGTCGAGACGGGACGTCACGAGAGCTTGAGTGACTGTGCAAAGGGCAGCCCGGTCCAGTAAGGGGCGCAATTGACGCATCAGGCGTACCTGATGAAACGCCCCCTGGCCACGGCCGCCACATGGTCCTCCAAGGACAGCCGGGAATCCAGGAGGACACCCAAATTGCGCGCCCTCTCCACGGGGGCCAGTGTTTCGCCCCCAATGGCCAGAGTTGGAGTGATCTGGCTGAACCGGAGTGCCGGAAACCACAGCCACTCAGTCTTGGCAGGGTTGAGGTTGAGTTTGTTACCACCCATCCAGATCCGTACGGCCTCCAAACACCGGGACAGCACTTCGGCGGCATCGTTGGGGTGGTCTGGGGTGGATATGTACAGCTGGGTGTCGTCAGCGTACAGATGGTACTCCACCCCAAAACCACAGATGATCTCACCCAGCGGCTTCATATATGTGTTAAACAGGAGGGGCGAGAGGACCGACCCCTGAGGAACCCCACATAAGAGGGGTCTCGAGGTCGACCTCTGCCCTCCCGTCAACACATATTGCGACCGACCAGAGAGGTAGGACGACAACCACCGCAAAACGGTGCCTCCCAGCCCCAACCCCCCCAGTCGGTGCAATAGGATACCATGGTCGATGGTATCAAAAGCCGCCGAGAGGTCTAACAGGACTAGGATAGAGGAATAACCTCTATCCCGCGCCCTCCAGAGATCATCAACCAACGCGACCAATGCCGTCTCGGTACTGTGACCGGGTCGGAAGCCGGACTGGCGCGGGTCTAGATAATCAACTTCCTCCAGGTGTCGCGGAAACTGTTGGGCTACCACACTCTCAACAACCTTCACCAAAAAGTGAAGGTTGGAGACCGGACGATAGTTCTCCAATAAAGCTGGGTCCAGGGACGGCTTCTTGAGGAGGGGTCTCACTACCGCCTACTAGCATGGCCAATCATGCCATTTGGAAGTAATGGATACTATAATCTAATACACCTGGAAGAAAGCAAAATATGTTATATATGTTATATATAGCCCAAAAAAAACTATCTGCAAAAATCGTTTCTAATGATATATGTGAACTTAAGCAGGAGCTGATTATTTTTCCTGGAGAGAAAATCATTCAGGGAAACTCTTATAAGATAAAAGATAATATTCTAATCACAACTACCTTGGATTCCATTCCATCTTAATTAAATAATTTTGATCTATTAATTCCATATTAAGTTCCAGTTTTCTTCAAATTGTAGTTTTCAGCAGGAAGATGAATTATGTCAATATTTGCTCATTGCTTAATATACAAACTAAATTGAAATTTACGGGTTTTTTTTAAAGATGGGAGTATTTTCTGACAGATAATCCTTCACTTTGCCACTTCCTCAAATTACATTCTGTTTTCACTTCCTTCTAATGTGTGGAGTGGCTTGGAAATTAGTACAGCAATTTGCTAAACATGCTTTTAGCTTTTTACAGGATCTTAATCAAGACACTGATTTGATACGCCATGGAAATTACTATCACAGCTTTTAGATGTCAAAGTATTTTCAACCATTTCATAGGATGACATTCTTTCTGTACTTCCAACCCACCTGTAAATAGCCACGATCTAATCTAACATTGCAATTCTAAGCACATCTGAGATTGCCAGGAATAAAACGGACTTGCTGCTTTCAAATAAAAATATGATTTAAAAAACAACAACAATCCATACCTTTAATGGAAAATGGAGATAAGTATGGTAATATGTAAAAACAATATCAGCAATGAAAACTAACCTAGAATACATGCTGATATATTCCATATATGCACCTGTTCCGCCGAGCCCTGAAGACCCATCTTTTTCGTACGGCTGGCCTGGTGTAGCTTTTAATCTGGTTTTATTGGGGTTTTTATTGTGCATTTTAGAACAGGCTTAGTATTTAATTTATTTTTAGCATAGGTATTTATATTGAAGTTTTTATTATTGTTTTTTATCATTGTCTGTTCACTGCCCTGAGTCCCGTAAGGGAGAAAGGGCGGTATACAAATTCAAATACGATTACAATTACAATTACAATATCCTTGTTAGGCACCTTGTTAGATAAAATAGTTTATAGTACATTTCAAAAGATCACCCCCAAGAGCACGACATACCTGAAACTGCCTTCATTTTATATCAACAACAACAACAATGTATAGATTTGGTTGAAAACCAATTATTAGTCCAAATTTATCCAGCAATCTTCATGTCTGGGAATTTGAACTTGGGTCGTCTGTCTGTCTGTCTGTATTTCTTTCTGTCTTTATATATAATCTATCACATAGAACATGTGGGACTACTGATAATAAGCATGCATTTTTTCAGTTTCACAAGCGTTAGGTATAATTTTATTTAGCTAGGAAAGCCATAAAGCCCTTTGTTTTTTCTTTGAAGACGTTCCGTTTCTCATCCAAGAAGCTTCTTCAACTCTGACAGGATAGTGGGGAATGGAATCCTATTAGAGCCAAAGAAGCTTCTTGGATGAGAAGCAAAACATCTCCAAAGAAAAAACAAGGAAGTCCAGTTGCCTCCTGAAAAAGCACCTTTGGGGCAACCATGATCTGGATGTCTGAGAATCTCTATAGACTTTTAGCTAGGAAATAATTTATTGTATATGGAAGGCTTTTATGGTATGCTAGCACACACTGATATTTTATAATGCATTTCTTTTGCAGGCAAAAGTGTTTTAAAAATTCATTGGTTTTTTTTTAATGAACAGATTCCCATACTGCACAATTTTGTCTGAATTTCTAAGTTGGGAATTGAATTGTTAAATCTTAAAAAGTGCAGGCATAGGCCTTTAAGTTGGCTGCATACAGCAGGCAAAGCATAGAGCTACTTAACCCAGGCAATTTCAGGAAGTTGTAGCAGGACAAATTCAGATTATATCTCTGAGCCAAATGGATTTATTTCCCATTTCTAAGATTTATGTAATTACAAAGGAAATCTCAACATGAAGTAATTTTTGGATTATATTTTACCTTCAGTTCATCAGCATCGTAGAAGTTTATGCGCACTGCAGGGACCATCCACGTCTGGAAAAGGGTTGCCAGGATCTGTTTGGCAATGGCGTCTGCAATGAGATGGAAGTGAAGAGGGTTTCGCCTGCCAGAAGAAAGAGAGAAAGAAAGAAGAATGGTGAAGGCTTCAGCCTCCATTTATACAGAAATAATTGCCTCTCTCCCTTTGCAGATCACTCATATTTTGCTTTATGTATGGGCAGCAGTACATCCTTTTATAATGGTTTGTTTTTAATCTATTTGATTTGGTTATAGTTAAATTTCTAACAATATCCTATTTGCTTCTTCAAAGATTAATACCCTCCCAAATTTGTGTGTTTGCTTGCAATTTTTATTTATACATTTTTTTCTGTTATTATATAAAAGTCCTTAATCAACAGTGTATTTTCTGAGTCCATTCACTTTTACAAAATAATAGTTGTGCTAGTAACAATAGTAATAATGATCATAATAATGATAACAGGATTCTGACTGATGCCCTAATTAAATCATGAGCCTCAAGCCAAGCTTCAAAAGAAATCCAGTTATTTATTAGGAGCTTCATGTCGGCACAAACCAAGTGAAGTCAACTTTGACCTTGGCTCTGACCCTGTTTCCCCCTCCCCCTGACATGTATCATCAGTCACATTCCTCAATGAAGCAATTTTGCACGTTGTCCAAGTCACTCCCTCCAGCCACTGTGGGTCCCTGTGGAGATGACCATGACGTTGCCAGATGGAATGTGCTTTGCTTTGATTTAAATGCAAGTTTCTCGATGCAAGCTGCAAGGCCCAGTTCCCCATCCTATGGCAACTCGACAGTAGGTCAGGCAAGTTACTTTTTCATCATCAAAGTAACTGTGAATGATTATTAAACAGTTCTGTTGCTAAAAAAGGACTACACCCTAATGAAAAAGAGTAACATAGTTCACTTAACATAGGGGTGTCAAACTTGTGGCTCGCAAGTTGGATGTGTCACATGCTGGCGCTGCCCCTGCCCAGTTTAGCACAGTTGGGAAAAGTCCCAATATGTCACGTGATGCTGCCATGACGTTGCAAGTTTGATACCCCTGACTTAACAGCTATATATAGCTCCAAATAGAAGAAAATATATACGTGTTTAACTAATTAATGCTTCCACTATTAATCACCAATGTAACATGGAATCAAAAGCCATAACAATCATTTTGTACTATACCTCCTTGGTAACATCTGGACTTTTTATTTTACAAATTCTATATTTAAAAAGTTGTTTAAATTATTTGTTTACAGTATATTTGTTAAGTTCACAAATTAAATTAGTTTTAGAAAAATATTGATTCATGCAATTTAATAGTGTATGAAAAAAATCTGGAATTAACTACCTAGGATTAACTTCCCTTTATATGCACAACTATTAGTAGGAGATCCAAATATGTTTTTAGAAAATAAAATGCATAAGCAGGCAAAGAACTTTTATTTATTTTTTATACTACCCATCCCCCTTGTGAGGTGACTCTAGGCAGCTTACATGTTATAAATATGTAAGTAAAATTATCCTACAATTTCCACAAATATATTTTTTTTTGTGTTGTGAGTAGGATTTAAATTTTCTTCAACAATTTATTTAGGATTTCCTACTTCCAGTACATACTTTGCTAATATCACTTGGGAATTGGTGCTATGATCTTTTCAATGAAGAAGCTAAGAAGTACTGTGCTGTAAGACCAATGCAGTAGAAGGTACAATTGTGCTACCATTGCAACTCTTTAATTTTAAGGATTAGTTAGTTGTAAATTACTGTATTTGTTTGGAAAGCCATTCCACAAAATCACTGAAAATTTGATCAAATATTTTGGACATTAAATTGGATATGTAATGGCATGTTTCTATCTCACCTAATTTATCTTGTTTAAAAATGACAAAGGGATCACACTTTTAATTAGCAATATTAAATCTGCATCTGAATTACACTGGTTTGGAATGCAGGTGTTATACACTCAATTTTTAAGCATCCGTGAAAAATATAATAAGGATGTATGGTCACTTCAAAAAGGAGTACTGCTTATCCATTTATATCTGTGTGACTTCCCACTTGGGGGAAGGAATAAAAAGATGTAGAAGCTAGAAGAAAACAGATGGGCCATTTAGCCTTTAGCATTTTCACAGCTTTCTCTCAAGCCCCTGATTATCACTGTGTGCTCTCATTTACTTACAATTTAAAAAGTTAAATACCTGTACCTGCCAAGTGTAATTTTTCATCCATGATAGGGTGCTTAGAAAATGTTACATTAGAAAGAGAGACAATGGATTTTTTTTTAATTATCCACAAAATTAAAATGATTCTGTTGCAAGCATCTCTTAATGGATACCTAAGTCAATTGTCTATATTCTCCTGGGATGTTGGAATACAGAGAATCATTACATAGTTGTTTGCTTAATTTAAATCAGTAATTTTCAAACTTGGCAACTTATGTCCACACATCTTCAAGCTGCCTTTTTTTGGGGAGGGGGGGGAACCCACTGATTTTTAAAGGATCACTTTTGCTCTCTGAAAATCTGGAAAAGTCCATGTGGTTTTGCTTCTCTTTAGTGCTACAAACAAAGGACTTTCCAAAGCTGAAAAAGAACTCACACTATGAAAGAGAATGGATAGAGATTAAAGCAAGCATACCAGGGGTGGTTTCTGGAATTCTTTCCAACCCCCTAAAAATAGTTCTGTTGTGGGTCATATGACAGTGATGGTGTCAACTTCAAAGCATTACTTTGCTGTTACAACCCTTGCTGTTTTCAGCTTGCCACAATAATAGGGGGAAAGGAGAGCCATTTTTGGAATGCCAGTTCCAGCAAGAAATCATCTCATGGGAACTAAGATCATCTAACCAGATGTTCAGCAAAGACTTCCATAACAATACCTGGCCTGCACTAATAGGGGGAGGGAGAGTCTATTCTTTAATTATGTGAAAACACTAGGAATTAGGTAGAGATGGTTTTGCTTTCAATCTGTGCCAATATGATGTACTCTATAAAGTTTTGCATCCAGAAATCAGAACGTCTCAGCAGTGCTTGTTTGCTTGGGTTCATCGATCGGAACCTTGACAGATGGAGGGTGGGGATTGGGAATATCAAAGTAGGCAATATTCCAAGTCACTTCCCATGCCTCTCTCACAGGGATGTGTTGAGTGATCCACCCCTTTTTTCAGTTCAACCTTTGTTCACTACTTTCTCCTCTTCCCGCCCTAGAACTTTGATCCTGTTCTTTGGTCTGTATTTTTAAATACTGTTTCTGTTGATAGACATTTGTGATCCCTTTACAACTTTCTACTGACATGGATGAAGTAAAAACAAAAAAATAGGAAACCCTAAAGAATCACTATCACAAGACTAATTATTACAGCATTTGTGGAGGCTGAATTAAGAGCACTGACATAGAGATGAACTTTGCTTTGATGTAAGATCTTGAGGCTCTTGATGATTTGATTGCCTGGCTTAGTACCCATGTCAAAGCAATGCCACATTAAACAACCTACTTTAATGACTACTTCAGGTGAACAATCTATTTACCTGTCATTTCTATAAACATGTGACTAACCCCAACAGTGCCTTAAATCAGTTCTAACCAGTCTGAAGGAAATAAGCAGAGCTACTGTACATGCTCAGGGGCTTTCAAAGTATGTGACATATAATTTCTGCATGACCACGATCTGATTACATAGTGGTACATATGCCTATAAATACAATAATATCTATAGAAGCTGGAGGTTTAACAAATGCATTTGAATTTCATTCATGAAGTGATGAAATAAGGTATTGTTTCTTTCAGATGAACTAAAAAAATCAAACAAATAGACAATTCCAGTATTTGAGAGGCTGCCACAAAGAAGAGGGGGTCAATTTATTTTCCAAAGCACCAGAAGGCAGGACAAGAAACAATGGATGGAACTTAATAAAGGAGAGAGGCAACCTGAAATTAAGAATAAACTTCATAACAGTGAGGAAAATTAACCAGCTTGCTGTCAGAAGTTGTAGGTACTTCATCACTGGGTCTTTTTAAGAAGACTTGTCTGAAATGGTATAGAGCAGGGATATCAAACTCAAGGCCCAGGAGCCAGATCCAGCCTATGGGGTGCTTAGATCTGGCCTGTGGAGCTGCCCTAGAAACAGTGAATGACCGACTCATGGTGCCTCTGCGAGAGGGTTTCACTGGCAGAGGGTTGCATGAGGCTGTCGGAGCTGAAAACGGAGTTCCAGAGGACTGCGTGTAACCCTCATGAGCTCCATTTTCACTGGCAGAGGGTTTCACAAGACCATTGCTTGGGATCTTGTTTTCTCTGGCAGAGCACTCAGGCCACCAGGGGTGCCCCTGACATGAGTGACGTTGACCTGCCCACATACACCCTGGCCACACACACACCAGCTCCCCAAGGTCAAACACAACCCTGATGTGGCACTCAATGAAATCAAATTTTACACCCCTGGTATAGGGTATCTGCTTGAGCAAAGGGCTGGAGTAGAAGACCTCCAAGGTCCCTTCCAGGTCTATTCTGATTGATTGATTGATTGATTGATTGATTGTTTACTATTGTAGCGATTTGTTCTGCCCCCACAGATGGACACACACACAAGCTTGGCTGCTTGCCTCTATCTCCTTGGCTGCTTGCCACTATCTCCTTGACTGCGAGCCCGGCAGAGAATTGCAGATGCATACGACCAGAATTTCCAACGAGGTGTTGTCACTGTTGTTTCTTGCAAATGACCCCTCCCCAAAACCTTCCTTATAAGCTCTCTTGGGAGGGGCCACTCATCAACCAGCTGGTGCTCATCAGGGTTTACGAGCTTGCCTCTTACGTAACTGTTGCCTCCTTTTCTCAGCCCTGCGTAATCTAGCATCAGAGCCAAACTCCCCCTGATTCCCCACCCCCACCCCCACTGCTCCATGACCCAGGCACTTCCTGGTGGCCAACCAGACTCTCTGCTTCCTCAAGGTCTCCCTCCTCCTCCAGGGCAGACACATAGGACTCTGCACTAGAAGAGTCCATCATCAATTCATCCGGAGCTGGCTGGGCCACAACAGCGATTATTCACTACACATTAACTGTAGAAAGGTGGGACTAACAAACCAGTTCATAAGAAAAACAAAACAAAAAAATCTTATCAACAAAATAGAAAATATTGTAATAATCTCGCACAAAAACCAATGTACTACACAATTAGTTTATAACAATATAAATCTTGGTCTCTTCCAATCCTCTGGCTTTAATGCTTGGGAAGGGGGCAGGGAGAAGTCAAATCTCCTGGGAAGACCAAGAGGGTTGACCACTCCAAATAAATCACAGTGGGGAGGTTGTTTTATAGAGTAGGTACCAATTTTCTTTTACTTATTGTTGTTAGATGCCTTGTATGTCCCTGGAAAAAGGAAATAAAAATAGAAATGATAATAACAACAAGACTTGCTTTGAAATTCTATAAAAGCAGCCGTGAAGTTCTTGAAGAATTTAAGAGATATAAAGTAAACCATCTTTAAGAGTGACCAAATGTGTCTCCATGGGTTAGAAAAGGGGAAGATTTCAGTTGACAATAGATATGAATGGATCATTTTGTCATTAAAGCATTTCCCCAAGAGTGTAGAAAAGAGAAGGCCATTTAGCTGAAAATGTTATATATTCTCACTGGAGAGATTAGGGGGGAAAACAAAAACAAAAATGTTTCACTCCAAGACGAAAGGTCAGGAGAAACAAAGTAAAAAACCAGTGAAATGGAAAGCATGAGCATTAGAGAGCAAGCCCTCTATTCCTGCCTTTGAAGATGGAAAGCAGTTAAGGATTATGTTTAGGCTTTTGAGAATTTCCTCGCACAACCAATGTGTTAGAAATAGGCGGTGGAGAGGTGACAGTGACACAGATCCTTCTTTACTGGCATCGGTTAGTAAAGTCGCATTATTTCAATTTTTTTAAAGGTATTGCACAAAACAAATACATAGAGGAAGGAAGGAAGGCATTATATTGCTTCTGGCAGTAACTGAACCTGGCAGAACTCCCCAGAATGTGACCTTGTCTGTGAATTCCTAGAATAACTAAGTAAAAAACCAATAATTAATCATTAAAGCCAATTAAAACTCTTTTTAAAACTTAAAAAAAATTATATTTAAGGCAAATAGAGTAATTATAATAGATTTTTTTTAAAAAGGATTATACTGCATGTAGCAGAAAAGAACTGAATATCTATTAAAAAGGAGTTGATTGTAACAAGGGCATTATTATATGTACACCTGTTACTTTGGCTTACATAAAATGAAGTTTGGAAATCTTAATCCCCATCACAGTTATAAATTAAGAACTTCTTGTAATTTTATATATGCACCGTCAAACATCTTTTTAGAAGTTAAATAGTCCCAAACATTCTCTCTTTTTGGAAAGTTTTAGACCTACATGGTCATTCACAGCTTTATCATACCTTTACAAATATGACAATACAGTTGTCATACAGTACCCTAAATGAAAACATATAGACTTCACACTTATTTAAATCTGAACTACATTTGCCATTTGATTGATTATTTATTCAGTGTAACTTGAAGTCTTTTGATTTTTTATTATCACCCTGAATAGTTTTGGTACCAAACTTGGGTAGGTCAACATTATTCCTAATGTTATAATTTATGAACAAATTTAAAAACTTTGGTCCCATTAAGGGACTTTCATTCTTACTCTCAACTAGTGAAAAATCTATGTCTTCTCTTCATTTTTGTTTTTTTAACCAGATAGCAACCCTTATATACAATGATTAAGTTTGTTTTAAGAGTTTTGCTCCTTTCTATGCATAGTTATTTTTTATTTAATTACTATTCCAACCAGCATGTCTTTAAAATTAAATTGGCTGGCCCATAAATGTTCAGTTCTTTTCTCATCCATTTCAAAAATAGTGCTAACTTCCTGCTTTCTGGCACTGAGCCTGATTTGATGGACTAATTACAAAATTTTGCTAAGAAGTCAGCAATTTGACTTTTGAGTTTTTTAAAGAATTCTCAGGTGACAGGTGATTTGTTACAAAGAGATCTTCTCTTGTTATCTCAATTTGCTTTAGTTGTAATGCTGCACAGTCTCGAGAAAAAGATATGTTTAATTAAGGCATTGCTACATGCTCTCCTATGCATATCCCAAAGCACTTTTTTCCTTAAAATATCTTCAGTTCAAGGGGACAATTGCACTTCCTAGATCTTCCTTATCACTGTGATCGCGTATCAACCCACTGATCATCTTGTAGAAGAATACAGTCTTCTTGCATTACATTGTATTGAAATAAAGAACATATTATTTTTATACTTAATATAAAGAACATCATTTCCATTGATGTACCTTTATTCATTCTAGGGATTTTGTGTCAAAGGATGACTGTATACCATTGATTAGATCACTTCCACTGGATTTCTAAAGTAAACAATATACAGGTAGTCCTCAACTTGAAACAGTTACAATACAATACAATACAATAGCAGAGTTGGAAGCGGCCTTGGAGGTCTTCTAGCCCAACCCCCTGCCTAGGCAGGAAGCCCTATACCGTTTCAGACAAATGCCTATCCAACATCTTCTTAAAGACTTGCAGTGTTGGGGCATTCACAATTTCTGGTGGCAAGCTGTTCCACTGATTAATTGTTCTAACTGTCAGGAAATTTCTCCTCAGTTTTAAGTAGCTTCTCTCCTTGATTAGTTTCCACCCATTGCTTCTTGTTCTACCCTCAGGTGCCTTGGAGAATAGTTCATTTAGTGACTGTTCAAAGTTATAACAGCACTGGAAAAAATGACTTATGTCTATTTTCCTCACTTATGGCTATTGTAATATACCATGGTCACATGATCAAAATTCACATGCTTGGCAATTGGTTCATATTTATCACAGTTGTAATGTCCTGGGATCACCTTTTGCAACCTTCTGACAAGCAAAGTCAAAGGGGAAGCCAGATTTATTTAACAACCGTGCTCCTAACTTAACAGTGCAGTGATTCACTTAACACCTGTGGCAAGAAAAGTCATAAAAATGGGACAAAATTCACTTAATAAATGTTTCACTTAGCAACAGAAATGTTGGGCTTAATTGTGGTTATAAGTCAAAGACTACCTGTAATTTTTCATGTGCTAAAATGTACTCTAGGTCTTCCACCTTAGGATGACAGACTTATACCATATTCTCTATATGTTTCGGCATGAGCTTTTCATTAGCCCATCCCAACATTGGTCTGATTCTTTATAGAGGTTCCTGAAGCATGTATGATATACCTTCCATGTAGGATGGTATCCAGCCCCAGCTTTCCCTCGGGCTCATTTTAAAAATTACTTCCCCCCCCCCCACCTTCTGATATTATGACAAGTCAATGATACAATGTGGACCATGCCTACTATCTCCTCTTCAGCATTAACCTCTAGTATGTCTTACTGATATATGGTATCCACAACCTTTACAAAGGCAAGCTAATCACCACAAGTTCTACATTAGAATTTAACCCGAGTTTCTAATGATTTCATTACTCTCACCAAAACCTTCCCTGGAGGATATCCTCAATGTAAGGGGATGTCAGCTTATCATCCAACTATTTGTTCCACCTAAAGGAACATGTCCCTCTTCCTCAAAAACGATTCTTCTCCTCCAAGGTCCTTGTTCGGTTTGACAGCAAGAGAGTGTTATTCTGTGCCTGGAGCAAAATTTTCACATTCTGAAATATCTCCTCTTTACAGCTCTTCCTCTCCAAGCATGTCTAGGTTGGCTGCTTTATTTTTAAGGGAATAGATTTGTTCCCTGAGAGCCATCAGCTTATTGCTCTGAGAACAAACCCACAACTTATGTCCAGCAGCTGTCAGATACTCATTTGACATTCTATACAATAAACTGGAAACATTTTTTCCTCCTGCTGATTTTCTAGTTTCATATTAATTATTGTTACTTTGATTCCCCCCCCCATTCCTCACACAGTCACAAAACTTGTCTTGATTCTTAGAAGAGGAAAATCAGTACAAGTAATCCTTGACTTACAACAGTTCATTAGTGACCGTTGGAAGTCACAATGGCACTCAAAAAAAGTGACTTATGACCATTTTTCACACTTTTGACTGTTGCAGCAGCCCCATCCTCATGGGATTTACAATTCAGATGCTTGACAACTGGTTCATGTTTATGACGGTTGCATTATACCAGGATGATTTGACCACCTTTTGCGACCTTCTGATGAGCAAAGTTAATGGGGAAGCCAGATTCACTTAACAACTGTGTTACTAATTTAAACAACTGCAATAGTTCACTTAACAAATGTCATAAAATGGGGCAAAACTCACTTAAGAAATTTCACACTTAGCAACATAAATCCTATAAAAACTACAACTCACTTGTAGTTGTAAGTCTGCTCCTTCCGACCCAAATCTCCCTATTTCTATTTGCTATCCTATTCACCAACTATTGTTCCAAGCTTGCAACTGCCTCTCTTCTAAGAGGTGTTGGCTGCAACAGCTGTTGGCTGAGCCATGAAGCTCCATCCACTAACTAATCACTTGGTCAGTGAGTCAGTTGCAGCTGTAAGTTCCTCCCTCCTACACCATCTGCCCAGCAAGTAAGCAATATACTCCATTCAGCCTCTCTCAATTAGCCAAACAACCCTCCTTAGTTGCATTTGACTAGCTCTGAAACTCACTCTCTTTCCTCAGCCCCCTCCCAATTCTTGCTTGTCCTCTTCTCCTTTCCAAACTGTATTTCTTTTTTCTTTAAGTACGCAGACATCACAAACATAGTTTATTCCCTAATATTCAGTCTGTTTAATATTCTAGCAGAAGAGCTGAATATAACCCAAAAAAAACTTGCACACCACACTGTGAATTTTGATTAGACTTAATAAGGTATTGTTTTTACTGTTCCTAGCACAAAATGTTAATTGTTGTTTTCAGCTGTGTTAATACTGGATGACTGTGATGTCTGCTATTTTTACTTCCAGCAAAAATGCTTTTTATTATTTTGCTAAGATCACCAATCTGTCACCCTAACTTGCATATTTAAATCTGGCCCAAAAAATTCCTGTTGCTTGAATTTTGTTTGTGTGATTTAACAACAGATATTTCAAGGTGACTTTTCCCATGAAAATGAAAATCCTAAAGGTACCAAACAAAAATAGAAACTCTCCAGGTAAAATGTTTGGGGAGATTATGCAGAATTCTTGTTCTCTAAGCTTTTCACAATAATTAATTCATATAATTTTTATCTGGCAGGAAAGGAAATGTTAACAACAAAAGGCTCAATCCCTTGAAACCACAGAGGATTGAGATATCAAGTAAGCTAAATATTAGAAATGAAATTATTACCTAAAAGCAAAAAAAACAAAACAAAAAAACCACCACCAAAACTAATTGCAAATAAAGACATTACTGATACTAGTGATTAATGTAATATGTCCCAGGACATATGAAATGTGAATGGAGACTTAGGATATCTTTTAACTTCACCTCTTGCAAAGAAATTTTATTGCAAATGTCTTACAAAGGAAAAAAAACTATTTAAAAGCTTTTAATCATGTGGGAAATTTGATTAGCAGAATGAGGACTTACAAATATACTTTAAACAATTGGGTATAATCAACACAAATGAAAAAAAACCCTGCTATTAAGCATAATGTACCTTGTAACATAGATGATACAATTGTGCAATAATTAGCAATTGAGATAATAAAATAAATTGGTACAGGGGACCATACGTTTCCAGATTATATGGTTTTTAAAGAAAATATCATCACTTTTAAAAAAGTATTTCCATAGGTAGATAGTTTACTGATTGATTTGGTGGCCTTACAACATATCAAATGAAATCAGAAGTAAAATACAATGTTTATTTCCAGGGTATAATAGGTAAAAGAAAATACAATAATATATTACATATGAGCTAAATGCAAAGAACCAATGTTTTTTTTTTACATGATAACTTGATCTGTTCAATATAATGGATTATTAGCTGAATGCTTTGTTTATAAACATAGTTCTGCTTACAATGTCTACCTTATACTCCAGAATGAAATAGGACAATCTGTGTGGTTCATGTCCCAGTGGGCCGTTCTTTCAAGTAGGATTTGAATACCTAAACCTAAAAGGGCATATAGTTGACAATCAAACAAAACAGAAGCAATTATCTTTGATGGCTGGGGCACCACAACTGTGATAATTCCCAGGCTGGAAAAGAGAAAGAAACTGGATCTTCTGATCAATGTCATTAATTAATGGTACCAGAATTCTTAAACATATTGCTTTGAATCAGTCTTCTCCATTTTGTTCCCCTCTAATATTTTAGCACTATAACTCACAGAATATGGATGAGGACATTAGCTAAGAAAGTGGACCATTTGTTTTTCAATTAAAGTAAAACTGTAAAGTTTACCAGAAGTTTTAACAAACCCATTTTAGTGTTTATTTTCAAAGTGGCAGTGGTAGAAAAATGACATAGGCCATATGTAGCAGAAACTCAATGAATTTATATTGGTGGTGTTGGAGGAGGATCCTGATAGGCCATAAAAGAGCCACTGGAAGGAGTTGGCAGATTTTTCAGTTTTATTTTAAAGAGGAATGGAGTTCCTATACTACACCTGTAACTTTCATATAGAAGATCAAAGGTGGCAGGGATGGCGGGCGGGGACTCAGCCTCCCAAACAAAGACCTTCAGAAGAGACAGTATTAGACAAAAGAGACACTGACCCGTGGTGGCACAGTGGTTAAGAGTTCAGTACTGCAGGCTACTTCTGCTGATCACCGGTTGCCTGCAATTTGGCAGTTCAAATCTCACCAGGCTCAAGGTTGACTCAGCCTTCCATCCTTCCGAGGTTGGTAAAATTAGGAATCAGATTATTGGGTGAAACATGGTGACTCTGTAAACTGCTTAGAGAGAACTGTAAAGCACTGTAAAGCGGTATATAAATCTACTTGCTATTGCTATTGCTATTACCCTACAGAATCCAGGAAAAAGCTTTCCTTATATTTTTATTTGTACAAAGGGTTCCATAAAAGGCATAGCATCTGATTATACTGGTATGACACTATGTGTTTGAATAATTACAAAGACAATTATGCTATCTTAAATTTGGCTAAATGGGATAAAAGGGTACATGGAAATACCTATCTATGAGGATAGCCCTTATTTCTGTCCATTACTTGGGTCTTACACCATATACAGAGGTAGCAACTAGATGTTTGTTCTTCAAGTTATTCCAACCAAATAAGGGAAATTTTCTTAACTGGACTGCTTCTTAGATGTGTGTTCCAGTTCCTGGGTTGTCAATAATGGCCTTGTGGCTGAGAAGTCTGGAAAATATACAGACTGGAAAAGGTTGTAATAAGGGTCATTAAAACCCTTATTTGTACACATGTTAAAATAAACATACCAGCAAAAAAAGTAGTCTTTAGTCAGGTTATATAGCTTAATCGCTCCATTTTTTCAAATTTCAGACCTCAGATGTTATTAGATTGCAACTGCCCCATAAATAATTGTTCCTCATATTAAATAGAAATGACTGGAAGATATACATGCACCGGCCCGAGTCCCTGTGGGGAGAGTGGAGCGGTTTATAAATTTAATAAAATAAATAAAATAAATACATGGTTTTTCTAAGAATGCAGAACTGTACTCTTTCTAGTTCTCTGGGGGCTTAATAGACATCTGGAAAAGCTAAGGCATGTAACAGCTGTATATGTATGGTTTTTTATGTCTATGCATTCGGCTACACTATATGTATTTAGACCAAAAACAAAAACCCAAAGGCAACTATAAATATGCATGTTGAAATAATATATAACCAACATTTATTTATTTAAACAATTTATAAGTCCACCTATCACACAAAAGTGACACTGGATGATACACAGAGGTTAAAAACAACAATTGAACAAAAACCTTGATTGTTGAAGCCGCAAACATAATCCAATTCAAAAGGAACAATATTAAGCAATCGACCAATAGAGCTAACCTAATCATATGGTCCAATGCCTGGGGTAATAGCCAGGTCTTTAATGCCTTAACAACGGCTAACAGGGATGTGGCCATCCTATACCTGTTCTATAGTTCAGGTGCTGCTGCAGAAAAGGCATGATTCCAGGATCTACCAAATGACACTGTAAACAGAAGAGCCCAGAGCAAGTCTTCCCTAGTAGATCTGATGGAGAGAGAGAGATCAGAGACAATGGGAGATAGGTGCAGTCTGGCTGTACGTCATGTAGGGCTTTATCGATGAAACCTAACACTTGAATCACATCCAGAAGCCCACTGGGAGCCAGCATACCTCACAGAATAGTGATAGGATTGTTAACAAGAAATGAAAAAAAAAACCCCTCCATGCCGCTGCATTCTAGATCAGCTACAGCTTCCAAATGCCATGAGCAGCCCCTTATAACGCACATTACATTAATTCAAATAGGTGATAACTAAACCATGAATCACAATATGCAAGGCTTTTTGGTTCAAAAATGGGGACAATTGGTTGAAAAGATGAACCTGTCAGGTGTGAACAACCAGACCCACATGTACAGAATTTATGTTCTGACTATAATACAGGAATCTCCCAGTCTGGCAGCCTACTATTGGGAACAACTACACAAGGTTCCAGGGAACTTTGGGATCAACAGCTCCAGTTCTTTTGTGGTTGCACAGTGACTCCAGGCTAGTTCTGTGCTTGATTCCTCCTCCATACCAGGCTAGGTCCTTCCCAAGAGAACCTGTGCAAAGGGTCCCCTACTCACAGTTCTCACTTGATCTTCCAGTAGGTGTTGCAAGTTCAGGAGGATGCCCAAATTGCACACCAAATCAGCATTTGGGACCTTCAATGATTTGGAAGCCTTAATAAGTACATATGGAAATAGACAGTTCTGGTTCTTTCTTTTCTTTTCTTTTCTTTTTTTTTTAGAACATCTGCCTCCTATCCAACCCACTGGTTTAGTGATCAGACTGATTTTGCTTTTTAGGAACCAAATAAAAAACTTACAGTGTTGGCAAGTGCATGGGAAAGACATGGGTTGTATTCCAGAGTGACCTATTTTATTAGCAATTGTTGATGCTACATAATGTGTATTGATGCCGTTCATTTGTAACTAATGTTATTGTACTGATGAAATTTTATTGTTGTTTTTAATTGCTGTTAGCTGCCCCGAGGCTTTTAAAGCCATGCTGCTGATATAAATGGAAATAAATTAGATGAATTAAGTGAAGAATTCTCACCTAACTGGCTGGCTCACATACTGCCTGTTAATTCAACTGCTAGCAATTAAAAATGACTGCTAACCTTTATAGTTATTTGTACCATTGTGGGACTTCCTTTCTAAACATGCATTTTATTATCACTTGAAAACAACTGTAATACAACAAAGAAACAATAAAACTTCAGAGGGAAAAAAAGGACATCCAGAGAGTATGCCATGGCAACACAGCAGCTCATCTGATAAGTGGAGGAATTTCTTTGGAAAAGCATAGTAAAAATAAAGATAGCAAATGTATTTTTGTGTATTCCTCTCCCCCCCCCCCATATTTTTTTAGAACAAAATTAAAATATGAAATACAAAGCTAAATAAAAATTGAATAACACATAAAAGAAAAAAAAACACAAGACACAAAGCAATCAGAGCATTAAAAAGGTACATAAAAAACCCCCACATATACACATATTATCCCCTCTATTTGAATACTGAATAATATATTACCAGAACATTAGTTCCCATCCCTTGTGAAACAGGCTTACCCAAATTTTTTAAAGTACTAAATCTATTAACAACTTGTTAACCTGTCTTCTATATGTTATATTAGTGACAAAGTAGTTAACAGAAAAAAACAATAATAGTAACACAGAACAAAATTAAAGTTTCAAAACACATTGTTAATAAACTGCTATTGTAATCCACTGGTAAAAAAATTACCACGGAATGTTCATCCCAGATCATCCCAAAAATTTTAAATAGATCACCCTGGGTCAAAAATCCATGTTTGCTTCTTAATATCCTCTCTTGCCAATTGTTTAATTAAATGTAGTAAATTTGGTCTTCAGAATAGTTCTATCTTCAAGTCAGAGTGCAAGCAGAAGTAATTAACAATTAACTGTAATAAATCCATACAATCTTCCTCTAACTTTGTAGAGGAAAGGAATTTGTCTTCTTCCCTACTAGCTGTAATAGTACCAACAGGGAAGTACCAACAGGGTCTTATTTTCTTTTGAACCCCAAAATAAGCACTTGGCCTTAATTTTGGGGAGATCTTATTATTTTTGAGGTGCAGGAGGCAGCGAGTGTGATCACCTCATGGCTGCTGCTGTGTTGCAATATTTTGGGGAGGACTTATTTTTGGGGAGGGCTTATTTTAGCACATGTGCTCAAAAGCCCGTTTGGGCTTATTATCTGGGAAGGTCTTATTTTCAGGTAAACAGTGTATACAGACTTACATTTCAGAACAACAAATGAAATCGAATTTGCTGGTTCTTCAGAGGAGAGATCTCTTTGATCTGGAGTGGGATCAAAATCCATTTGTGTACCTTTATCCAAAGGTAAAGCTTCAGATTCTTTGAATAAATATTAAAGCTTGATCATGTTTTTGTAACATAAATTCAGCTAAAAGCTGCATATTTCCCACCCTTCTTTATTAGATTTCAGACATTGTTCAGCAGTGTGTGTGTGTGTATTCATCCCTCTATATTTCAATCCAAAATTATGAGAAAAATTCAGTAGAAATAAACTCCAAGTATTTTGCAATTTACAAAAAGATACAGAATCCACTGGTAAGAGTCTAATGTCTTTTCACCTCTGCCCTGGACATTGCTGTGCTTTCCATATGGAAGAAGTAAATATTATGCAGAACAACATATATCAAAAGAAAAAAAGGAGAAAAAAAGCAATTAGAGTCCAGGAAGCGGTTGAAATAAATCAGCAGTCAACACTAATCAACTTTTAAAGCAAAAAGCAAAATAAAACAAAGTCAAAAAGTGAAAGTTAAAATTTCAAGCAGTCAAAACTGCTTGACAGGAAGGTGGATATGTCCAGTGACTTTTCAATCGCTTCCAGAGGGAATCAGAATCTTCAAGACTCCCCTTCTCTACTGGGTCCACAATCACCCAAAAGGTGTGTTGGGTCAATCTTAAATGCTCCCAATAAAACCAGGAAGCAGCACTGCCAAAGAACCAGCTTTAGCTGTGAAATCAGCAAATCATCGGTAAGGGGGGGGAAATAAACTCATATCGTGAACCAGCCATCTTGGAAGGGGAATGCCTATTTCTATGTATTATTTTAAAAGAAAAACAAAACAAAAAGCATTTTGCAGAATAACTTCCTTCAACTAAAATGTGTTCCATGATTTACCCAAATAAACTTTGAATTTTGAACCAATGAATACATTCATATAGGTATTCTTTAATATGAATTCTGAAAGAAGGGAGATTCTATCTTTCAAATGATTCTACCTGGCTATTTTCATAGAAATATCAAGACTCCCTCAAATTGAACACAGCACTTGGTGACATCATATGTATACCTATGACATATTGTTGGCAGGAAGATAGTGTGGCTGGCCTATTGCCTACTATTGGAATGTCATTGTGTCCTACAGTTAACAATCACATGGACAACAGACATTGCAGGGAATGTTTGAAAACTTACAATACTAGATGCCAGAGTACAAGACTTGGCTAAGAAGACAATGTGAAGTTAAACCAACCAAGATGATTCAATACAATTCTGATTCACAAAATATTTGAAGGCGAAATTGCATCTAACATTTCTCTCCTGCAAAGATTCTCCTTCCCCAAGCATGCTGGCAATACTTGATCAAATTATTATTTAGTGTATGGGGATGTTACATTAGCCAGGAGACTACAGTGTTAATATAAAGAGGTTGTTTAGCTGCCAAAGATTGCTAAACCTTTCAGTTCATGCTCATGTATTATCCAGAGTGCACTATATGGGACGAAGTAGTTCCACGTTGAAAAGGCTTGATGGCATCATCAAGCCTTGGTAGCATCATCCAGGGCTTTTTCTACCAACAATGTCACCTCGCATTTGGGAATCATATTCAGAAAGATCCAGCATAATTGAATTCATACTGCCATTCAAAGCATCATTTTTTCCTCACTATCTATTTCTCTACTTGCATTTAACATGCTTTTGAACTTCTAGGTTGGAAGAAGTACTTGGTCAAAATACATTTGATAGAAATGCTGAGTCAACCAGGAGGCTCACACTTCAATTGCATTTCTCATAAAACTATATGGCTCATATCAGTTCCAGACCTGTGCATTAAATGCTATAGTTTCATTTTTGAGGACTCCAGTCTAAATCTTGGCTGCCTCGTATTTCTCATTTCTTTCACGGAAAACAGGTAGGGAAGGTAGATGTGGGCTGTTTGAGGAAAAGATCAGATATCAGCAAGACTTGGTGAAAAATAGGATAGCTGTCAGGAGAGATTGGAAATTATAGAATGATAAGTGATAGGGTTAATCTGGGCTCTACAAGGAAAGTCCACCATTCTTAAAATTATGGGCAAGGAGGTGTCTTTTTCTGCTATATAAGAACGTACTCTTATCTTATGATCTGGATTGGCAAGGAAGATACTTTAGACAATCATACCATTGAATAGTAAGTTACCCTTCAGGAGCCTCACCCACCATTTGAATGGAAGCAGGAAGATGTTTCTATGGAAATATATTGAGAAGAGGCAATTCCAAGCCATGACATTACTTTAAATTTTGGACTGTAGCACAGATAAGATATAGGTCTGCCTCTGATCCCCACAACTGATGTTGGTGGTGCCATGGGGACACAGTGGTTAGAATGCAATGCTCACCCCCAAGAGTTCGTTTCTGAACGGCTCATGGTTGACTCAGCCTTCCATTCTTCCAAATTTGGTTAAATGAGGACCCAGATTGTTGTGAAAAGTATGTTGATTCTGTAAACCGTTTACAGAGGGTTGTAAAGCTCTATGAAGCAGTATATAAGCCTATGGTAAGTGCTATTGTTATTCTATTATTAGAATGGTGAAAAGCCATGAAAACTCTAGCCAAGGGTTCTTATAAAGTATTTAAAAGATTGGTTTTACTTATGGGCAAGATACTTCTAATTGAGGAATATATTTATGCAAAATAAGCTTCCCTGCCCACAATATAGAGACAGTATTTGCTTATGTCCATATGATTTTTTTTCTTCCTCAAAGAGACAAGGACTGAACAGTTATACCAAATTTACAAGAGGGTTCAAGAAGAGCCAAATGTAGTTTTTGAGTGGCCTTTTGCCCATTCCTGCGAAAGCCTAGAGAGAAGTTCCTGGGTCTCCTGTTTTTGCAGGGCAAAATAATGGGAAGAAGAGACAGAGCTTTGTGCAACCATTTCCTATTCTTCGGATTAGTCATATTAAAATATGAGTATTGCTAAAAAGAATTAAGAACTTTTTTTTAAAAAAATGTAGAAAATTACCTAAAGCACATCTTAGTGGAAAAACAATGTATATTTTTTAAAAAAAAAAGAAATACGAGCAAATACACTTACGATAAAACACAAGTCAAATAGTAGCAAGAATTAAAAAAAATCTGTCAAAGCTCTAAGGCTCAAATAAAGCATTCCTTTGGAGCCAATTCATAAAACAACTTGGACATCACTTTTCGAATAGTGAACCAAAGTGACCAAGTTGCTTTGCTTTGCAGAACATCTGGCAAGTCCTGTGGAAAATGTGTCACTTGCCTTATCAGGATCACTTTCCATTAAAAGACAGGAAGGATTCCCAATAGTTTTCCTTGGCAATTTCTGTTGTTTTGAGAGTATGTAGCTGCCAGATAAATAACAAAATATACAAATAAATGACTGAAAATTTAACCAGGTATCTATGAGAGTAAAGCATGGATAAAAAATTGAAAATGTGGATTTTAAGTGAAACCAGTTCAGAATTAAGCTTTAAAGTTAAGACCTTAACTTTAAAAATAGAAGGAAGGTTACTGTTGGCATAAATACCTAATTTTCCTTCTCCAGTTTTTCTTTTGTAAAATCTCAAACACAGCCTGTGTTATTATGAACCCCTCCATGTGGATAACCCCTTGTCACGGTGTGGGTGGCTAGCAGAGAGGCTTTGGTGTTCTTTTAAGGTTGAGTACTATTCTGGAGGTATACCACTTCACAGTATACACAAGCCAGACAGGTCTCAACTGAGAAGCCAGACTAAGAGCATTCACACACCCATTAACCATGATGAGGCAAAAGAAAAGGAATACCGTACAAGATTGAATGTTGCCCAGGTTAAGCGGCAATTGCTGTACCTGGTTAGCTGTCAAAAAGTGAGTTACAGGGTTGGAGAAAGACCAGACAAATTAGTCTGTGAAAAATTCACCAAGAAAATGTTATAGAAAGGGTCTTAAACATGTTGGATAGGTTGCCCAATGATAGGAAAACAGGAATCCCAATTGCTGAGGTAACCAGTGGCATAGAAAAATGTCTATGTTATAGAGAGGCAGCAATGGCAGTTAGACTTATATACTGCTTCACAACCCTCTCTAAGCGGTTTACAGAGTCAGCATATTGCTCCCAACAATCTGGGTCCTCATTTTATTGACCTCAGAAGGATGGAAGGCTGAGTCAACCTTGATCTTGGTGAGATTCTAACTGCAAAATTGCAGATAGACAGCAGTAAGCAGAAGTAGCCTGCAATCCTGCAATCTAACCACTGAGCCACCATAGCTCTAGGTACATTGGGCAGCTATATGGAATATCAAATGAATGATTCATGGTAAATTAGATATTGTCAAAAATGAGATGATCAAATTGATTTCCTTGGTGTCAGTGAGCTGCCCTGGTCGGACAATGGCTTTTTCCAGTCTGAGGACTTCAAACTATCTACTATTCAGGACATGATACTAGAAAAACCAAATGGAGTGGCATTTACTGTAAGCAAGGAACTTGCTAGAGCAATGGAAAGCTTCTCCACTTGTTGATGGTTGGTGCTAGACATTGTTGTATAATGTTAATCTTAAAATTAAAATTTAAGACATCAAAAGGGAATTACCAGATGTCCAAGGCAGCTTCCAAAGAGGTTGTGGTACTAACAACCATATTGCAAAACTGTGCTGGCTGATAGAAAAATCTTGTGGAAATCAAAAGATCATTTATATGTGCCTCACTACAATAAGGTCTTCAATTATGTTGATCATGAGAAGCTATGGAGAGCCTTACAAGACCTGTGGGTTACCAGTACATTTGGTTAAATTGGTGCAATCTCTGTACACAAATCAAGAAGCCACTGTAAAAACACCAAATGGAGACAGAGATTGGTTTAAGATAGACAAAAGAGTGAAACAAGGTTGCATTCACTTTCTTTCTGATTCAATCTGTGTGCTGAAATAATCACGAGGAAGCTAGATCTTGAGGAATCAAAAATTGGGGATGAAGATTGGTGGAAGAAACTTCAACAATCTTCAATATGTTGACCATAAAACTTTCCTCTCAGAAACCAAAGAGAGCCCAGAACATCTGCTCAAGAGAATCAAAGAAGAAAGTGAAAATTTTGGTCTCCGTCTAAACATGAAAAAAACCAAGCTCATGACCACTGTAAAGAAGGGAAACATTAAAATAAAAATTGATGAAGACAGAATGTGTGAGAAAAATCACTTTCCTGGGACCATAGATAGCTCAGATAGTGGTGAATGCAGCACAGAAATAAATTGTCCAATTTCACTGGGTCGCACAGCAATTATGAACACGAGCCAGATAGGGAAAAGCAGGGAAATCAGCCTGGTGACTACCGATAACTGTAGGTTAGTTTGCTCTATTGTGTTCCCTGTAAGTTACCTATGGTTGTGAAAGTTGGACCTTGAAAAAGCAAGAAAGGAAGAAAATCAATTCGTTTGAGCTGTGGTGCTAGAGAAGGCTCATGAATATTCTTTGGACAGCAAAGTTGACTAATGAACAAGTACTGGAATGCATAACACCAGATATGTCACTAGAAGGCAAAATCAAGAAACTGTGTCTCACTTCCTTTGGTCATGTCATTCACTGGAGAAAGCTATTATATTTGGAAGAGTTAGCAGTAAAAGGAAGCTAGAAAGAACATAGTGACTGGACACTATCAAAGTTGATACCAGCCAGAACATAGAAAAATTCAAAAAAATAGTGCAAAATCAGAAGAGATTCAGAGACATGGCCCATAGAATCATCAAGAGTCAGACACAACTAAGTGAATAACATCATCATCATCATTATGAAGAAGCTATAAACTAAGATTTGGGTTAATAACTTCATTGTCATGAATGTACATAGGAATTGTGTCATCTGTTACCAACACTAATTTGAACTTACAACATTACCCATCCTATTAGATACTAATAGTCCCAATATGTCACATGACGCCACTCTGACATGCGAGTTTGACTCTCCTGCTTTAGAAGAAGTCCTGTTTCAAAGCCATCAGCCAGGTTTTGATACTCAAAAGGCAGATCTTACTTTCAAAATAAAAGTAGCCTTCCAAAGCAAGTTCAGACATGTATCTTCCCTTCATTCTTAACAATTATCATAGATCAAGGACTATACTATAATACTATAATTTCATACTATGCTTTAAAAGAACATTTAGAGATTGAGTGTCCTTACTAAATGAAATTATATGCTGTGCATACTGCATATGCACAATTATTCTAAGGCAGGATCAACCACATTCCAAGTTCAAATGGGAAAGTAGTCACAGGGTCATATTTCTAAAGTCAGGCAGGTGAATCAGTTTTACAAAGACTTTAATTAACAATGAGTTCTTAAAACTCGCAATGATATTTCTTCCCATGTAACACCTCTCCTGCGCGAGCTGCACTGGCTGCCTGTGGCTTTCCGGGTGTGCTTCAAGGTGTTAGTAACAACTAACAAGGTGTTAGTAACATGGCAAGGGACCGGGGTACCTGTAAGACTGCCTCCTACCAAATACTTCCCACCGACCAGTCCGCTCCCACAGAGAGGGCCTCCTCAGGATGCCGTCGGCCAGTCAATGTCGGCTGGCGACCCCTAGGGGAGAGCCTTCTCTGTGGCAGCTCCTGCCCTCTGGAATGACCTACTCCCTGACCTATGTACAACCACGGACCTGCGTCTCTTCCGCCAGGCCTTGAAAACCCATCTATTTCGTGCAGCCAGCCTGACGTAGTCTTTTAATCTGTTTTTATTAGGGGTTTCTATTGAGGATTTTAGAACAGGCTTACCGGTTTAATTCAGTTTTAGCGTATTTATTGTATTTGATGTTTTTATTGTTGTTTTATTATTGCCTGTTCACCACCCTGAGTCCCGCAAGGGAGAAAGGGCGGTATACAAATCTGAATAACCTTAAACTTAAACTTCCAGTTAAATATCTTTTGGTAGCACCATTGCTTAAAAACTCTAATAAAAGTGTTTTAGACAAATTCTAAATATAATATGTATGGTAGTTTTCAACAAACCAGGATATGTTTCGTACCTAAATGTTGTAGAGCACAAATGAACAAACAGAAAGCATCATATTGAAAGAAAAAGGGGGAATGCATTTAAATATATTGCTTATAAATTATTTTCTTTTCATTTATCTTCATTGTTGTATTTTAGCTATTAATCACAAAGATTAATAACACACTTAAAATCGGACAAATCAGATAAGGCAGGAGGAATGCTGTTAATCTGAAAATACATACATTTTCCTTTGGAATATTTCATATGGTAGTAAACCCTTTGATGTTCATGACAGCATCTAAGACTTAAAGAGCAGGGAGTTGACATGCCTTCACTATTTTTCCTCACCCTAATTGTAAGGCCCCAGTCATTGTAGTCACTTTAAAAGTTATTTACCGCTTCCTCCTCCTTAACAGCCCAATAGATAACTAAATTATGTGGAGGTTTTGTGATGTGCCCTACTCAAGAGGGGGATGACACCTCTCTGAGCCAATTTTCACAATATCATTACAATAAAATTATACTTCAGTCAACCTCCAAACAATCATTCTTCACGGCAACACTAATTTAATTGTTTGTGGAAGATCTACCAGTATGTTTAATTCATGATTTTCATCTGACAACTCTTTATTGCACAGAATGTCCTTCCTTCCTTCCTTTCCTATAACCTTAATTATTTTCAAGACAAGTGCCGATGGTGAAATAACTGCTACCAGATATGGAAATCAATGATCTGTACTGCTGTTTTAAAGATTGAAGGGTTAGATTTCAGTCAAAAGGGAACCCTTTTTGATTTAATAAAAAATTAAATCAAATTTAGTTTCAGTAGGAAAAAGTCCCCATAAAATAGATATTTTATTTTTAAAAATGGCCTAATTTATCAATTTAACCTGTAGTTTAAAATTGTAACTATAGTTTTAGTTCATTTGAGAAATCTGAGTCAATGGAATGAACAAAAGTAATTTTTGCTTCCCTTTTTTCCCTTTCCTATCTAACCTATACCCCTAATATTTCCTAGAGGTTGCTCATCTAAAAACTAACCATGTCTAATCCTGCTAAGCTTTTGACAAAGATTTGCAGCCAGCAGCCAGATAAACAAGGATTAATACGAGAGAAACAGTTGGTCAGAAAACACTATCTTAATCAAGGACCTACCAAGGTAAAAAAAACAACAACCCACATCTCCATCAGCACTGGTAGATCAAGCTCCTGTATAGTCAGGTAATGAAACATCTACAAGCAAACAACAAAACTCAGAGAGCACAAGGATTAAACAGTTCATCCCTGAACTACATATATTCTCTTCTACTGAATTTTTGAGATCAATACAAACTGTCTATATCAGGGGTGTCAAACTCAAGGCCTGTGGGTGGGATCCAGCCTACGGGGTGCTTAAATTTGGCCCCTGGGGCTGGCCTGAAAATATAAAGAACTGGCCTTCGCTGCCTATGCTGGTCAAAACAGACTGCCGGGGGGCATTTGCGGCCCCTCACATGGGCCATTTTCAGCCTACATGGCCTTCTGCAGGCCTCTGCTGGCCAAAACAGGCAGCACTGAGGCCCCATAAGCTCCCCTCCATCCCATTTTGGCTGGCAAAGTGCTGCATGAGGCCATCCATGCTGAAAATGGGACAAGGGGGGGGGCTGCACACCACCCCCTGTGCCTTGCTTTGGCCAGCAGAGGGCTGCAGGGGGCATCTATCCCAACTTCCCCCACTGGCCCATGGAGAGGAAATACAATGCTGATCCGGCCCTTGAAGAAATCCAGTTTTACACCCCTAGTGGAGATGTTATATCTTAGCTGATCTGATTTCCATAGTTCTCTCACTTCAAATCCATGCTTGTAACTCATTAAAAGTAAACTTAAAGAAAAAGTTGGGCACATTTCTAATAAAAGTATAGTCATTTTAAAAAGCCAGGAAGAAATTTAAAATAGCGACAAATTAGAATAGTTTGGAAGCAGAGAAGCTTAAAGAATGGATGATTACTTCCTAAAAGTGAAGTTTTCATAACCATTAGTCTTTTCTTTAATGGCTGGATGAATGCATCATTATTAAATTCTGTGCATGTTGACAGAAATTTGAGGAGCCAGTTCAAAGCAACATAATTTGGCAAGAAATATATTTTACATAGTATGTAGTTTTAAACGTTTTAAAAGAAGCAACCTAGATTCAGGTTCACTGACCATCATTTCTACTATGAAGGATCAAAGGCATATTGAATCATTTTTTTTACCAAAAAGAAAAAGAAAAAAGCATGCAGCAAGATAAAGAGGCTTTACCTGTGAAATAAGACTGATTTGACAAGAGTGACAACGTCCCGACTGGCATTGTATCCAGCACATACAATGGCGACGTGGATTGTCTAAAAAGACAGAGAAACAAACAGTGAATGCAAGGAAAGGAAAAAATAATCACAATATAGCAAAATCAAACAATATGCAAGATTTCCTGGATAAATGGGCATCCCTGGCAAAGTGGTTGTGAGGAGAACCAATACAGAAACTGGCTGCTGAAAGAATATTGTTCAACTTCAAATCTGCTCATAACTCAAGACTTTGCACTTCCTGGCTCTTCTTAATCTCCAGGGAATAAATTTCTCATTGTCATATTTCCTTTAGGACCATAGTCCTTGTTCTACAGCTCTATGATCCTTCATATCTTGTGGTGATGATTTCCTTCATTTAAAGCTCAATTTGACATTAAAAGCTAAAGGCGCTATTCAAAAAGACTATTGTTTATTTTAACTTCACAGAAGCAGACTTGTGAGGAAGATCTGTTGCTGAAACATTGTGATGTACCCCAAGTTTCAGAATTCAATGGAGGACTTGAACCTGGTACTTTCTACTTGATTGACCTGTCAATAAAAATATCATAGTTCTCAAGCTCAAAGCCTCCATGATGTGGACAGAGTTGTTTTTATTCAAAGCAATCATCCTCAAAACCAATTCTTGGCTGTGAGTTTATTAATGCTGCTACTTTGCAAATAAAGTGTGGACTTGCAGGAAGGTTTCTAGCCAAAATTATAGCAATATAATCTTTTACAAATTTGACATAATTATTGAATAAATTGCTATCTTTTCTTGCACCTACCTATTAAATTTGCAATTCCAATGTATTGCCTTAGAGACAGCCCATTGAACATGCAGTGCCTTATTTCTGAATAAATCATCATAAGAGAGAGATATAGAAGACAAAAATGGCAATGTAAAGAAAAAAATTCTTCAAAGGTCTCACTGAACTAACCAAAATACACCCCTCTGAAATCTTTCAAATTAGCTTTCCCTTACTATTGTTTTACCCTAGTATTGTTTTATTTCTTATTTAAATATGGAAGAAAATAATTTTACCAATGAATGGAAACATGCCTTTCTAATGTTAATTACTCTACACTGGAGCAACTAAAAGAGGAGACACCACAGAGTCAGATTCCAGTGTGTGGCTTTGAGAATATCAAGTAATTTAATAATTAAATAAATATGAATAAATGCCTTCATTCAATGACAAAAAGATATTAAGATCCCTCTTGTTTAGAAGAGGAAACCCTGAGAGAAAGCCCAAAAGACAATATCTTCTACCTTTCTTTATTCCCAGCAGTGAATTTCTAAAAAAATTATTCCTTATCTTTGATGTAACACTTCTGTTTCCCTACCTGAAAATAAGTATGTCTCATTTGAACTTTTTTCCAACATCTTCTATAGTGACAGTCAGTGCAAAGAACTAATTCAGTCTCTGCAGTCTCATAAAACTTCAGCACTTTTCATTATTCAAAACCCTGCTTCTTCCCTACTTGAATCGCCCACTGTTTTTTTTTTAATATTTAACCTTTTAATACTTTTAACAAGTTGACTTGTTAGATAATTTGACAAACAAAAAAATTGGAATCATGGTAATTTACCCATAAAGGTCATTGTTAAGGCAGATAGATGAATGAAGAAAACGTGATCACTGAAATGTACTGAAAATTACCAAATTTGGTCAAATATAAGCCCCTGACTTATGTCCGGAATTGAGCCCAAACTGTGTTGCTAAGTGAGGCAGTTGTTAAGTGACTTTTGCTCCATGTTATGACCTTTTTGGCCACAGTTGTTAAGTGTATCACTACAGCTGTTAAGTTAATAACAGGATTGTTAAGTGAATCTCCATTGATTTACTTGTCAGAAAGTTGCAAAAGGTGCTTGCATCATCCCGGTACTTTACAAACATCATAAATATGAGTCACTTGTCAAGCATCTGAATTGTGATCCTGTGACCATTTGGATGCTGCAACGATTGTCAGTGTGAAAAACAGTCACAAGTCATTTTTTTCAGTGATGTTTTATCTTTGAACAATCACTATATGAACCGCTGAAGGTCAAGGAGCACCTGTAGCTTTTTGAGTTTTGAATTATTATGTAAAGTAATAAGGTGATCAGAAATAATAAGTCAGGAGAAACATTTTTCAAAAGTAACTGTGAGTTATTTCAGAGTTGTCTACACTACACAGCTGCCACTTGAGCTGCAATATATAGTAACAATTCAGCTTAAATAATTGCTGATCATGGAAAATGGATCCTTGACAAGGAACGAACATAAGCCTCTCATATAAACACATAACTGACATTTTAGTAATAGGATAAGTGGTAAAAACCCTGAAGGTTATTCTGATGATAGGGAGGTTTCTGTTAAATTTGCAATTGGGCTACTGAATTACTGAGAATCTCATGAAAGGAAAAAGTGAGAGCCATTTCACTACTGAAAACAGTTAAGAAAGAGGTGGGTGGAAGGAATCAAGGAGTCTCCTTTTGTTCAGAAGTATTGCCTACAGCATGACACTAATCTACAGTGAACAATTTATTGATAAAAGATATTATAATCTCAAAGGCCATTTTATCTAGACAACTTTTGTATCAAACCATTTACTAAGTCTGCACTACTATTAATCTTCTCATCATTCCTATCACCCAATTCCTCCCACTTATGACTGTATGACTGCAACTTTGTTGCTTGTATCCTTACAATTTATATTGATTGTTTCCTAATATGATTTGATTGCTTATTTGTACCCTATGACTATCATTAACTGTGGTACCTTATGACCTTATGAATGTATCTTGTCTTTTTATGTACACTGAGAGCATATGCACCAAAGATAAATTCTTTGTGTGTCCAATCACACTTGGCCAATAAAGAATTCTATTCTATTGTTTTCTATTCTATTTTTAACAGTCATTTCCTTGTCCAAAACTGGTTGTACTCCCATGAATCTTTAGTTCCTGAGCCACCTATTCAGGTGGCATTTAAGTTTAGTAAATAATAACAATAACAATAGTAATTAAATCCAATAGATTCCATCTCAAACATAAGAAAACATGAGAGTTTGCTAATAGACTTTTTACTTTTTAGAAGAAAAAAAAATCAAATCCTCAAAAAAGTCCAAAAAACCAATGTGCCTTCTAAGCCAACAAGCAGGTTGTAACAGGAAAACAACAACAACAACCTCTAGGTTCTACAAGAAGGCCCCTCATTACACTGAAAATAACTTTAATTATGCATAATCCTCACCTTACAACCATAAATGGAGTCTGCCCATTACAATTGTTAAGTTATAGCTGTCGTAAAGCAGGTCATCTTATCAACCTGATTTTACAATCTTTTCTCTGGCAGCTAGCTGTTAAGTGAATCACCATGGTTGTTAAATGAATCCATGGATGTTAAGCAAATCCATTGTTCTCTATGAGGTGGATTTATCAAAACCTGACAGTCGTGGGCCCATCTAAGTGTGACATGCTCCTTAAAGGTTCCCCCAGCCAGCTTTACAATCTGTGTCCTGGAACTGCATACAGCTCCTGAACCTCCAAGAATTAGGGAAATTAGGGCCACTGTGGTAAGATGAGAATTGAGTTCCTATTGCCTTGAAATGAAAAAACCAAAATAATAGTGTAATGCTAAGTTTGTTACAACATGGGTCTCCAACCTTTGCAACTTTAAGTCTGAAGGACTTCAGCTCCCAGAATTCTCCAGCCAGCTTTGCTTTGCTGGCTGGAGAATTCTGGGAGCTGAAGTCCTTCAGACTTAAAGTTGCAAAGGTTGGAGACCCCTGTGTTACAACATACAACCCTTCCCCAACATTCAGAAAAAAGGGAGAAATCCCTGTCCTGCTGATTTTCGGAAATCCTGAGCTTCTGAATTCCTAATACAGACTGAGCTATTCTATACTTGTGCCCAATCTACCTCTTTCATTTAGCCAGTGTAGTGAAGGACCTTCATCAATGCAGGAAGACTTGAAAAGGTATGAATAAAGATGATTGTATTTATTTATTTTAATTCAGAACTGAGCACTTAGTTTTTTAAAACCATTCTCTTGACAAGTGTGACTCAGCAAACTCTTGTAGTATAATCCTACTGGAAATAAGTGCTGCTGTGTTCAATGAGACTAATTCCCAGAGAAGTGTACATAGAGCTACATCATTCAGTATTACAGCAAAGAGAGTGGATATTTTCTTTTAATATTAAAAAATATATATTAAAAGAAAAACACATGAAGCTGGGGGACAGAGATCTGAAAACTATTAAGATAATTTATTTCTGTTTCAGAATTCAGTTAAATGTTTGGAATAGTTTCCTTATTATTTGGGAGCGGGAATCAGGGAAAGATATTTACTCCTACCGTGCCCATTGCAAAACTACACTAGGAGTTACCCTGTGATTGCCCAGAGCAGGGGTGTCAAACTGACATCATCGTAAAGTCATCATGTGACATATCGGGACATTTATCTCCTTTGCTAAACTGGGCATGGGTGTGGCCAGCACATGATGCATCGGCCCGCAGGCCAGGAGTTTGACAGCCCTGGCCTAGATCTATTTCCAAAGTCTACTTATACTTTTGTTTCTTGAGTTATCCTTTGCTTACTTTATTAAGTGTGATCATACTGCATATATAAGCATACTGAGTCTATCCAAGTTACAGTATAAAAGCAAAATGTGATATATAGAGACAATAAAGGAGACTATACTTGATGATATTTTATTACTGCTATAATAGAGAGGGCTAGGATGGAACAATGGTCAAAGTGTTGGACTAGAAGCCATGTGAGTAACCTCAGCTTGGTCATTCATTTTTCAGTCCTAATAAGGGTCAGGTTCTGGGACAAGGCAACTGTGAAAATAAAGCTCTTGTTGCAGGGGTGTCTACTGAGTGTGGTTTAAAAAAAGTCAAGATATTGGCCACAAAGGCAGGCAACAACTGGGCATGGGCATAAAATATTGACACACACAAATTATAGGTGAAGATTTAATTGCACTGTTGTGACTACTGTCTTGACTTTTTCCACCCTCCACCCTACAGAGATGTCTGTCTTGTATCGTGCGTTGATAGCTTCACAATAAGAACTACGGGAAGAAAAGTAGATTGTGTAATCATGTGGGATAAACACTTAGGAGAAACAAGCATTAACTGTATTACAAATCACTTCAATATTATTCAGATTATATATAACCGTTTAAAACCTGCTTTTTATTAATTTCTCCCCCATTTGTGAAAATTTAATCATAGGTTACAGACTGAGAGTAAAAAGCAACGATGGTCCAAAACTCTTCCACGACACAGAAGAGCATGGTGTATTTATTTTATAATGCTTAAATGTTCTGATATTTAGAGTCAACAATAGAATTATCAGGAGTTTTGTAGACATACTATGAATTTTCATAGAACTTAATGGTTTTTATTTCATGTATTTAATGTATTTAGCATAAGATTTTTGGTGTCCTATTCCTTTTTTTTTTTTATTGAAGTTTTTATAATATTTTACAATATTTCACCCAGTGCTATACAAGACAAAAGGAAGAGTTGGTTTCAAGTGTCTTCTATTATCTTTAAGATCTCCAAAATCCACGTTCTCTAGGTACAGGCGTCAAGGCATCCAAAGTTCCAAGTGCATAGTCCACAAATGGCTTCCAAGTCTTCCAAAAGATATCTTTTTTATAAACCCCCTCTCTGAATTTAATATCACACGTCATTTTATCATTTAAGGCTAATTTCCACATTTCACAGAACCATTCTTCTATTTTAATATTTACCTCTATTTTCCAATATCTTGCTATTACAATCCTACCCATTATAATCATAATTCTAATCAATTCTTTCTCATGTTTTGTTAACTCAGGTTCATTAATTATCAATAACAATATATTTTCTGATCGCAATATTATTATTCTTTTCATCATTTCACCCATCATTTTTCCTAATTGCTGCCAAAACTTTTTAATTTTCACACATTTATACCACATGTTCATAAGTTCCCACTTCCATATTACATCTCCAACATTTATCGCTCATTTTTTTATCTATCAATGATAATCTTAATGGGGTCCAATACCATTTCCAAACAACCTTAAAATTATGCTCTTTAATCCTTATAGACAAAGTCCTCATGATTCGACTCTTCCAGTTCTCATTCCAATCCAAATCCAATATTTTAATCTTAAGGTCTTCCTCTTGGTGTCCTATTCCTATACTCCTATTATATTTAAATATTTTTCAACACTGTTATTGTGGAGAAAATACAAGGATGAAAAAGTACTGGTATGTTTGTTTCCTTGAGTTGTTCATAAAAAAATCTAAAAAAGAAAAAATACATTTTTGCCACTCTGATGAAGTCAATAGCCAAACTGACCCTAGTAAATGTGCCTGTCTTAAACTAGACCCATTTGGTTTCTGTTAAATACGCCTTCTCTTTCCCTGTTTGTAGCAGGTCCCAAACTAAGTAAGCAGATGATTCCATTCCTATCATGGACTTATGTTTTTCTTTGCTGCAGTCACGGTCAAGATTCAAAAGCTACTGGAGACTATTCCAATCGCATCAGGTTGATTTGCTTTTAGAAACATGGCATAGCTAGGAAATCACTTGCCTACCTCGCACTTCTCCACTGCTGGCTGTTGTCCACATTCAGAGCTGTTCCCTGCCACAATGCCAGCCCGGAGGCTCTCACTGTCCCCAGTCCCTTCTTCCATGGAATACGTTTTTGAGTGATTGCCTCGTCGGTGAGACATGCCCCGGCTCTGCACCAGACTGAGCTGCTTGCGTAGTGCACGGTTTTCTTCTTCCACTTCTCGCATGCGAACTTCCAAGCTTTCTCTTTCACGTTGACTTGTGGCTGTGTAATGAGGGCTGTGGGGCTGGGATTCAATTGGAGACAATGACACTGGCTTTCCATCTGCAGTGGAAAAACAAACAAACACAGAATTTGTCCCAAATGGAATTAAAATGTCAAAACTCTGCAAGAGGATCAAGATTATTTTTTACTCCAATCAATCCTGAAACCTCAATAAACTGTGCATATGGTTAATATACAAAGGATCCTTATAATGTAGAGACTTTGTCTACAGTCAAGCCAAGACTCAAAATCTTAGCTGGGCTCTACAAGCAGTCTGGTGGACAGATAAAGCTTGCAAAGGCCCAGCATCCTCCATTTGTCCTAGTTGTCTAAACCTTTGGAGATGTTAACTTCCCCCCACCTTACAGTTCAAGAGGAAAAGTGGCAGAAAAAAAGTATATTTCCTTGCTTGCTTCTGTTCCTCTAGTCTTCAAGCTGGAGTTAAGTAAGGTTTTAAAAAGAGATGGAGATTGGACAGCAGAGATGGGGAGATGCGCGAGCTGCATTGGCTTCCTGTGGCCTTTCGGGTGCGCTTCAAGGTTTTGACGACCATCTTTAAAGCGCTCCATGGCTCGGAGCCTAGTTATATGCGAGACCGCCTCCTGCCCCATACATCCCTTAGACCGATACGCTCCCACAGAGAGGGCCTTCTCAGGGTGCCGTCGGCCGGACAATGCCGACTGGCGACACCCAGGGGAAGAGCCTTCTCTGTGGTGGGTCCAGCCCTCTGGAATGACCTCCCCCTGAACTACGAACCATCACCGACCTCCGCCTCTTCCGCCAATGTCGTAAGACATATTTGTTTCAACAAGCCGGCCTAGCCTAACCTCCCATGGGGACTTTTAGGTAGTTTTAAATTGGGTTTTAAAATGTGGTTTTTAGCGCAGGATAGGATTATTTAATAGTTTTTTAAATTATATTTATTGTATTTTGTATGTTTTTTAAATTTCCTGTGCGCCGCCCTGGGTCCTCTGTGGAGAAGGGCGGGATATAAATTTAATAAAATAAATAAAATAAAATAAAATTAAGTTTTTGTACCTATTTTTTGGCCCGGGGTGGGGGGGGAGGAGGAGGCGGAAGAATCAGAATTCTGTGAACGACTTTTCCTAGCATAGTGAACAGACTAATTTTGCTGTGTGTTTTTCTACTTTCCATTTGAATAGATCAATAATTGCAATCTTCCAATTAGGCAATAATATTCACACACATTAAGCAAGTTCTGCAGATATTTCATAACCAAACCATATTGATATATGTACATTTCTCAAGTTACTTCAATTACAGTTGCAGCCTTAACATTTTTTGACATTGCTACACCATTTCAGCTCCACTCGTAATATATTTGTATCCTTCACACAGATACCTGCAAAATACTCCTTCCAAAATTCCCTTATTTAAGTTACACCGTGAATATTTTATTACTTTTACTTTTTATCCCATTCACTGGACTGGAGGCTTTTTGTTTAGCCATTGCACTTATTTTCAAACCATTACATGTTTTTTCCTCCCCTGTTACTTTCATTCCAAACTTTCTGATCTCTTTACCTATAGTCTTTGATCTTTTCAACTTATAAAAATATTGTTGCATTATTTGCAGCCTCTTTTACCTTGTACCATTCTTTTTTATCTAATATAAAGACTTGCAAATAGAAGTAGAAGGCAAAAGACAGCAAAAATAATACCAACAGTTATAGGTGTTTTGGATACAATCTCAAAACATCTGGAGCACCTTTTGAACATCTTCAGCACTGACAAAATCACCATTGCAAAAGGAAGCTTTACTTGAAACAGTTTACATCCTGTGAGGATACCTTTAACACCATCAAACAACATATGCTTATCGTAGATCCTTGGGAACGATTCAATAGATGGATAAAAATGCCAAAAATCCACTCTAAACATCTAAACGAGCAAAATAATAATGTGATTTTTGTTATTGCAAATAAGCTTCATATATTATTTTCCATAGAAGTTTTATATACATACACATTCAGTGAAGGGGGAAAGAGCGATGCTATTGGTGTATCATTTTTCTTTTAAACTTTCTGTTTTGCTCCAAAGTTATGCAGTACAGAGAAACAGCAGGCATTCCATATTATTTTTGGCTTGATTTATGTCAGGGGTAGAAATATGCAACCTGCAGGTCACAGGCAAAACCCTTTTCTTTGAAAACCTATACTCTCATACATTATTTTTTTTGTTTCCTTTGCTTATATGTTTATCATCTGTCTGTGCACTTTTCTTTCCCTCTCTTTTATGATTTCTAAAGTTGCTTCATAATGCCTGAATAACATCTTTATCCTGGAATAAATACATTTGAAAAACCACCACTTTATCCTGCAGTGAAACTGATCATCTTTCCGTGCAAACAAAATTAATCTCAGACTCTTAGTGTATGCAAATTCCATCTAGCTTTAGTATACTGGGTCAAAGTATTTGCTGCTTTGTGACAATAAATAAATCTCAAATTCTTAATGTGGCTGAGCAGTGCAGGAAGGATAAAACCTTTTCTGGGTAAAATTCTTCATTAGCAGAAAAAGAACTAAAGGATGCTAGGGGCAAGTTGTCACAGCTAGCATGTGGGGGAACTTTTTTAACTATGGGGCATCCAATCACAAGCAAGTATTTTCTTGGTAGGATATTATGCTACAGTCACAAAGACTTTACACAAGTAAATGGTTGATATTCTGGATTTATTTCATTTATTCCTTCATTAATTCAGTTTCAGTGACTTCAACCAACGCCGGGGTTGCTGACATCAGTAAGACTAATATAAAAACAGCAAAATGCAACAAATGAATTGCAACAATGATAAAAACAGGTACAAAATAATGACAAGACAGCAATTCAAGTAACAAAGCATATATAAAATACATCCTATTTATCTGTGTTCAGCACATATATTTCATGTAATCAGGTGGAAGGGAACAAACCACAAAAGAATCTGAAAATAAAGATGCTAAAATGAGACTTGTCTTCTAAACTTCCTTCAAAGTCTGAAAAAAAAGTACCTTCATTAAGTATAGGCATGTAATATGCAAGAGAGGGCAGAAGGCAGAAGTGGCTTTCATTATCCATGATCTCATTTCAATGATTGTGAAGCAGAGGCCAGATCCCAAGAAATTCAGTAAAAGTTTCTATCTATTGGTAATTTGGGACTTCAATTTTTGTTTCTTTATGAGTACTAAATGGCAGACAGTTTTTCAAGCCTTGATTTTCTTCTGGAAGTCTTTTTAAAACTAGTTATGTCAACAGGCTTGAGGGTTTCACAGAAATTGAGATTTAATGAGGTGGCTACATTGCATGTAGCATCGAATGCTCTCCCTAGCACTTCTGGGTTCTACAATAATATTAATATTGTACTTATAGAGCAAGGGTGTCAAACTTGATTGCATTGAGGTCCACATCAGGGTTGTGTTTCACCTCAGGGGAGAGGGGCTAGGGGTATGTGGCCAGCTCAACATCACTTAGGTCACAATGGCCTCCTGCAGAGCTCCGTTTTTACTAGCAGTGGGCTGCAGGAGGCCATTGTGGCTGAAAACGGAGCTCAGGAGGACCATGCGTGCATCCCTGAGCTCTGTTTTCACTGACACCAAGGACCGGTCCTTCACTGTTTCTAGGGCAGTCAGACGGCTAGATCTGGGCAAGATCTGGTCCACGGGCCGTGACTGTGACACTGTTATAGAATGTTTTTGTAATTATTGTAATTATTTTGTTATTATTTTTAGGATTTTATTGCACGCCACCCAGAGGCATATGAATGAATAAAGTTTCCTTGTTCTTTAAAAGATCTTATTCTGCATGGTTTATGTTCCAAGGTTGTGAAGCAGGAACAGGATCCCCATGTATAATAAAGGCTCTGCCACCCATTCCTCAGAGTTTATCTACACAAAGAGGAGTGATGGCTTCCCTTCACTGAATGTGTTGAAGTGAGTCAAGGGACAGTTCAATTTATCTCTGAATGGGTAGAATCTTAAGAATCTTAAGAGATTCTTCTATTTTTATCTATTGACAATAGAAATATGATTATTGATTAGTGAAAGTTCAACAAAGCATAATTTAGAGCAGTAGGTCAAAATTTCATTTTCTGGAATGCACCTTTTGTTGGCAATCAGCGTCTAGCTTGAACCAATTGCTAAAAGGGAAGCATTAAAATCTGTTTCTTCCCTCAGCAATCATGAGACATACTAAGAGTGTCCTTTCCATATCTAACAAAAATGTTCATACCCAGTGTCCTACACCAAATTTATAAATCACTCTGACATAGCATCAGCTGGAACTATAGAATGCTGCCTGATGAGAAATGTTGATAGCTGCCTAAAGAGCTGCTAAATGAAGCCAAGCTATTTTCTCCAGATGTCTCCACTGCAAACGAGGCATCCTTTGATTCTAATATAAGTAAACCACTGAAAGAAAGAAAAAACCTTTGCAAATTAAAGAAAGGAGGCTGGAGACAATGTGACCTTGAGAGGCTTATGTGTTCTGTGCAACTCCCATATGTAGAGGTCCTAGTCTCCTTGTCTGTATCTAAAGCATAACTGTAACAGAGAAATGTCAGATAGTTATGACAGCACTTTACTGGCTCTATAATTGGGATTAAGAACAGTGTGTTCATTCATCACGTATCATATTAACCACACAAAGTCTATTTTTGGTTGCTACAAAATCCAGCCCCACTTCAGCAAAGTAATTAAGAAACATCATAATTTGAAAAACAAAAATGAAGAAACATGGAATGTACTGAAGCCAAAGACATTTTAGAAAGGCATGTTAACAATAGCGTGAACTATTTTAGCTCTGGCCATTCTCCAAGCTCAAGCTGATTTACACACACAATAATGCCCCACACCTATGATTAAATAATACTACTCTGTGTGTGTGTGTGGATCAGTTCGTGACAAAATCATTTGCATACACACACAATTACTGCATTATTGCCAAAATGACAGCCAGGATAGATTTGATGATTGAAGGGGCAGAATATTGATCATGATTATTCCTTTTACAAGTCATGAGAATACTAAATAGAAAAAGAGCCTAAGCTGTTCACACAATTATAAAAGGGTACCATTATTTCTGTACATCTACTGTCTTTCTACAGAAAGTTATCAAGCTTGTGCAAAATATCAAAATCATAAATCTAGAAATACATAAAATATCTAAAATATTAAAATCATAATGTTATGACCAATTCAAAACAAAAACAAGATAAGCCTCCAGTTATCAATCTCCTTCCAACCCAGCTTTTTTGTGGAAGACACAAATAATCCCACTGTTGCTACCTTTTATATAATATAAACATCATTATAGTTATCAGTGCATAACTTCAATCACAATACAGTCCTTTGATAGTTTTCTAAGGTGTACATATTTACTGTATTCAGTGAGGCTTATTTTTTAATAGAGATGTGAAAGTCTGAAGCATGAGTAGTGACTCATACAGAATAAAATTACATGAATACATGTAATATATATGTTACGTATTTGTAACATACATTTGTGAGCCACATAGGGCTATGTAGCATAAATCTATGTAAATCTTTTAAATAAATATTTTTAAATAAATATCACTGCCTTGGTTGTTTGTAAGATTCTTAATTTTAACTCCAACTTTTGATATACCCTGTATATTCTGACATTGATTTCATGAATGCTAATGACTGCTATCCTATTCTGAAAAATCTAGTTACTATACATAATAAAAAAATTGAATTAGGAAAAACTGAACTATATTGACATAATAATTTTGCAGTATGCATACAGAGGATATAAAGTTACAAGACCAGGATGCTTCAAAAGCAGCCTTTAGCTCTTCTGCATTGTTCGATATTACGAATCTCATCAAGTTTGCTGGCCAAACATGCACAGTAATCCCACGGTCATTGAACCAGGTTTTGGTGTTTTTGGCAGTGTGGGCAGGTGCCAAGTCCTGCTGGAAAATGAAGTCAGCATCCCCATAAAGCTCATCTGAGGAAGGAAGCATGAAGTGCTCCAAAATCTCCTGGTAGACGGCTGTGTTGACCCTGGACTTAATGAAGCACAGTGGTCCAAATTCCTGTTGCTCAGTGGTCCAAAGTCCTCTTTTCTGATGAGAGCAACTTTTGCATCTCATTTGAAAACCAAGGACCCTGAGTATGGAGGAAGAATGGAGAGGCACTCACTGCAAGATGCTTGAAGTCCATTGTGAAGTTTTCACAGTCTGTGTTGATTTGGGGAGCCACGTCATCTGCTGGTGTTGGTCCACTGTGGTTCAATAAGTCTAGGGTCAATGCAGCCATCTACCAGGAGATTTTGGAGAACTTCATGCTTCCTTCCGCAGACAAGCTTTATGGGGATGCTGGGACTTGGCACCTACCCACACTGCCAAAAACACCAAAACCTGGTTCAATGACCATGGGATTACTATGCTTGATTGGTCAGCAAACTCGACTGACCTCAATCCCATAGAGAATCTATGGAGCATTGCCAAGAGAAAGATGAGAGGCATGAGACCAACAATGCAGAAGAGCTGAAGGCCGCTATTGAAGCATCCTGGTCTTCTATAACACCTTAGCAGGCTGATAGCTTCCATGCCACGCCGCATTGAGGCAGTAATTGCTGCAAAAGGGGCCCAAACCAAGTACTGAGTACATATGCATGCTTATACTTTTCAGAGATCCGATATTGTTCTATGTACAATCCATGTTTTATTGATTGCAGGTAATATTCTAATTTTCTGAGATTGCGGATTTGGGGTTTTCATGAGCTGTAAGCCATAATCATCACAATTATGACAAATCACAGCTTGAACTTTCTTGCTTTGCATGTAATGAGTCTTACCTCATATTAGTTTCACCTTTTAAGTTGCATTATAAATGAAATAAATGAACTTTTGCACGATATTCTAATTTTTTGAGTTTTACCTGTAAGGTAAAGGTTCCCTTTACACATACTGTATGTGCTAGTTGTTCCCACCTCTAGGGGGCAGGGCTCATCTCTGTTTCAAAGCCAAAGAGCCAGCGCTGTACAAAGACCTCTCCATGGTCATGTGACCGACATGACTAGTTTTCTACTTGCATGTTTTATGTGCTTTCCAACTGCTAGGTTGCCAGAAGCTGAGACAACTAATGGGAGGAGTGCCAGCGATTCAAACCACCAAACTGCCAACCTTTCTGATCAACAATCCCAACTTCTTAGCCACTGAGCCACTACGTCACTTTTGAAATATACAGTGGTACCTCGGTTCACGAACGCCTCTGTTCACGACCAATTCGGTTCACGAACAGAAAAGTTCTTCAAAATGTGCTCCGGTTCACGAACTCTGCTTCGGTTCACAAACAGGAACCGCGGCCATTTTTAATGTATTCCTGGCTGTCACATGGTTGTGACTTCCTGTAGGAAGATCGTAGAGAGAAGATACAGAAAAAAGCCCCAGCACGCACACTGTGAGTACTTTCAGTGACTTTTTTTTATTTTTGTTATGCTTTTAGCATATGGAAAACTGTGCCTCGGTTCACGAACAATTCAGTTCGCGACCAGAGTCAGTTCACGAATTAAGTTCGTGAACCGAGGTACCACTGTATATAGAATGTCAATAATTTTAATGAATAACTTTTTGGAATGACTGTTTATGTAGCATCAAATTGATGCCATCAAGTTACTGGCATGTCTAGATAAAAATAAGCTTCCTAAAAAAATAACTTAATCCTGAAATATGATTATAATTTTTTTAAGATGTGCCATTTTTTGCAAACCATTACACTGTGTTGTGTGAAAGTAAGATTGTTTTACTTACATAGAAATGAAATCTCAATGACCAAACCCCAAAACTCCTTTCCATGTAGGCCTTTTTTTTTTTAACTTTAGTTCCTATATTTTTTTTGTTTTGCAACCTACTTTTCATGAAGTAGGCAAAAGTACATCTCCACTAAAAACATGGTTTGTTCATTCTCAATCTCTTATTTTTTGGAAAGAAGGGAGTGCTAAAAGTACAGCAAAAAAGAGAAAAAAAATAGCAGTACTGACTGAAAAAAATAATATTTTATCAGGGGCTTAGCTTGACCAAGATAGTATATTATCAAAAAGAGAGGCTTGGCAAAGATAACACATTATCAATATTGGGAAAGAAGCTTGAGAAAATTGGGTGTTAATATTAGAATTTAAATCAACCATCTGTGCTGTTTTTTATTGAACTGTTATTTCTTGAAAGCCTTACTATTGCAAAAATTGTTTAATAAAATCTTTTCCAAAGTATGTTAAATCCCCCAGAATTACTTAGTGGGATTTGAACTCTGGAAAAAGAGATATTTCTGCATAATTCTACCAACTGTGATTATTCATAGATTTCCAGTCATTTGACAAGATACTGCTTTATTTCCTTGGGCTACCAGATCTTGGCTGCAAACTTCCAGTTGAACACTAACTAGGGAGTGATCATCCATAGTTTTTGTAGCTCTCATCTGGTAGTTATATTCTTTCTTTCTACCAGCAGCAGCACTTATAATGCCTAATTCAAATACTTGTCCAAAAACTCTTCCACAAAGCTTTTGAATTCAGCCTAGGTATCATTCATTATTGTAACATAGCCTAATAGTGTAGTTTCTTGTGCAAGCACTGTGTGCAATACTACCTGTGCACAAGCACTGTGTGCAATACTATCTCTGCTCATTATTTTTCCATTTCTTTATTCTCCATGTATTTTTATTTCTTCATCAAACGTTAGAGTATAAATTTTTCAGGTCTTTTTGTATTATACTCTTTAAGATTCAGAGCATGTTGATGAAACTACTATAGATACATAAATGCACTAGGATAAATTACACTATTTTCTTGTATATAATATTAACATTTTACTTTTCTTCCAACTACTACTCTTCTTCCAATTTATTTGCACAGTAATATTAACAAGTTAATTAGGCTAAAATAAAATGTGATCTTCCCACAGTCACCAGTAAAATTAATGGAGGAATTGGAATTTAGACCTTGTTCTCTAAGCAAACCGATGTTTTCCAGTTGTTCCATACTTGAATGCAGAGCAGTCCCAGGAAGGATGTCAAATGACAAGAAATTACAATGCTTACAAAAATCCAAACCACAGAATGAATTAGAACTTAAATCTTGAACCAGTGCTTAAAGTTTCCAACAATGGAAAAGAATTTCATTGACATTAATGCCAATGGTAAAAGCAATTCTTTGCTATCATACAGCAATCATGGCTTCTTTTTTTGCCTTCATTCCTTCAAATTATATCCTGCATTTCTTCTAAATAAAGCAAGAGAGGGTCTCTGTTCATTTTATCACTGCAGATATATTCTAGATTGAATGAGATCGACTGTTGCCAATTCACCCAGTGACTTTCCATGGCTGAGGTTTTACTTGGGTCTCCCCAAACCTAGTCCAACACCTTAAATATTACACCAGTGGCAAACCAAGAAGCACAATGAGTCTCAGCTTTCAAGAGTGGAATAATGTTTGTGAAATTCAAAAAATATATAGCATAAAGTTACTATATGCCAGTGATGGTGAACCTATAGCATGCATGCCCAAAGTGGCATGCAAAGCCATGTCACCCAGAATGCGCAGCCTTGCCTGTTTGTCTTGCAGGTTTCTGGTGTGCATGCATGCACGCCAATCAGCTGTCCATGTGAGGCAGTGCCAAAAAGGGGTGTGCACATGTGTTCCAGCCAGCTGCTTGTTGGGTGCACATACGTGCCAGAACTCAGGAATTTGGCTTTTTCAGAGCGCAGCCCTGATGAGCCTACGTGTGTGCAATGTTTCTGCATGACTTTTTTTGGCACTCAGTGCCAAAAAGGTTTGCCATCATTGCTATATGCAATGCTGGTCAAAAGGCTAACTCAGCACCCACGTGTTTTTAAATTCAGATTCTATTGCTGATGAATAGATTCAGCTGTTCATCAGCAGAAGATTCCAGCTGCTAATTATTGAGTTAAATGTCGGAGCAGAATTTGGTTGTGTAAAGACTTCCCACTCCCACAGATGCAACTACGGGTGCTGGAATTGATGTTGTTCTGCAGCCTTTCAGTTCTGGGAAACAAGTGGCAGGGTGTGTTTTGCAGTTTGCTTTCAGATGATAAAGCAGAAATGATATTAATCATTCAGCAAATACAGCTGTGCATATAGAGAAATGTGTGTATATGTGCAGGTGTAGAAAATAACTACTCACTCAGTCTCCAGGATTAAAGCATGTTGTTCATTAGATAATATTCTTACAAGAAAACATGAATGTACAGACATCTGCTGTAAATATTTAAAAAGAAAGACCTGACCTCAAGTGATTTCATGGATGCATCTATATAGTTTTCTTTGACAACAATAAAAAGTGATTTGTACTGTCTTCTTGTGAGGTTTTATTTATTTCCTTATTTCATTCCTTCCTAACCTTACTTGCAGTTCTGAAACTTTCTGGCAGTGCCTTATACAAGTATTAACTAGATGTGACCTAATTTATCTTTCTGAGATTAACCATCCTCAAATAGATGAACTAAAATATTAGGTAGATTTGTTAAAATCTACAAAACATTACAGCATTTTCAAAGGCACGTTAATGCATCTATATAAATATAATGGAGATTCCTCTGCAGTATTTATAATCTACCATACTCTAAGAATTAAACCATTCTATATCATTTTGATCAAGAAAATCCTTCTTTCCCCATCCTAAAAAAACCCAAACACTCTCATGGGGTGAAATGGTTGTTATCTATGAGGCAGAGCTGTACAACCATCTTTCTAATGGTCTGTAGCTTCCCTAGTTTCTCACAGTTAAGTCCCAAAAGAGAATACCAGGCAGGCTTCCCTCTCAGTGGGCCTTTCCAAGTGGGAGAATACATCTGCATAATTATGGAAAGATGCATTCTAACATAAAAATAATAGCACTGACGCAACACTGAGCTTGAATTAAGCTCAAAAACATTAACCAAAAATAATTCAAAATTATGAAAAATAAAGGCCTCATTTGCAGAAGAAAATGAGAAACACATGGCTACTTATTTTATTATCTAAAATCCTCAAACAGATGTTACATATATACATACATATACACAGGGGTGGGCTTCAAATTTTTTTGCAAGGGGTTCTCTGCCTGGTTGCTGGGTGGGTGTGGCCATGGTGGGTGTGGCCTAGTCATCCTCCTGCACCACAGGGGGGGGGGGTATTGGTGGCTCCAGAGACTTTCTTTGAGCCTCTAGGAGGGTGAAAACAGCCTTCCCAGGCTCCAGAGGCCCTCTGAAAGCTTCCCCAACTTCCGATAGGCCCGTTTTTCGCCCTCCCTGAGTCTCCGCATGGGCCCTGCACTTACCTGCATCCAAAATGGGCCATGTGATGACTTCTGGGAGGGGCGCTGTGGGCAGGGCCAGCCAGGAGTGACATTTGGGGATTCTCCAAACTGCACAGAAACTTAGAGGTTCTCCCGACCCCAGCAGCCCACCCCTGTTATATACGTATGTTAATAGATCACTTTGCAAGAAATGCAAAAAAATTGGAAGCAGAGATGAATACCAATCACCAAACCACACTTAGCCTAGAAATCATTATTGCTAAAACACTATAGAAGACAATCGGAACTAAACATGATTGTATCCTACCAACGGGGGCTTTATTCATTCGTACACAAGTCCCAGAGAGAAAACACTGATCTTAACTGTTTTTCTAAAGGTTTTCTGAATTGGGCCCAACCATATACTGGGTGGGAGATCATCTGAAAGAGCAGGAGCCTTCACTGAAAAGGCACACCTTTGTATGGCTAAGAGGCAGTCAATGCCAGAAGATCCAGAGGCAATAAAAACATCAGAGAGTAAGGAGATTTTAAGTGTTATTGTTAAATTTAGTAAGCAGATTTAAACAGAAACAAACAAGCATACCATAACAAGGAGATAACAAATCTCCCTTCAGGTATCAGGAACCTGGGTAGAATGACAGCAGAGGCATTCCCAGGGAGCAAGTCACACAGACCTAGCTTTAGGTCTATCAAAGCTCCAAAACTACAGGGATAATATCAGGATCTTTTATCCCTAGTGTTACATATTGTAATTAGCTGCTAAAGCCAAGAGCTGAAGTCTTTAATCAGGGTCACAGTTTAAGCGGGAGAATGGGTTTAAAATGATTGGTTGCCTGCCTGACAGCCTGCCTATAAAAGAAGAGTTGTCAGCTAGACTATTTTGCTGGTGTTACTATTGACTTGTAATAAAGAGCTTACTTGAAGATCACTTCGTGGCATTTTATTCAACCCAAAATCTAACACCTAGCTTGCACTGAACAATATGCCAACAGTTTGCTATATCAGCAGCAACCATATCATCATCTCTGTATTGTTTATGGTGCCACAGAATTCAGAAGTAGCCAAGAAATAAATAGCAGAAAGCACATTGTTAATATATCAACTAAAGCATCTGGAATGAATGGTTTGATTTTTCCAGTAATTCCAAAAAATGTCTTAACATAACTTAAACTGAACTAAAACATCTCTGACTTCAAGCTGCTATTATAATAATGAATTTAAAGACAATGTTAGATGAGCAGAAGAATACATTGGGAGAATCTTTAAAGAAACTTACTAGAGGCTATAGTCAGAAATACCACCCTACCAGATGCCAATGTATTCCCATATTTCTCCCTTGGCATCTGCCAAAACCCTTCCTGGTTTATTTATTCCCCCTCCCCTGCCAGCAGTTGGAATTGTTTCAAAGTTGAGCCCTAAGTTTCCAGACCTGCTGTCTTTATTTCCCCATCTGGGCCTTCAGGCGCTCTTCTGAAATTAAACTGGCATATCAGTAAGCCAGACCTTCATTCTGCAGCATGCCTGGCCATTCATCAACAAAAGAAGGAAAAGGGGCTTTCTTTACCTTTTTGCATATCTATAAATGTTTCTGAGTACAGACAGAATAGTTGTTTGACTTTTGATTGGTGTGGATACTGTAATAATAAATGCACAACACTAAAAGTGATATACAAATATCCTCTTGGAGCTAAAAACAAACAAGTAAACAAGCAACCTAGAACCCCTGATTTCCAAGTAAATGACTTTGGAAAGGAATTAAATGTACCAGAAAGAGAGTGCACTAGCTCCTATATAATAACCAACACAATGTGTTCTCTATAGTGAATAAAACACCTCCATATGCTGTCCAGGCAAAGCCAAAAGCCCACACATGGAAGAAATGCATTTGACAATTTGCACATTGTCTGGATCACAGAAATGTAAATCAGATATCTAACGTTCTATAATTTGTATGTATTTGCATAGATAAAGACTAAGCTTATTTTAACAGAAAAGAGGGTTGAATTTTAAAGGTGCTGAATTCTTCTGTAAATAAAGAATTGACTGAAATCAACCCTAGATATTAGCTAGAATTAAAGATATCAAATATTTGCCTCAAGTCAGGTGCTTCTACTGTATCTAAATTGCAGTCATTTAGATTTCACCAGCAGATAAATATTTCTGGAACCTTAGCAGACTGGAACACTTAGGCAAGTTTCCGGTGTCACCAATTTAGATTGTACCTTAACGGCAAGGACAGAAGCATGTGATTCTCTCATCTGCTGTTTTGTTAATGCTGCAAAATCCATGCTGGTCCTCCAAAATATTTGGGGGTTGGGTTAAATAACATGTTGCATACAATGAAGCATGCTCTGAATATGGTTGCACTCATTAGCTAACATACAGCGTGTTACTCCTGTGTTGGCAGAGCAGTAAGCAGTCTGAAGCTTGAAATATTTATTTCTCCCTTCACCTTCCCACAATTTCTTATTCATAGCACCTGCTATTAGAGTAACATCACTTTAGAGCAGAGAAAGGAAAATGCAAAATAACGGCATATTCTGAATACGTGATGGCTGATCTCTATTAGCTCATTTAGCTTCACTTGTTTGGAAAGGCAAGCAACTTGTGAACACGCTCTTTTTCTCACTCAGAATATAAACATGGCCCAACCAATTCTTCTCTAGCAGATGTAGCAGACAGCCGGCAAAGAAGAAAGCGTAGTCAGTTTGCTTCTGTTTTGCTGACAGGTAATCCCGCTTGCTTGGCATTTCTGCATTGATGAAAATGATGTTAAATATTGCTAAAGCTAAAGAAAAAAAATATTGTGATATGTTTCCACTCACACTAACTAGACTGATGAACTCTATTATTACTATATCTAGCCCATTGGTGGTGCCTCAACAAAGTTGTTGGATAAGTTAGACATAAACTTAAAAAAAAATCTTTTTTGAAGTTTTGCAAGGATGACATTCATGTCATTCAAAATTCTCACTGCCACAATCCCCTGGGAGATTCAAAAATAAGAAATGTGAGAGCATACTGGAAATCAAGACCAGAAATATGAAAGCATCTCCTATATTAATCAAACAATGTTAGCATAATAGCTCATTTCAATTCCATTGACTTTAGTGGTTGGTTTTAAGCATAATAAGCAAGGAATTCAATCCAGGAATTTATATCCCTTTTTTTTTTCCTTTTTATGACCCTGTAGTCCAGGAGTGTCAAACTCCTGGCCTGTAGGCTGGATATATCATGCGCTGGCCACACCCACCCCTGGTTTAGTGAATGGGAAGAAAGTCATGCTATACCATGTGATAACAATGTGCCATCATGAGTTTGACACCCACGTTGTAGCCCCTTAATTCAGGGTAGAGTTGGGGCAACTGAATGGAGTTGAGAGTTTAGTGGCCGATGCCCTTCCTGAGGCCTATGTGGAGTTTGCAGCAGTTATCTTCTCTTTGCAACTGAAAGAGAAACATCTTTCACTACCTAAGATTGAACTCTTAACCTTCTGAGCTGGGAGGCAAGTGTCTTCACTAGACCACCACATCACTCAAGAACGTATAGCCCTACAAAACTAATAAAATTATATCACATAAGCTTTTGTGGGTTACCATACTATTTAAGTTTATGACATAATACATTGGCTGGCCTTTAAGATGTTACAGGGGGAATCTTTATTAGCTGCAAAAGATTAACTATCATCTCTTTTGGAAAGGCTTTTTTAAAAAAAGTATTAAGGAGTTTACTAACAGTCCATTTCTAGTGAGCATTTTGGTATTTTTGTTTTAAAGACACAAAAGATGAAAAAACCCTGCCTTAATTCAGATTAAATCACATATTCTGATATGTTGATCTCTTTAAAGTTTGGAATCAAATTTTGGGTGGAAAGACGCCATATAAATAACCTTTCACATCTTCTACTCATGTATGTCCATTCATACATTATAGAAGTGAATGTAATAATATATGAGAATCACCTTGAAGGGTGAGAAGGAGAGATGATACTTAGAAAATGATCAGAAAAAAGGGAGGGGGGAGAGAGAGCCCCTAGTGATTAATGATTAGAGGAAAAACTTGTCCTGATTGATTCAGCAGTTAAAGGTAATGGTGGGAGATTTATAGTATCAGACTTGCAAGATTCTGTCAGTGTAGCCTTACAATACAAAAGTAGAATTAGCTCATCTAGTTGTGTTTCCTATCTGGTTTATCTGGGAAGGCCGATATCAATCTTGCAAGTCTGGTACTACAAATCTCCCCACCACCACTTTTAATCGCTGAATCAGACAGGGAAGGGTCTTTCCTAACTTCTTGCTCTTATCGTTAAGCCAGGGGAGGGGGAGGCTCCCCACTCTGTTATTTGATCTAGTTGCAGCATCTCTTTCCCTTACCCCTTAAGGTCATCCCTTACCCCTTAAGGTCATTCTCACCTTAAGGAGTTTAGGGCAGGAGTTTAGGGCAGAATTATAATAAGGCCAATAATAAGATTGCACTACAGAGAGTAGACAGCTTTGTTCACTTAGTTTAAGTTGGAACACCCATTTCAATCCATCTTCTTGTATTCAGTCTTTTGTAACAAAAAATGTTCTAAAATCAAACTCCTGGCCTATTTTCTAGGGATGTTGCAGAAATGATTTGCCATTATTGATCCCTTTTCCCAATTTCCCATAAGATTAGCCAAGGTCGGGAACGTGTTGCCCCCTGTTGCACCATGAAAATTACACAAATGAACATCTGATGAAAGTCTGTAGGGAAAGATATCGATTATCGCTTTATTCTTATCAATAAAAAATGTGTATCCTAAGTCAGATCTCGTCATGTTGAAGCCTTTGTAGAAATCATGGGCATCTAAGGTATAAGCCAGGAGTCTAATCTTTCTCAAATTTTACATGTGTACAGCATGCTGTTTTAAATCATTTTTATGTAGCATTATAAATGTAACATGACACAATGCAGGAGTAGGTCAGCATGTGGTTGGTTCCCTAGTGCTACATCATAAACCGTGTAACTAGGGTTGGGGAAAAAATACCCTGCTATTCAGAGAGCTATTATTTATTTCGGATACAGAGAAGGTTCCCTCGACACCCAAAGTGGTAAAAGAGGAAGAAGGTAAAGAAAATCTGAAGCTGTCAATAAATGTGATGTCATTTTAACACCCCATGAAATGTGATTTCCTTCTTGTTTCTCTCTACCTCAGGTGTGTCAAACTGGTGGCCCACAAGCCGGATGCGTCACTCGCAGACCACGCCCATCCCAGCTCCGCAAAGGCAAAAAACCATTGTGATACATCACAATACATCACATGGCGTGATTGAGTTTGACACCTGTGCTCTATTAAATTTGTATACCACCCAATTTCCAACAGCTCGTGTGTGTGTGTGTGTGTGTGTGTGTGTGTGTGTGTGTCTGTTCTGTTCATTTCACTAAAAAAAAAACCCTGACATATAAAATGTTTCAACTTGGGGGATCTTTCATATAACTTATTGTAGCGTTGTTTTTTTAGATTGATCAAAAAAAAAATCCAATGCTTAAGGACAAACTTATGGTCTATAATCTCACTAAATTCAATGCAGCATTTTCCTGAACCAGTGCCTGTAGTGTGACTTACAATTACTGTACTCTAATTTTCAGTAGTGGAAGCTGTTCTGTAGCATACCTTTCAATATCCATCATGTTTTACAGTGTCAGTGAACCATTCAAATCGTTTATGAAATGTCCTTGTGACATTTCTTTCAACCCAGAGCTGTTCATTGGATTGTGACCTAAAGGGTCTTTACTATTAGAAGCTTTGCACAGAATCATACAATGTATGAATGGGAAAGGGTCTTACAGGTCATCTAGTCCAATCCCCTGCCAGTGCATATATATTCACTAAATCATCTCTGAAAGATGATTGCATATCGTGACTTTGAGATCGTTGTAGACTATTACCTTACCTCCTCATTCTCTTTGCTTGTAAAACTAAATGTATCCGAATCTTTTAATCATTCCTCAAAGGACTTACCAGTAGTTTCTAGACCTTTTTCAATCTGCGAACTCACTTCTCTATTTCCTTTTTAAATGCCCTGAACTGGAAATAGTATATCATGGATGCTCTAACCAGCAGAGAATACAATGGTACCTTTACTCCTTTTCAGAGAACTTTCATTTATTGCAGATTCTTCTATAAAGGCAACCAAAGATCACATTGGCTTTTTTAGCTGCTACATCATAACTGGTGTTAATTGGTAATTCACAAATATTTCTAAATCTTTCTTATACTTAGTCCTGCCAAACTAGATCCTGCCAGTTCTGTACCTATGCATTTGATTCTTCCTTCAAATGCAGTATTTTACATATGTCACTACAGGAGTTCATCCTGTAGGATTTGGCCCAGCATTCAAAAATAACAAAGACATAATGTTATTATCATTTTAAGTATTGGTTAATTCCCTTACTGTCATCTGAAAATTTGTTCCCTTTCCTTTTATCCTCTAGGTAATTAATAAACATATTCAATAGCTCTCTGCTAAAGATAAACCCTTTGGGAATCCCCATTCAGTACTTCCATTTAAGAAATGCAAAACTATTTATGAGCATTTTATTTATCAAATTTATACTGCCACATATCTCACAAGGAGTGGTTCTGAGCAGCATACAATAATCAAGTAAAACAACAAATATATAAAAAGCAATCATTATAAAAAAATTAAATAATTATTATTCACAATTAAGATATCAACAATTTAAAAGCTACAAACCGTAAGGCATTTTGAGAGTGAATGTATCAACTACTACAGTAGAATCATCTTAAGAGTGTCATTAGTTCTTTGGCGACATAACTAGGTTTGAGGGACTTCCAGTATATAGGAATGGAGCTAATCTTACTTTTGGGGGTAGAATGTTCCATAAGGCCACAGCAGAGAAGGCCCAACTCCAGGAAACCATTAAATGTAAATCCCTAGCAGATGTTACCCAGAATACGCTTTCTTCACCATCTCTAGCGGTCTACTGGGACAGGCATTTTTTGGGATTAGCTGTTCAACTCATTAAACAATTTTGTTCAATGTTTATATCCTAGTCGTTTGTTACGCTTGTTTTAGACTTCATGCTGAAACATAGTTTAAACTGGACATTATGCTAGGAACCAGAGAGAAGAGAAATTTAATCAATTCAAGTAGACAAAAATTGCAGCTTAGTTATTTCAGAAACTGTTTTTCTATTTCCAGTTCTGTATTATTATTATTTTACTTAATGTGAAAATAAATAACTTTAATAACAGTTTGAATCCTCCCTTACAGTTTTAATTCTCTATATTTATAACTGTGGATTTTTTGGTTGTTAGAAGGCATTTGGTCCAACATGGAAGAAATACAAAGAACATTCTATTAGACTTAATTTCAGCGGTAAAGCGTGACTGCAAAAATGAAATGATCCACTGAGCTATGGAACACTCCATCAAATCTTAATAGAAGGTTTAGAAGGAGCTCAAGCATTTGTGATTCATTCAACTACATGCTGTGTAACAAATTTACCAATTTTTAACATATAAGCAGCTTTTCTAAAACTTTGAGTTGTTATTAGCTACAACACATACTCCAACTTATCTATTTTATTCTATCAGCAATACCAATAATATTGCGGTCGACTTTAAATCTCTCTCAAAGAAACATAAAACTTTTAATAAATGGATATTGATAACATGCAGAGACATATTGCATTAATTTTATGGATTGTAACTTTCTATATAGATGCAACCTGCTGTACATTGTTGAGTATTATTATGTATTATTATTATGGTTCTGACAACCATCTTTAAATCGCTCCATGGCTCGGGGCCTAGTTACATGCGTGACTGTCTCCTGCCCCATACATCCCTACGGCCGATCCGCTCCCACAGAGAGGGCCTTCTCAGGGTGCCGTTGGCCGGGCAATGCCGTCTGGCGACACCCAGGGGAAGAGCCTTCTCTGTGGCAGGCCCTGCCCTTTGGAACGAACTCCCTCCTGAACTTCGTACCATCTCAGACCTCCGCCTCTTCCACCAGTGTCTAAAGACACATCTTTTTCAGCAAGCCGGCCTAGCCTAACCTCCCACTGGGGCTATTTTAGATAGTTTTAAATTGGGGTTTTAATTTGGTTTTAGCATAGGATTGTCTAATTTAATATGCTTTTAAATTTTGAATATTTTGTTTTATATGTTTTAAATTCCTGTGCGCCGCCCTGGGTCCCTCGTGGAGAATGGCGAGATATAAATCGAATTTAAAAAAAAAGTATTGGTGTTTGATCACAATCAAGATTTTTATTTCATAATATATGGAACATAAGTCACATAGATAGTAATGTACTTATTTTATGAAACAACTTCAATTGAAAACATAAGCTATCTTTTGTTAGTTGTAAACTCTATAATGTCATGATAGTTCAAATTAAATTATTCCAGAAAAGTTTATTTCATGCTCATATACATAACTTGTATCAGCCTCTATATGCCTTTTTGCATTTACCATCTATTAATTCAGTTCCTGAGTTTAGTCAAGTGTTAATTCCATTGTTTTTCATTCAAATAATGTCCACAGACTTGAAAAGGTCATAGTTCTTTTCCCCATGTGCATTCTGATAGATTTAAATAATATGTGATATTTAAGAAACATCTGTTTTGGAGATACTAGTAGTAATTTATTAATTATGGTCATTCGACCAGCACAAATGTTTTAGTAAAATATTCTCCTGAGATCATAACTAAAAAAAAAACATATGCTGCTTTGCCCTACTGATTTTGCACAATCCAGAGATTTTATAAAACCAAATAACTATAAACCATTCAAACAGCACCAAAGTATCATCAAGATCATGTACTGGGGGAAGTTGATACTGTCATAAATAGAACTGTGACTTCAGTAATATTCTTCCATATGTTCATAGGTATCTTTTCTGATAACAACACTATTTATGGAAAGATTTGCATAAAATATACATGTAAAGCCAAGTGATCACCAATTTTTCTTACTTAGGATATAAGTGCTGCAAAATAAATATGTTCAACAGTATTTCATATGGTAAAATTCCTTATCTTGAGTCCTAGCTTAGAAGTCAATATAGTTCAGTTGCCACCCTCCTACCAATATTGCACTAATTTTCATCACTTTAAGCCAAAGCACACAAACACCCATTCCCATTAGACAAACTAATGTTACAGACAGGGGTGGGTTTCAAAAATTTTAGAACCTACTCTGTAGGTGTGGCCTATTTTGTGGGCGTGGCTTGGCAGTCATGTGACAGGTGGGAGTGGCCACCTTTTAAAATGTGGTGAAATTCATTTAACAACGCTGTTGCTTAGCAACCAAAATTTTGGACTCAATTGTGATGATAAATTCTTTCTTTCTTTCTTTCTTTCTTTCTTTCTTTCTTTCTTTCTTTCTTTCTTTCTTTCTTCTTTCCTTTCTTCCTTCCTTTTTTCCTTCCTTTCCTTTCCTTCCCGTTGGGTCACTGGCAGCGGTGGGCCAGATTTACTTCCAGGTACGCCGGTGGAACCCCCTCTCAACTGGTTCTCTAAATTTCACCAACCGGTTCTCGCGAGTAGGTGCGAACCTGCAGAAACCCACCCCTGGTTACAGATGTACACACAGTGATAGCAGATTCTCTTTCATATATGCAAACATATAAAGATGATGTTACCTAGTTAGGGTAATGAAACATCTGCAAGAAAACAAGCAAGCTCAGAGAGCACCAAGGACCCCTCAGATATGATATCTGCCTGGAATTAATTGTGTTACATCATTTGTGTTTCCAGGCAATAATTCACTTATGTCTGCTTATAGATAGTCCTTGATGATGTCCTTGAGATGGCAGAGGTTAATGGCTGGGGGTGGAAACCTAGGGGCGAAATAGGTGCGGTGAAAGGGAGGAGAATGGTCCTAGACCCTTGTCAACTGCCTTTATGACTGGCTGCTGTGCCCTTTGGTCACATGACTACGATCTGCAACACATTTTGCCCGTTTCCAGGGGGGGGAATGCCTATTTATAATAATAATAATAATAATAATAATAATAATAATAATAATAATAATAATAATAATAATAATAATAATAATAATAATAATAATAATAATAATAATCTTTATTGTCATTGTAATAAAATTACAATGATTCACAATAGATTCACAATTATAATAGATTCACACTTAAGGATCATAGATTTCCTGAACCACCATGGTGATTTGCTTTACAATCAAACAAAAAATGTTATAAAATTGGATCTGGTCATGTGGGTCTGTGACCATAATGACCAGAAATTCAGTTTAACTTGCAATCATAAGTCAAGAAATACTTATATTCACAAAAGAAACAAGCAAACAAAAACCAAACAACTAATAGGAAGGAGGGGAAGACTCTGTTACTCAAGCTTGGATAATATGACCCACATGACCCAGTAACCACATTATACTACACTTGATCTAAACCAGGGGTCTGCAAAATTGGCTCTTTTAAGACTGGTGGACTTCAACTCCCAGAATTCCCCAGCCAGTCAGGCTGGCTGGGGAATTCTGGGAGTTGAAGTCCACCAGTCTTAAAAGAGCCAACTTTGCAGATCCCTGATAAGCAAAAAGTCTGAGAAGTGACAGTTCCCTGTTAGAATTGTGGAACTGTGTAAACTCTGGATAACGAAACCAACCAGTTCTTTTTAATACTGGTTTGATTTGTAACCAAGATTTAAATAAACCACCACTACCTGAGTGAATATGGAAAAGAAAATCCTGTTAAATTTAGAAACAAAGACTAGAATCTGCTAGACATAATAGCAGAAAGAAATATGCAAGCCCATATTTATTTATTTCTAAGTAATAACAATAATAACAATATTTGGATTCAGACAAATATTGTTGTTGTTAAAATCTCTTTAAAAGCTACAGTTGACAAACAATCTTGCATGCTTTGGAATTCTTGATTGTAGGACTATGAAATCCACAAGAGAGCAAAGGGTAATTTAACAGCTGCAAATGCGGCTCATTAAGACGATCATTTAAATAGCAAACTTTTTTCTTATGCTAATGATTAAGAAAGATGCTTCATTTGTAGCTTTTTTACAACTTTTAAAAATTAGCCTTCTTTTTGTAATAAACTAACCTTTGCTTTGCAGCTTTAGTGAAAATCTGCAAGTTCAGAAACATTCTAGGTAATCAAACCCACATTCTAGTTGAACACAGTAGTCAGTATCAATTGTAGATGGTGTCCGAAAAAGCAGCAAGGAGAGAAAGTTTGTTCCTTCGGACTAGTCTAAATGTTTTGTTCTCTTAAAGCACTTTTAACATAGTGAAAGAAATGTTAAATTACAGAGAGGGCAAATAAAAGAGAACAGAATAATAGAAGGACAGAGTTGGAAGGGTTCTTGGAGGTCATCTAGTCTAACCCCCCTGTTCAAGCAGGAGGCTCTATACCAGTGAGGGCGAACCTTTTTTGGCTCATGCGCCAAAAGCGGGGGGAACGCAGGGGGGGTCGTGCATGGGCGTGCCACACATGCATGCACTTTCCCCCTCTGGTTTGCTCGTAGGGTAATTTTTCGCCCTCAGGAGCCTTCAGCCCTCCAAAGCCTTCAGGGAAGCTTCCGGAGGGTGAAAAACGGTCTCAAAAGAAGGCCAAAGTCAGCTGGACATGCACGCTGGAGCTGACAGGGCAACACCTCGCGTGCCCTAACAAATGGCTCCACGTGCCACAGGTTCACGTCATGGCTCTATACCATTTCAGAAAAATGGTTGTCCAATCTCTTTTTAAAAAACTCAGTGTTGGAGCATCCACAATTTCTAGAGTTAAGTTGTTCCATTCATTAATTGTTCTGTCAGAAAATGTCTCCTTTAGTATGTTGGTTCTCTCCTTTATTACTTTCCATCCATTTTGTATCCAAACTGGAACTTGGGTCAAATTGAAAACCTCTTCAATGACAAGTTAACAAAACAGCAATCCCCATTTAATATTGTGAAATGTCTTGACACCTGTTTTGCTCCTCTAATATGCCTCCCAGGTTTTTGCTGATTAGGTTCTCAAATTTTCTTTTACTGAAGAGTTTATTATATATTGAAAGACATAAACAAACATACATATCCCTTAGTCACCTTGGATGTATAATAAATGCAACACCCAATTCCTCACATCATGCTAAGAGTATTCCTCTACAATTTCATTCTTTAAAACACTTATTTTAAATTGAATTCAATAATCAGAAGAGCAGAAGAAATTTTGGACATAGCACTATCCTATAACGTCTTACATATATTGATTATATTATAAGTTTATACTAGCAAACACATTATGGGTAGACAGAGTCTGTTATAAACTGTTCTTAAGGATTTACAAATTATGGGTAGATTTTACTAGCTAAGTGCTAAATATAGATTTGAATTACACTATTTATTGAGACGGAGCTAAGTGCTAATATTCTTAAAGCATTTTAAAAAAATCTTGACCATTTTAAAAACAATTGAAATATTCTACTATGTGTTGGAGCATATATTCACCTAAAATGCTTGTTAACTGACCCAAGTTCCAGTTTAGATACACAATGGATGGAAACTAATCAAGGAGAGAACCAACCTACTAAGGATAAATTTCCTCAGTTAGAACAATTATCGGTAATCAGTAGAATGACGCCTACAGAGAGCACGGGCGCTCTAACACAGGTTTTTAAGAAGAGATTGAACCATTTGTCTGAAATAGGGCTTGCTGCTCGAACTAGATGACCTCCAAGGTCCCTTCCACCTCTATTATTTACCTCCTATATGACAGAATCTGTTTAATTAAAATGAAGATGCATCTCCATTTGCTCCAGCACTTCCAAAGAAAATTACAAAGGTACTAGTTCTCTTTAAAATTTAAGGTAGAGAAACACTATCCATTGTAGGTTCACTATATAAAGCAGCTAGCAGGATTTCAAGAAGCTAGTATTTAGAGGACACTATCAAAATCCAAGATCTCCAGAACTGGAGATGGTGTTGCATATGTTTTTGAAAAATGAGGATTCTTCTTCCAGTAAACTTTGATTTTAATGCCATCTGCTCTCCACAACATTAGCTAAGTAACCAATGTTATACATTTTCATCACCTGGTTCCACTGACTGTGATTTACAGCATGAGACATAAAGCCACTTCTTACTTAGCAGCTACTTTGTTTATCTTATTTTATTTTATTTTAATTAAAAACATTTTCTAAACAGCATTTACAACCAAATTTCCTGTGCCTGATAACAAAAGCCTTCAGTGTGAAAATGATTATGGTCTGGTCAGGCAGCAATGCCAGATGTTTCAACCAAAGCATATATTTTTAATCACTCAGGAGGTTTTTTTTTAAATTGCTTGTATACATTGGGTGAGTTTCTCTTCAATCCATTTAGAAAACAAGTTACATATTTAATGTTTGTATGAATTTTTTTTTTTTTTTTGCAACAGAAGGGTAATTATGGTGCTGATTTTGAAAAGTTTTAAATGGGATTAAGTGTTCAGATGAATTTGAATTAAGAAAGACTTTGAAGTTAATTAAAAGGATCCTTATTCCTGGGGAAAGTTCTTTTGTTCATATTTGAGTTAATAAGAATGCTTTGAAGGTTAGACAGTAAAGGGCACCAGGTAGCTACCTTGAAGAAAATGATTGATGTTGGATCCAAGAGGTTTTTGAGCTATTTAATTCTATAACGGAATCAAAAGGTGTTATTGTAGAATATCAAGCCCCATTGTGGTTTTGGTTTTTTTCTGTACATTTTAATTACATACACATATATCAGTGCTGGGTTTCAATTTATTTTATCACCATTTCGCTTGTGCACGCTCGTGATGCTTCTGTGAACGGGCAGAAGCATCCAGATGGGTGGGCGAAGCCTCCTGCCATCACCACTACTGGTTTGCCTGATCTGGATCGAACTGGCAGAAACCCACCTCTGACATACATATGTGCACACATATATGCACACACACACACACATACAGACACACAAATATAAATATATATATAAATAATACTGGAACCATAAGGGAGTAATGGGCCCTTCATTGCACATATTCAATCAAGCGTCAGATTCCGCATATTTCTCAGGTGCTTTAATTTGGGATTCCTGAAGTGAATTTCACATAAAGAATTATCTGCCTCTTTCAATTCTATGACTTCGTTAATGGCTTCTTTAAAAAGGTTAATCTCTATCACAAAAAAGGTAGGTAGGGATAGGGCACTGCTAATTAAGATTGGAATCAGAATTTTGGTCCATGTAATATAATCATGGCAAGTTGGGTTGGGTAAGAAATATGCAGATTTAATTACATTGCAATGTAGAATATTGAATTACAAGGGTTGGAGAGCATGAACACATTCTCAATTTGAAAGTATAAAAGCCACAAGTTATTTGATTTTATCATTTGATGAATTTAGAATAAAACTTATTTTGAAACTTCCTGCCATAAATTTATTCAGAATAGCTACTGGTCAGGATTAATGAGAGTTAAATCCAAATCTTTGGTGAGCATCAATTCACCAATTCCTATTCTGGATAAATCTGGTAAAGACATTAACTACCAGTACCTGTTACTTTCTGGCGTCTTCTCCCCAATGGTCATCAAACATGTAATAATGACAACAATATCTAAAGGGCCTTGCCATAATATTTCTAGCCTAATTTTTACCAGCTATAAATTGAGTTCATGTTTTATTTCAAAGATAGTTCCATGGCTACTGCTATTTAAGATATATTAATTATTAACAGTATAGGTCTGTGCTACCTTGGATCATTTTGGTGCAATGAACAAAAATATATCTGAAAAGGTTAGGCTGATTAAGGAAAAAATTGATATAGAATCAAATGATAAAAAACATAAATATAGGTTGTTTTTTTTAAAGGTAAAGCAAATATGCAAGTTTCAGAATGCAACACTCCTCTTATTCACCTTGAAGTGACAAGGAAAACAAGACAGATACACATTTCAAGAGAAAGTGGCACGGGAAAATGAAAGCAGCCTCGATAAACAGATCTGAAGAAGACAGTAGTCAAGAGACAGATACAAGCTTGAAAGATATTTTGTAAATTATGTCATACTCTGCATAAACAATCACACCTAAAATTTTCAAAAATGTGTAAAGCTTTCCTATTTTTCAGGAGATATTTAAAAAAAAACAAATCTTAAAGTTCCTGAACCATCAAACGAAGAAAAAGAACAGGGAGACATAAACAACTTTTGATTGGCAGCTCAAGATGTCAGAACGGCATCAATCATACAGAACTAGCTTAGCCTAGAATTCTATCTGTCTCAGCTTGAGGAGAAAGTCACTTGTATCTTACAAATGTCACATTAAGACAAAAACAAAAAAAAAGAAGCCACCTTCCTGTTTCTGAATATAAGACTTAGGGGGAAAAAATGAAACATAACACTGAAAAATTTCTAAATATTCTAAGGATGGTTCTCCAGCTTCTGGCTGGAGAATTCTGGGAGCTGAAGTCCTTCAGACTTAAAGTTGCAAAGGTTGGGGACCCCTGCCCTAAAGAACATTGAGGCTGGGATATGTATACTAATTAATCTAGCATTTTAGAGATTCATTATTATTATATGTGACAGAGACACATATGAAGAGAATTAATATTTTGGCATGCATTGTACTTACATCTGTAGATGCAGATGTAAGTACAAACCACCAGTATGGAATCGGGCTATTCTTGAATTGAATACCCTATTAGCTTTGCAGGTTTTCAACCATAATTATAAAACTCCTTATCAGCTTTGCCATCAAAAATTTCAAGAAGGAAAAGTGGGCAGAAACAGGCAGAAATTTATCATATTTTCTCCTATGTAATAATAATAAGTATATAATAAAATACTAACACAAGGGGGTAATTTATCAAATGAAAATTATAATGGTTCTAATCCAAAGGAATTACCACTTACATTAACAGGTTAAACAAAGGAAAAATCAAAAGCGGGGTGGGTCGGGGGAGAGACTTTGCCAACAGGAGGAAAAATATGTCCACTAATGGACACTCTAATGGTCCTAAATTAGAGGAGGAATTTCATAGATATTAGAAGGTTAACAATGCAGAGGTTTTAAGACTACAGGAGACAGCAAGGAAGCAGGGGATCTTTTAAGAGCTGAAAAGATTTTTCTGACAGGTAAGGCTTTTATTAAAAGTTGGAGTAAAAGGTCATTGGCAGAACATGATAAAAGGGCAGAAAAATAAGAAGCAAACCATTAGGTGTTTCAAATCAAGTACTGGGAATGTGATAGAAGGCCACTATAACCACTGAAAACGGTTCACTCAATGGCTGAGTGTATGAGCATTTACTTATTTTTAGAACAGACTCTGGGGCATAGGAAAAAAGAATGGTATGTGGGTGAAAAAGAGGCAAAACACAGATTAAAATTTCTCAATGGATTTGAGAAGGAGCAGAGTTAGGGTTGATAGGGTTGATTAAAATTGATAGATAGATAGATAGATAGATAGATAGATAGATAGATAGATAGATAGATAGATAGATAGATAGATAGATATAGATCAGGGTTAGTCAACCTTTTTATACATACCGCCCAATTTTGTATCTCTGTTAGTAGTAAAATTTTCTAACCGCCCACCGGTTCCACAGTAATGGTGATTTATAAAGTAGGGAAGTCAATTAAATTTAAAAAAGGAAAGTGCTTCAGTATCAGACAAAACCCCTACTGCCCACCATGAAAGCTGGAACGCCCACTAGTGGGCGGTAGGGACCAAATTAACTACCACTGATATAGATGATATAAATATATATCAATTGTTAGATCAGACAAAGGATTCCGACTCAGGCATGGTCAAAACAACAGGAACGTTTATTCACACTATTTACAACACACACAAGATTCAACTGGCAAGGTTTCTTCTCTGGCAACCTCTTATATAGAGTTACCAGGCAGGAAACTCCTAGCAAGCAGTTGCAACATTGTAACTCCTTTCCAGACAGATTCCAGACAGCTTGTCTCTGTTAATCACTGCAGCTGCTGGCTCAGCTCCGGAATGCGGTGACTCATAGGTTACCAGACGAGTTGTCTGGGACATAGGCTTGGGGACTCAACACTCCTTCCCCCATAGTCAGTGCGCATGTGTCTAGGTTCTCTGTCCAATACAGTACATGCGCACCCGTAGTCGTTCAGATAGGCGGGGCGGTGTCGGGTCCGCCCTGACCGCCTTAGTTCTTGAGGAAGCTCCTCCCTGTGGGACACGGAGCCTTCGCCTATGTCATCGCGGCCTGCCCTCGGAGGTGGAGTCGCCGTAGGCGGCAATGCCGACCCTAGCAAGTCCGGGTGAGGGGGCGTGGCGACCGGGCTTGAGGTAGTTGGCATTTGCTGGCGAGTATTATTCTGGTAGGGTGGTTCCCCGATGGGCGAGGCCCCCAGCTGAGAGTCAGATTGGGCTGTGAGGTCCTGGCGGTCTCCCCGTGCTGTTCCCGCCGATACGAGGTCTGGACCGGCTAGGGACTCCGGGGTTCCAAACAACTGCTTGGCTTGAGCAGAGAACAACGGCCCAACGGGGGCCAACGGGCAGGAACGGCCTGGCGTGGTGACTGCTGTTTCGGGCAGGCGGCGCCTCAGTTGATCCAGGTGGCGCCGCCACTCGGATCCATCCTGAAGGCCGACTCTGTAAGAACAGGGTCCGGTTACGTCCAAAATGGTTGCGGCAATCCATCGCGGCTCCCCTGAAAAGTTCCTTGCCCAAACCAGGTCCCCAATTTCAAATAAACGAGGAGTGGGAATCTGCAGGTTGCCCCTCTGCAACCCGTCGTAATCGGGGTGCAGTCTGTCCAGAGTGGTCCGCAAGCGTCGGCCCATCAAGAGCTCCGCGGGGCTTTTCCCTGTGGCTGGGCAAGGTGTGACATGCTGTCCCAAAAGGTACGCGGCCACCCTTGCCTGCCAGTCCCCTTTATCCAAACGGGCCAAGGCTTCCTTGGCTGAGCGCACGGCTCGTTCCGCGCGTCCATTAGACGCCGGGTGATAAGGGGAGACCGGCGCGTGGCGGATCCCTTGGGTGGCCAGAAAGTCCAAGAAGGTGGAGGATTGAAATTGGGGTCCGTTTTCGGACACAACGACGTCCGGCAACCCGTGGGTCGCGAACAGACGGCGCAAGGCACGCACCGTGCTCTCCGCTGTGGTGGAAGCCATGAGAATCACCTCCACCCAGCGTGAGAACGCATCCACCACCACGAGGAAATTCTGGCCATGGAAGGGACCCGCGAAATCCAAGTGGAGCCTGGACCATGGGCACCTGGGGGTGTCCCACTCCCTCGGCGGGGAGACCGGTGGGGCCGGCCGGGACGATTGGCAGGAGGAGCAGGCGGCCACCCATTCTGCCACTTCAGCGTCCATGCCGGGCCACCAGACATAGCTCCGGGCCAATGCCTTCATACGGACGATGCCTGGGTGGTTGGCATGGAGCGACTGAAGAACCATGTGCCGGAGAGGGGAAGGGACGATGACCCGATCTCCCCAACACAAGCACCCGCAATGGAGCGAGAGCTCCAGCTGGCGTGACTTGTAAGGCCGAAAGTTTTCAGCCACACTGTCCGAAGGCCAGCCCCTCAGCACCCATCGGCAGACCTGGGCGAGGACGGGGTCTGCGCGGGTGTGAGCGGCAACGGCGGAAGAGGACAGGGGCAAGTCCGACTCCGCGACCATCAGGACAGAGAGAGCAGGCACAGGGGCCGGATCCGGCCCCGGGAGAGGGCAGCGGCTTAGGGCATCAGCATGCCCTATCTGCTTGCCAGGACGGTATAGCAGCATATAGTCATACGCTGCCAGGAATTCCGTCCAGCGGGTCATCCTGGGCGACAGGATGGGGGGTGTCGGACGGTCACTGGCCAATAGCCCAAGGAGCGGCTTATGGTCCGTGACAACAGAAAAGGTCCGCCCATAGAGGTAATTGTGGAACTTCTTAATCCAGGACACTACAGCCAAAGCCTCCTTGTCGATTTGGCTGTAGTTTCTCTCCGTTTGAGACATTGTCCGGGAGTAAAAAGCAATGGGGGCTTCCGAGCCGTCTGGAAAGACGTGGCTAAGGACAGCCCCCAGGCCAAAAGGGGAGGCATCGCACGCAAGCGTCAGAGGAAGCCTGTCATGGTACTGGACTAGTACCGCATCTGACGTGAGCATGGCTTTGACAGCCGCGAACGCGTGTGCTTCGCGGCTGCCCCAGTGCCAGGCCGCGGATCGGTCGAGCAACCGATGCAGCGGCTCGGCTAGCGATGCCTTATGGGGAATAAACGGCGCGTAGAAATTCAAAAGGCCGAGGAATGCCTGCAGCTCCGTTTTGGAGGCAGGAGTGGGGGCCTTTTGGATGGCCTCGACCTTGGAGGGGGTTGGGTGAATTCCTTGGGCGTCAATCATGAAACCCAGGAATTCCACCCTAGGCGCAGCAAACGTACATTTGCTGCGTTTCAACTTTAAACCCACGCCCCTGAAAACTCTGAGGACCTTCCGTAACGTTTTGGCGAGTTCTGATATGCTGGAAGCAGCAATCAGGACGTCGTCAAAATACGGTACAACGCCAGGGAGCCCATGGAGCAGTCGCTCCATGAGGCTCTGGAAGATTCCCGGGGCTACGGACACGCCGAATTGGAGACGGCGACAGCGGAAAGCCCCACGGTGGGTCACGATGGTCTGCGCTTCCGCAGCCTCGTCATCCACCGGGAGCTGTTGGTAGGCCTGCGCCATATCCAGTTTCGCGAACACTCGACCTCGTCCCAATGAGTGGAGTAGGTCTTGCACCACCGGAACTGGGTATGGGTTCGCCTGAAGCCCGAGGTTGATCGTCGACTTATAGTCGGCGCAGATCCTCACGGACCCGTCGGGCTTAATGGGGACCACAATTGGGGTCTCCCATTTCGCCTGATCGACGGGTTCGAGCACGCCCTGCGCCACCAATCGATCCAATTCCGCTTCAACCTTGGGCTTCAGCGCGAACGGCAGCCTGCGGGCCTTCAAGCGGACTGGAGCAACCTGGGGGTCCAAATTTAGGGAAACTGGAGTGCCTTTGTACGTTCCTAAGCTGCCATCAAAGACGTCGTTGAACTCTCTGATTACTTCGTCTACCGGAGAACTGGCTGGCACGCTGTGTACTCCTTGGACTGACAGTCCCAAGGCTGGAAACCAGTCCAATCCGATCAAGGCAGCTAGGGGTTTGGCCACTACCAGGATGGGAAGGGATCCGTGGAAGGGGCCGTAGTCTACTCTCACTCTGTGCAGACCTAGAATGGGAATTTGTGAGCCCTGGTAATCTTTCAGGATCGTCGCCGTGGGGCCGAGATCCCGCTTCCTGAGCTTGGGGCAAAGCTTAACTAAATGCGCCCAGGACATGAGTGATCTAGAGGACCCTGAATCTATTTCCATTTTTACCCCCACCCCCTCTAAGCAAACCACTGTTGACAGTCTCCTACTCTCTGCCTGGTCGTAGCTTAGAGCTGGGGGCATCTCCGCCAGCGCGAAGCAGTCGGTCGGCTGTGGCTGGTAGCGTCCTGAACGCTTCTGCGACCCTCGTTGTCCTGGTGGAACGGTTCTGGAGGCGGCAGCTGGCGTTGTCGCTGGAGCGGCAGCACGGCACACAGCTGCTAGGTGTCCTTTCCTGCCACATCTGCGGCACACCGATGCCTTGAATGGGCACTCTGGTCTCTGGTGGGCCCCTCCGCAGCCTAGGCAGTTCCCGGACTTCTGCTGCGGTGTGAATGCGCGATTCGGCACGCGCCCGGTCACCCTCATGCAGTCCCCACGGTCATCCTCCTCCAGCTCATCCAGCGGCGCTATTTCGTCTACCAGACACGCTCGCGGAGTGGGGAAAAGAGGAGGGCGCGCGCGGCCCATGTCGGATGTGGAGATCTCCGACAATTCTGTCGCACGTGCTTCTTCCACCGCTTGCTCGAGAGTCAGGACAGTTTTTGAAAGCAAGCGGCGCTTTAGGCGGATGTCTCTTACGCCGCATACAAACTGCTCCAGTAGGGATTCCTCCAGGAAGCCAGCAGGGAACTCGCAGGGGATTGCGGTCGCTCTCAATTTCTGCAGGAACTCGGCTACCGACTGTTGCGGCTGTTGCACACATTGCCTGAATGCATAGCGATGCGCTATGCGGGAAGGCGCCGGCGCGTAGTGTGCTCTCAGGCGGCCCAGGAGATCGTCCCACGGCACTTCGTGCACCGCTGCGGGTGCTGCTATGGTTCGGGCGGTAGCAAACAATTCAGGGCCGCCGCACTGGAGGAATAGGCTCAGCTTCCTGGCAGGCGCGAGTTCGCCGTAGTCGCTGGCTATCAAGAAGCACTCGAACCGGGCTAAGAAGGAAGCCCATTGTTCCTTCATCGGGTCGAACGGTGCAAACGGAGGCATTGTCGCCGTAGCCATGGTGAGGCTGTGCGTCGCGCTGCGCTCTGTTGTTGAAGTATTCGTTACCCGTTGCGTTCTAAGGCCACGGCCTGAATCCCACCTTCGTCGCCAGTGTTAGATCAGACAAAGGATTCCGACTCAGGCATGGTCAAAACAACAGGAACGTTTATTCACACTATTTACAACACACACAAGATTCAACTGGCAAGGTTTCTTCTCTGGCAACCTCTTATATAGAGTTACCAGGCAGGAAACTCCTAGCAAGCAGTTGCAACATTGTAACTCCTTTCCAGACAGATTCCAGACAGCTTGTCTCTGTTAATCACTGCAGCTGCTGGCTCAGCTCCGGAATGCGGTGACTCATAGGTTACCAGACGAGTTGTCTGGGACATAGGCTTGGGGACTCAACATCAATGATAGACAAAACCAAGTTTTATAGCTTACCAGTGGAATATATAGACAGTGACCTGGAAAAAGAAATAATGGGGGGAAATGTATTGTTAACTCCAGAAGGCATTTTGGTAAGGAGGGAAAATATCCTACATGCGTAGTTAGGAAAATAAATTAAAAATTTTATAAGATAATAAATAAACCCTAAGATCTTTAAACATGGTTGCCTTGAAACTCAGAATTCTGCCTTCTCTCTTTACTTACTGTTGCATAAAAATATTAGATCCTTCTGGTTAAAATGAATTTTCAATGAATAATTAAGTGAATAAAGCTGACACAATCACTATATGGTACAAGGGTATAGACACTTTATTTTTACACCTATCTGTGTGCTTATTATTTAGGCACAATTTTTATAGATTGAAAAATGAAAATAAGAAGTATGGCAGGTATAAAAAATTATTCAATACCAGTTTACCTATGAAGTTGTTAATAAGCCCCCCCCCCAAAAGTGATTGATTCATTAGACCTCTATAACTTGTGTCTTTGAAACTTGAAAGAATAATTTTTCATTAGCTATAATTAAGATTCCCATATACTAAGAAAAATGAGTCTTATAACCCAAATAATATACTTTTCTTAGTCCACTTAACTTGAACACACGTTTAATCTAGTATTTCTCTTTGTACTTAATCAATTTTAATTATATTTATTACAAATTGTACATGCCTTTAGCCTATGGATTCAATGAGTTACCTCATACCTCACATCATTTTAATTAGTATTAGATATAACTTCTTATTGACTTTGGTAACTTAAGGACTTTCATTGGAAAAGTTGGGAAAGATTGAAGGCAAAAGGAAATGAGGACACCAGAGGATAGATAATGTCATCCATGCAGAGAGGATGGATTTGGGTTGTCTCTGGCAGACAATGGAATATGAGGGGGGGCTCGTGTGCTGTGGCCACTGTCAGACATGGTTTAGCGACTGAACCACAACAACAAAGTAAAGAAATTTTACTCAAAAATGTGCAAAATAGGGGGCTGGATAAAGTATGTCAAAAGACCCTAATGCATAGATACTCTAATGGTACCTATGAAACTAGATACCAGATTTTGATCATTTCACTCAAAATGATCATATTCTCTGATAGTTCACTTTGTTCAATAGTTTGATTGTTTTCTTTTTTTTTTAGGTATTATTGAGGAGCTGAATTTGGAACCAATCAATTCAGGAACTTTGCTTCACTGGCTTGTCTAAGAACTGCAATCACTTAGGATTTTACAGATTGCTACTTATTATTATTGATTGTGTTCTGTCTTTTCTTGTCTACCTGTGCATGCATGTATGACTTATCATTCCCATTTCAAGGTCCTCAATTTTTTTTTCAAAGATTCTGCTTTTCTACACAATTAAACTCCAAGCAATTCCTGGATCGATTTTCTGGTTTCACTTACTAACATGTACAAGCCTCACAAAGGAGTTTGAGAATTTCCAGACCACCAAATTTATTGTAGGAGATGTGCAAGAGAACTGCACTCCTAGAGGTGCTATCTTGCTTGTGAGCGAGCTAGTTCCATTTTTACTATCTGTCCTAAAATGCATTAACTATAACTGGAGAACGTTTCAATAATTTGTTGAAACTCTGTCAACACTGATTCTGAGAAATGGGCAGAGCCTTCCACTTCTTGAAAAATATTTTCCCACCTCATCCTGCTTTTAGCCTTGCTAAAGCTTTAGCTCTGCTGGATAAAATTGCAAGGGAGATAATTGGCAAAAGTAAGATATTCCCCAATGTTGCTTTCTGTCTTCATTGATGCTATAAACGGGGAAATATTTTTGGGGTTTTACATTTTAAAGCAAATTGATTTAGATCATATTTTCCAAATTAATATACAGACTGGAATACAATTATTTTTACTTTTCACATTTCACAAAATACCGCAGTGAAATTCTATACTGCAGTGCAGTAAAAAAAATACAAATGTACAAGCAAAGAAAGAAAAAGTGGCACAGGTATAAATACATTAACAGGACATTAAGGGAAATGCAAACCACCCCCCTAAACTCTTTATATTTTAATGCTGTCTTTTCATAGAAACATAGTCAAACTGAAAACGAAAGAAGTATTGTTTAAAAGTTACAAATATTTTGTTTGTTTGTTTTAAAAAGAGATCATCCACTCCTAGTTGGGCACCATGCTGTTGGCCTCTTGGAGACAGGGCTGTACCTCTAGTGTGGGAGGAGGAAGAGGGGTCCTTCTCAAAAGATTGTTCCCAGATCAATTATTTTAGACAATTATCTTCCTGGGTCAATCTTTTGTTTTTAGAAGGTAGTCAGGCCTCAATTGCAAAGGACCCTGGAGGAAGCAAGTATATTTATTACAAATTGTAATAAACCATGGCAACTTTCAGTTAGGCAGACTTCAACTCCATTAATTCCCTAGTCAGCATGCTGGAGAAACACTGATCTAGACTTTCAAGTCAGGTTTCAGGTTGGTGTTCAATAAGGACACCACTTTAATTTGGCTTGTTGATGATTTGGAGCAGAGCTGAGGTAGGAGTGGTGCATTCATCCTTGTGTTATGGACCTGTTAGCAGCATTCAAAACCATCAACCATAGAATCTTTCTGTAATGGCTATGGTTTGGTTCCAGCTAGTGTTAGCAGGGGTATGGGAAAGACTGCTCCTGTCACTGTGTCACTATCAATTCTATCTAGCAAAGTCCATGGCAATGGACTGAGACAGTGTGTGTCTAAAAAAAATCTCCAGGGCACCATGTTCTTAATTCCTATGAATAGTCCTATAATGTTCCTTAAGTCCTATAAATATACAATTGTGGCACAGTAAATTATTTGAAACTCAGTAATCAGATTACATCTAATGACAACTTTGAGAATTTCCATTATATGTTATTGTAATATCCCACACCAACTTTCAGAATCTCCTTTTCTCCTATTAGATTATTCAGAGGACTCTACTAACAGAACATATAACTTTGCTGTGCTAAACCCTGAAAAAGATGGCATAAAAATGTAAGAAATGCCACTTGTTGCTTTTATTCTCAGTGACATAAAAATTCCAAATTACTAGTTCTGTGCTTCGTTATTCCCATCACTCCTACAAATAGATCATATTCCCATCACACTCCTACAAATAGATCATATTCCCATCACTCCTACAAATAGATCATAGAGGACTGGAGACTAAGACATATGAAGAACGGCTGCAGGAACTGGGTATGTCTAGTTTGATGAAGAGAAGGACCAGGGGAGACATGATAGCAGTGTTCCGATATCTCAGAGGGTGCCACAAAGAAGAGGGAGTCAAACTTTTCTCCAAGACACCTGGGGGCAGGACAAGGAGCAATGGGTGGAAACTAACCAAGGAGAGAAGCAACTTAGAACTAAGGAGAAATTTCCTAACAGTAAGAACAATTAACCTCTGGAACAGCTTGCCTCCAGCAGTTGTGAATGCCCCAACCCTGGAAGTCTTTAAAAAGATGTTAGACAGCCATTTGTCTGAAATGGTATAAGATTCCTGCCCATGCAGGGGGTTGGACTAGAAGACCTACAAGGTCCCTTCCAACTCTGCTATTGTATTGTATTGTATTGTATTGTATATTGTTATTTTACGAAATAAAAATATATATTTACTGTTTACATACCTTTTATGGATGGCTATCGTGTTTCAAAATGTAGCTGTCTTAGAAATATCTCAAAAAGCATTTACCTTGTATTCCTCACTACTAATTCAAAAATACAATCCTGTTCTTTCTTCACAACTATAGCTCAAAGATATTTATGCTACTATTTTTATCTTTCTTATCAAGCTTGAATTTATGTACATGGTTGCCCACCTCTTTATATTCATCTGCAACTTCTGGGAATATGATATACAGAGGCTAAGACTTCAAAATACTGTACTGGTACAATGAGGGAAAAGTAAGACCTTTAAAGTCTTCCCTCCTGTGACAAATTTCTAGTCAATATCAGCTGATGTTTTCCAATAGCATCAATTATACCGAGATATTTATTATATGCATTTCATCTTCACACTGAAGCAGTCACAAGCCCTGAAGTATCATTACATCCTTTGGGAGACATCAACCTGTGGTAATAAATTTTAAATATTAGTCAGAAAGGAGATTTAAATTGAACAAGCACAGTGGCTTTTTCCTATTAATCTTGGTCAACAAAACAGGACAATAAATTATGTTCTGTTCCTTGCCATGAAAGCCCTGCTCACAGCCTGCATTAGTGACTTGAGGAAGCAAGTAATAAACTGTCTTTCAGGATGCAACAAGGCTGTTCATATTATGTAAGGCTAAGACATTAAATGCAAATAGCAAGAATACCGAGTATTAGAAATAAATTTAAAACATGGGCAGGTTTCTAAAGGGCAGCAAAAGTTCATATTTGTACATTATTTAAAAGCATTGATTGGATTAGTCAGTGAAATGCCTTTCCCAATCTGCCATTCCCAATCTCAAGGTATCTGTGAGATTGGGGGCTTTTAGTCCAGTATAACTGAAGAAAATCACATTTGGAAATTTAATAGACAAATATCATGTCATCTAAGATAATTTTCTTCTTGAGTTCTATTCCTTAGAACTGTTATGAAAACTGTATTTTTTTTTAAAAAAATGCATTTTTGTTAATAAAGGCCAATGAGAACTGTACCCATTGGCAGCTGTAAAAGAAGGTATGCATTAATGTACCTATGCTTATGATCCATTACCAATTTATTATTATTCCCTGTAAAGCAGGATGAATTTACAGGGGAACGGAATTTCTCCTTCTGTCTTTCTGAATTATTAATTTCACTTTAGTATTAAAAACTAGTTGGCTGATCAAAATCTGACCTAAAAGCTAAATGTCAAGCTTTCAAAAGCTTGATAAAAAAGACATTTAAGTTTCTCTTACCAAGAGATACCATTCCCTAAGTATTATTCTAGCTACTCATCTTGAAGATGTTTCTGTAGAGCAGTAGTTCTGAACCTGTGGGTCATGACCCCTTTGGGGGTCGAATGACCCTTTCACAGGGGTCGCCTAAGACCATCGGAAAACACATATTTCCGATGGTCTTAGGAACCGAGACACCAATTTTATGGTTGGGGGTCACCACAACATAAGGAACTGTATGAAAGGGTCACAGCAGTGGGAAGATTGAGAACCACTGCTCTAGAGCAACTTTTGGTTATGAAAGGAATGTTTGGAAATTAATACCATTTTCTCACCAAATATAACGTAAGAGTTTTCTGCTAGAAGATTCCATGGATTAGAGCTGGTTTCATCGTAAGCATGAATAAGATCATCATTCTATAATTTATTTAAATATATTTTCTTCAAGCTGGTTAATATGAAAAACTATCTTGTTATACAGAGCCTGCTATATCATTCCTGGCTGATATTACTAAACTATTACATTTAGTTTTAAACTTTTAGATGTCTGTAATACTGTTGGAAAATGTCAACTACACAAATTACTGTTTATATTTTACAATCTCACATATGATAGATGTAAAAACTCTATACTTACCTGTTAGAATGTTAGGTTTTTGAGACTAAAATAAATTCCTTCATAATTTTTATAACATTTTACTGTGATTTTGTTACCATTTTCCCCTTAAAATATTTCAGTTTATTTTTCAATTGAATTGTACAATTAATTTGTATTAAAGTGTAAAAACTCAAGAAGTATGAGAAACACTGAAAACTATTCTCATAAAGCCCAGTCCAACACAATACCACAAAAAAAGAAAAAACCAGCATTTCTGCACAAAGGTTTCTCTGAAAGACAAAAAGGATGAGTACAAAACTGAAAGACAAAAAGGATGAGTACAAAAAAATGGAATGAGAGACACATAACTAAGGCAGACTATCAGCTGATAGGCTGAATTTGTAAAGATGAAGTTAGGAAAGCAAAGGCTCAGAATGAACAAAGACCTGCAACAAAAATCAAAGACAATGAAATAGTTTCTTTCAATATATAAATAACCAAAAAAAAAAAATCAAGGAAATAGTTGATTTACTTAAGAGAGAAGGAGTGAGGAAGTAACAGGCAGTAGAGAGAAAGCAGAGCTGCTTAACTCATTCTTTGCATCAGTATTCATGCAAAGCCCACCAAAAACAAAATGTGAAAGACAGACTAGAAATAAAAGTTAACATAAGTAAGAAAATGGTAAGAGAACAGATGCCTGGTTTTGATGAGTAAAATCACTGGGACCTGCTGGATTACATTCCAGAGTTCTGAAGGAGCTGGCAGATATTATCTCAGAACCATTGTACCATATCTTTAAAAACTTTTGGAGCACCAGGAAACAACCAGAGGATTGGAAAAGAGATGATGTGGTTCCCATCTTCAAAAAAGGAAAAAACTAGATTCAGGAAACTACAGACCTAACATCAATACTTAGGAAGGTGCTGAAAAAAATAATTAAAACATAGATCTGTGAACATTTAGAAACAAAGTTATAACTAATAGCCAGCACGGTTTATTAAAAACCGATATTGTTAAACCAATCTTATTTTGTTATTTGACATTCTTTGACTATGAAATTAGTAGATCAACAACATGCTGTGGACATAGTATACTTAGACTTCATCAAGGCATTTGACAATTTACCATAACCTACTTCTTGGTAAACTAGAGAAATGTGGAATAGACAGATTCACTACCAGATGGATTTGTAATTGGTTGACAAACTTTACTCAATGAGTTGTCCTTAATGGTACTACATTTGCATGGAAGGAAGGAAGCAGTGGGTACCACAAGGTTCTGTCTTAGGGCCAGTAATCTTCAATATCTTCATAAATGTCTTAGATAAGGGAACAGAAGGGGAACTCATCAAATTTGCAGATGACATTTAGCTGGCAGGAGTAGCTAACATTGCAGAAGATAAACTCAGGATCCAAAAGGATCTTGACAGACTTGAACAATGGGCCCTAGCCAACAACATGAAACTTAATTTAGACAAACACAAAGTTTTACAATAGGCAGGAAAAATCAAAGGTACAAGTATAGTTCAGGCGACACTTGGCTCAAAAACCATAATCGGGACCTTGGAGTCCTAGTGGATAATCACTTAAATATGAGACAGCAGTGTGTGGCAGCAACCAAAAAAGCTAATACGGTCAATACCAAAAGCAAATATAATGCCCATAGATAGTTGAATAACCAATATAGGGATCTATCCCAGGAGTAGATAAATTATTCTTGAGATCAAATATATAATATACAGCAGGTAAGGTTTTCTTTGTGAAGCTGTTCAATGCTATGTTCAGAACATCACAAGATACAAAAACGTAAATTTCTATGAGAGATTGACTCTTACAGCTAAGTAGGTCAACAAGAAGTATGCAATACAGTGAAGAAATAAATAGATCTTCAGATTCTCTCCTCCCTTCTGCTGTAAAGATTGAAATCTACTTAAGGAATAAATCACTTTGACAATTAACTGCAAGATCACTGTACTCCTGAAATCAGTTTGCCAAGCTGAAGTAATGTATGTAACCCCTTCAAGTTAATCAAGTTTAGAATAAAATTTGGGTGGCAATGTTTTAAGGCCAGGAGAATATTAATCTTTGGATCTTCTTCTTGTTTGGGTATTCTATGTAGAGTAGACTGATGTTTTGAAGCATGATGAAGAACTTTTCTATTTTCTGATATATTTTTAACAGCTACATCTACCTAAATCTCACTTGATTTGCCTACTATACTCTCCCCGTCTTCAATTCCTCCTGGAGTTCCCTTCATGCAGCGCCTTATCCCACTTCATTTCTTTCTTTCCTCTTTAAGAAACATTATGGGTCTCTCTGAGTGAAAATACTTCTACTAGTTTCTTTCCCTGCTATTTTCTCAAACTGTGTTTATCACCTCCAGGCATAATTTGTATTCTGGAAAGTCATATGACAAGATGGCAGACAGCATTCACTGGCTTCATTCTATCATAAAGTTTTTAGCAGATGATAGATTTGGCACAATTATATAATGCTCCCAGGGCAGTAATTCTGACCAGGGCTTTTAGAAAATAGGTGCTTAGAAATAAAAGAGCAGCAGAATTCAAAACATTTCAAGTTCACAATGTATTATTCAATATTTACTAGACTTTTTTAAAGCTTAAAATAATTGTTAGAAATCTTTGTTTAAAGCTTGGAATGGGACCATTTCAAGTTAGTTTAGTTTATTGGTTTTTAGGACCAAGTTCAGGACATTTCCAAATTGTTAGAACAATATCAGAACATTTTGGGTAAAGATAACCAGCTGTTCTTAGCTCATATCATATCTTTCCTCAAAAATCTATTTTAAAAGGCCCAGAAAGGAAAATGAACAAAAGAATAGCCGTTTCATTGACACAATAAAACCTTACCAGAAATAAAGGGCAACAGCAAATTCTCAATCAGGTATGCCTACAGTTACCTCAATCAGGTAACACATAGAGCCATGATGGCAAACTTATGGCACGGGTGCTACAGGTGGCACATGGAACCATTTATTGGGCACGCAAGGTGTTGCCCTATCAGCTCCAGCACGCATCTGTGCACTGGCCAGCTGATTTAGGCCTTCTTTTGAGGCCATTTTTCACCCTCTGGAGGCTTCAGGGAAGCTCCTGAAGCCTCTGGATGTGGGAAGGAGGCTGTTTTCACCCTTCCCAGGCTCCTAGAAAGCCTGGGGAGGGCAAAAAAAGTGCGCCAAAAGCAGGGAGTCGCACATATAGCATTATGGGTGTGGCACACCCATGCATGACCTACCTGCGCTCTCCCTGCTTTTGGCACACGAGCCAAAAAAGGTTAGCCATTACTGACATAGAGTATATCACCTGGTGTAACAGTTTATTCACCTGCTAAAAGTTAACTTTTCTTTTAAGTTTCTAAAAGTCTAAAGTCTATAGAAATTTCCAAGTTTTCTTTGGTCCTGAAGATTGATAATTGCAACTTCTTTAGATTGCCAGACTCTACAAATTCCATGCAACATTTTATACATAATCTGGTTAATGCCAACATCTTTGTATGCTTTATTATTTATTAGTATATTTAGGAGTAAAATAACTATTTTAATAATTTAAGATAAGGCAAATGTTTTCAAGCCAAATGCATCTGCAATCTGATTATTCAGCCCTTCAAAAGAAAGAGGAGACAGTAGAACCACACTGCCTGTACTCACTTGTGCATATATGTGTTCATCATTGCTTAATTCACCTGTTCTCTTGCTAAAATCAATTTCATCTTGCCAGAGACTGGTACTTAATAATATTGTATACTTGGGCTCCTTGCAAATAAAGAATAGTGATGATTAAAAGAAAATGGTATTAGTAGTTTACAAATTGTTTTTCCCTTTACAAGCAACAGCTGCAAATTTAAATAATAGTTCACACTGAGTCTGATATCAATTTAGTACCAAGTATATTGTCCTTCTGCTGCACCATTATTAGCAGCCAGTTAGTAGTTTCCGCATGAAGTACGGTAAGTAAATGCACGAAGACATAAGAACTGTCCAGCTGTATTAGGAAAAAAGCCCACAGTAGTAGAGCATTTACTGTCCAGAGAGACTTTGAAAGTCCTTCATAAGCAGGAAACAGACATACTTCTTCATTATTCTTCCCCTGCAACTAGTACTTGGAAGCCTGCTAACCCCAACCCAGCGTTTCTCAAATAGTGGGGTGCGCCCCCCAGGGGGGGCGCGAGGCTCTGTAAAGGGGGGCGCGTTTGATGGTTGGACTCCTGGGCTCTGCCGATTCCCTTTCTCCCTCCTCCTCCCTCCCTCCACAGCCGGCATGCTGGCCACTCGTCGTCTTCCAGGGACTGCCGTTCCTCACACACACGCATGCACGCACGCACACACAAACACGGAGGCTTCTCAGCTCCTGAGCGAGCGAACGAGCGATCAAGCACAGCGGGTGGCCGGGGCAGGCTAAGGCGGGTGAGCCGGGCTGAGGAGACTCCGCGGGGAGTGGGGGCGGGGCGGGGACGACGACACACAGACAGAGAGAGGCACAGACACAGAGAGAGACAGGGAGGGAGGGAGGAATCAGAGAGTGACAGACACACACACACACAGACACAATGATAGATGGGCAGACGAAGGAGAGACAGACAGAGATAGAGAGAGAGAAAGAAAAAGAAAGAAAGAAAAAAGTGGGAGAGAGAAAGAAAGAGAGAAAGAAAGACAGAGAGAGAGAGAGAAAGAGAGAGACAGAAAGGAAAGAGAAAAAAGAAAGAGAAAGAAATTTCTTTCTTTTTTTATTCTTATACGTTAATAAGGATACAGTGTTATGCAGAGGTGTACTTATACCAATTTTATAGCAAATGATACTATTTACAGTCGCGCGGGGGCGGGGGGCGCGAAATGTTTTCTTCTTCCTAGGGGGGGCCTGACAGAAAATAATTGAGAAGCACTGCCCCAACCCAACTCTAATAAGTCTTAAAGACTCATACCCATTGATAGATATATCCCCCTCCTTAATTTATCTAATCCGGTCTGAAAGACATCCAATTTAGTGCACAATACTTCTTATTTATGAGCTGCACTTTATTTTGTCTGTTCCAATCTCCTTTTAGACAGACGCGGTAGCTCAGTGGCTAAGACGCTGAGCTTGTCAATCAGAAAGGTCAGCAGTTCAGTGGTTCAAATCCCTAGTGTCACATAACAGAGAGAGCTCCCATTACTTGTCCCAATTTCTGCCAACCTAGCAGTTTGAAAGCATGTATAAATGCAAGTAGAAAAATAGGAACCACCTTTGGTGGGAAGGTAACAGCGCTCCGTGCACCTTTGGCCACATGACCATGGAGATGTCTTCGGACAGTGCTGGCTCTTCAGCTTTGAAACGGAGATGAGCACTGCCCCCTAGAGTCGAGAACAACTAGCACATATGTGCGAGGGGAACCTTTACCTTTACTTTAATCTCCTTTTATTCATTGGATGATTCCTGTTCCTGTTTTTTCTGAATTCAGCTATATTATATCCTTTTTTCCAGAATTGTATACATAACTGTAGATGCACTGTCATGGCTATGGACAAGGATATTACAATATTGTCCATTTTATTTTCATTTTATTTTCATAATGAATTTTAGTGTGGAGTTTACACACTGATAACCACTGAGTTGAACTATATACCGTGATCCAAGATCTTTTTTCCTGGGTACTATACAAGACAGCAAAGACCCAAACAGTATATATAGTTTGGGGGGTTTGTTTCAAAGTGCATCAACTAACAGTTATTTAGAATGAAACTTTTTTGCCAGTTGATAAAACATTTTGGATCTCTTCATACTCATTTTGATTTTACTACCTGCATAGTTTGGTGCTATGGTGGTGTAGTGGTTAGAGTGCAGTTCTGCAGGCTACTTCTGATCACCAACCACTGTTGAATCCAAGAGCTGCTGATACTCTCAAAACATTTCAAAAATTGGTTAGGCGGGATTTAACTGAAAAATCCGCAACAATTTTTCTTTAGCAAAGCTTCTTTTGGATAGCTTGTTTCCGCCACTGGATTACTACTTCTACCTATTCGCCTGGGCAATAATTGTCTGGGTTTATTTTTACTCCTTTTCAAAAAATTATGGGTGATTAAAACAGTGTCTGCAGACTCATTAAGTACCTTAATGTACTCTGAAATAATTCATTTGTACCAAATATATATCACATCTTTAGTTCAAGGATATATTTGATATTGCATTTCAGTTTTGTTTGTATTTAAATCTATTCTGTCAACAATGGATCCTTCTAGTTTTCTTTTTTTTTTTAAATTAAGAATCTTCATGTATTTCTACATATAGCCATATAGCTAATGTGTGTGAATATTCGTCAACTTATGACCACAATTGAACACAGAATTATAGTCTTAAATTGTGGTGGTTGGTAAGCAGGTCAAGTGACCACATACAATTTTATGCCTTTTGTAGCAGTTGCAATTGCAACCAATCCATAAAATAAGTGCTAAGAATAGGAACAGCAGCTAACATTAAAGATACTTGTTTTTTATTAAGGCATAGTTAAAAACTAGTTACCCAAAGCATGTCAATCAAAATATACAGAATACAACAGAAAAAGAAAGCAATATAAATGAAATGTTTAATTAATAGTTAAAATGAAATAAGTGGCTATGCTCCCAAATCAGCATACAACAGTTTTTATCCTCTATGTTATGGTTAAACTACTAAACCTCTAAAGAGGAATCACAATCACTTAAAACTAAACAGCTCTTTTAGAGGTTAGAGGATATGAAGTCCAGGTGTAATGCTTGACATAAAAAACTTCATTGGACAAAGATATTTGCAAAGGATTATATCTTATTTAGAAGGTAATTGTAGCTTAATTTAAAATCCGGGAGAGCAAATATTAAACCTGGTCATGGATAAAGTTCTCCTGTACAAAATAGCTGCAATATTTATAAAGTTCGAATGAAAAGATTTTCTAACAAAGTCACAATTACAATTATAGAAAACCTCCAATTGTTTTTAAGGTCAAGGTCACAAACTTTTTTTTAAAATCTAGGCTGGCTATTTTAAAATCCAGTCAAAACTGGGTTGACAGGTCATATTATCTAAAGTTTGTGTCACTCTGTTCTTTGCAGAAGTTGCATTATTGTCATCGAGAGGTTGGCAGGTCAAGAATCATTAAGGGGCATTTCCAAAGATCTGTTTGAATTTACTATCACAATATGTATGTATGTGTGTATGTGTGTATGTGTATGTATCATTACAATTTACTATTAAAAATAACTAGCATATTACTATCTAAATGTAATGCTCAATTGGGTGACAGGAAAATAAACAGATTTTTTAAAACAAATTTATTTAATAGGATTTATAAATTCTATCATTCCAGAAGCTTTAGGTGGTATACAATGTCAGACACAATGCAAAGAACAACATAATCATAATACAACTGAGAATTAATTCTGGAAATGATAGAAGGATATATTTTACAAATTTTACAGACTGATTAACATATAGAGTCAGTGAACTGGAGAGCATCCAAGTGTCTAGCAGTTTAGGTAAGTTGGACAAAATGCTTGGTTTTTTGTTGTAATAAGTCTAAATGAAGGCTTTCATGTTGTAAGTAAATATTTCTTCTCCTTACATACAACCTTTAATTTATCGGTCCCTTTCTCAATATTTGCTATTAACAATAAGCATGATTTCTTCAGCTTTGGAAATTGAAAAAAAGAAATTCAGGGACTATAGGTACACCATGTATTAACCACTCTGAAATATAATTATTTAATGTAGAAACATATGTAATGAAGTTCCTTTTGTTTCTTTAAGGGTTAAAACACTAAATTTAAAAAAGACTTAGGTTTATAAAAATATGCTTGACATATTTTGATGATCATTTACAGCCCCCAGTCCATGGCATGCCAGGAACCAGGCCACGCAAACAAGCGAAGCACCGTTCATGGGATGCAGGCAGCATGGAAAACCACACCCTCTCCAGTCCGCGGTAAAACCTTTCTCCATGGAACCAGTGCCTGGTGCCCAAAAGGTTGGGGGACATTGATTGACAGTATCAAAATTAAAAGATAAATTTTCAAATTTAATTAACATGAGTTATTTCTTCTCAAATATTACTGCAGATTAGTTCAGTCACTTTTCCGTTCAAAATCCTAGCAATCCTTTGGAGATAGGTTAACAGCATGGGTAAATAATTTTTGTTGACGTAAAATAGTAATAGCAATAGCACTTAGACTTATATACCACTTCATAGTGCTTTACAGTACTCTCTAAGAGGCTTAAAGTGTCAGCATCGTTCCTCCAGCAATCTGGCTCCTCATTTTACCAACCTTGGAAGGATGGAAAGCTGAGTCAACCTTGAGCCTGGTGAGATTCTATCTGCCAAATTGCTGGCAGCCAGTGATCAGCAGAAGGTAGCCTACAGTACTGCACTCTAACCATAGCACACTGTGGCTCATAGTTAGTCCTTGACTTACTACCATTCTTTGAAGTTATAGCAGCAGTGACAGAAGTGACTTATAACAGGTCCTTGCACTTGTGGCCATCAGTATTCCTGTCATCATATGATCAAAATTTGAGCACCTGGCCATCAACATGACTGCAATATTTTGGGATCACATTATTACCTTCCTAGGGGACATGACAAGCAAAATCAATAGAGCAAGTTGGATTTGTTTAATATCTGTGCAATTCACTTAATAATTATAGTGATTTACTTATGACCATAGCAAAAAAAAAAAAGTGCAATCAGGCATGAATCACTTAATGACCACATCACTTAATAATGTAACTTCCATCTCAACTCAGGATGACTTTGTAACAAAATCCATATCTGCAACTATCACATAGGAAACTTTACCACCTGCAAATAGCAACTAACATATATGTCAGGTTGAAAAAAGACTAAGATTCATAAAGCAGCTTACTATGAAATAAATTTTGATTATTTTAATCAGAGTATATCAGGGTAAATGATTTACTGATTTAGTTGAGCATGTATCAATTTCATATTTCAATGAGAGCAGAAACTTCTATCAAAAGTTCATGACAACTTTCCATGTCTTTCTCAATCATACTATGCAAATGTTCAATATGCTTAGAAGACTGGATTTTTTTTGCAACAGCTGTCATGATTTAATTTATCCAGTTCCAGCAAAAGCATCACTTGATGTGACAGCTTTGCATGAAGGAAAGACATCCTTCTTTTCTTTCTTGACAGTGGTTTTCAATTACGAGTTACATTGACAAAATTCAGCAGGAATGAAGAAATAAATAAAAAGGAGTGAGTTTGTGAATCCAAATTATTAAACATCCCGAGGATGCCTGTGCGAGTGACAGTTGCCAAAGCTTGTTATTTGGTGACAATGGACACTGAGGAAGGGAAATATTTCTCTTATGGAATGGAAGTTTTAATCCATGTTGCTGGTGCACAGAGAAAAGATCCATAACCATTAACCCTAAATTTCTCCAAGTATTAAAAAATGTTTTCCTTTAGTCTAACATACAACCAGAAAATTGTTCATATCATGTCTTATAAGTGAGTTAAACACAAGTTCTACAATTAGCATTGAGTCAGCCTGGTGCTGTTTCTTGTACCAAACAGGATTTTCTTTTCAATTATTAGCTTAACATTTGAAATAGCACCCAACTAATAGACTGCAACTATGACTTCATTCAAATGACCTTTTAAAAAGAGTAATATCTTGTATGTGATTGGCTCACAGAAAGATTTCTGGGTGGATGCATTACCTGAAGCTTGAGTTTAAACAACTTCAAAACATCTCAGGAAAGACTTGTAAAATATTGTGTACATTTTAATTGATATTATTGCACTTTAGATATTATATGTTATGAGCTGGCAATATAACAATTTGGAAAAACAACAACTAAATATTCACAAAATGATTAGTAAGAGCTCAAATAACATGTTAAAGCTGCTGGAAACCAGAAATTATGTACACAGAGACAGAAATGTGTACTCCAGGTAATATGAAACACTTTGTGATCTATAATAATTCCTTTGAGAAGCTACCTTACAATCCGGCCTTTGAAGTACAACACAGGAAAAAGGTGAAATGCTAGCAATTTATCATAAGTAGCAATTTGGGGATAGAAGGCCGACTAATATTCAGTTTTCATATTAATTTAACAAGGAAAAAGTACTAGAAAAAGTTTTTTTAGTTAAAGTTCTCCAAAGCCCAGTCCCAATTCATATATTGAAAGTGACTGGCCTAGTTAAATGAAGACTTCATTTAATCTGATAAACTCAGATTGGATTTGTCCACATGTATTAGCAGTTGTCCACCCATTCAGTCAAGAGTGATTTTACAGCTACCACAGTCTTCTTTCCCAAGCTAGGAATTATGGTGAAGGTATGGAGCTGTTTTCTTTTTTGAAGAGTTTATGGGATAAGTAGATAAGAGGAGATAATAGGCTACATAAACAGAGGTATAGAATCAAGATCACGTGAAGTGTTAATACCACTTTATAATGCCTTGATAAGACCACACTTGGAATACTGCATTCAGTTTGGTCGCCACAATGTAAAAAAAATGTTGAGACTCTGGAAAGAGTGCAAAGAAGAGCAACAAAGATGATTAGAAGACTGGAGACTAAAACATATGAAGAACTGTTGCAGGAACTGGGTATGTCTAGTTTAATGAAAAGAAGGATTAAGGGAGACACGATAGCAGTGTTCCAATATCTCAGGAGCTGCCACAATGAGGAGGGAGTCAAGCTATTCTCCAAGGCACCTGAGGGCAGAACAAGAAGCAATGGGTGGAAACTAACCAAGGAGAGAAGCAACGTAGAACTAAGGAGAAATTTCCTGACAGTTAGAACAATTAATCAGTGGAACAATTTGCCTCAGGAAATTGTGAATACTCCAACACTGGAAGTTTTTTAAGAAGATGTTGGATAACCATTTGTCTGAAGCGGTTCCTGCCTAAGCAGGGGGTTGGATTAGAAGACCGCCAAGGTCACTTCCAACTCTGCTATTCTACTCTACTTTATATAGAAGAGGAAAATGTAGGGATGTTAAAACAAGCACAAAGAAGAATGTAAAGGACTGCTATCAGATTTGTCTTGAGAAGTTTTATTTCAAATCTTGAAATAAAACTTCAAAAGACAAAGAACATTGAGGCAAATAATGTAATCAAATTTATCTCTATGAACCTTTCCTCATTTAGAATTAAATATGAGAGAAACCTGCTCAACAGCTTTTTTTCCTGATGAGTCCTTTTAGCATCAGATTCTTACTCCATACCTGAAATAGCCTTAAGTTGTCCTTAATTATACTTGTTTTCCTCTTATCTCACCACAGTTTTGCAGTGAAAGAATATCACATATGTTTTCATCCATTCTATCAGTAGCGTGCTGATATTTATTTGTTTTCCTGCTTTTATTTTTTTTTTTAATAAATAATCAAAGTGGCAAACATAATCTTCCTATTCAGTGTGTATGTGTGTGTGTGAGAGAGAGAGAGGAGAGAGAGAGAGAGAAAGAGGGGGGGGAGAGAGAATTAATTTATTGGCTTGTTTAGGACGGTATAAATGCCCCCCCCCCTCTTTTCCCGGGGCCATTCAGCTTTGGGCAGTAGGGAAGTCAAGATTCTTTCAAAATGGACTCCTTCCTTGCTCCTGAGTGATCTCCAAGCCAGTCTCAAGCTTGAAATCCTGAGTCAATCTGAACATTGTAGGATTGTAGGTTGTGGGAAATTGTAACCAATTTTTCCTTGAATATACAGTATCTATAAAAAACACATGTGCAAAATCACAGCACATTTTGACACATGACCACAACTCACAACACTTCTGTCAAAACTGTTTTCTCTTCCAAACTGACATTATGTTGATTGTTGTCCCATCAGTTGGACAAATTTGATGGGATGGAAATGAAGCTAAATTTGCTATCCCTGTTCCTAATTTCCACATTCATGCTTGTATAATTTCCCAACATTGCTGCCATGACAGGATAGAGATAAGTAGAATGGGCAGCAAAATTTGTGTGGATACAGTTTTCTTCCAGCCCAAAAAGTAGTGGGTAGCACTAATTAAACTAAAGTCCTAAAAGTTGTTGAGATTAAATAAGAACTAGGAGAGTAGCAAGGGAATAGCTACATAAACTATAATGAGCATCTTGATATTTATCATCTGTTTACTCATATTTGCAAAGCTTTGTTCAGATAATGCTATTTCAATGAACTCACCCTGCATGACACCAGCAGTTTACACACTTTAAATAATTAAAACTGTGTTTTGCATTAATGCGTTCATGATGCAAACATTTTAAAGAATAAAACACCTTAAATTCTTAATGCATAAAATATAAGCAGTAAATATAATTTCTTCTACATTAATTGCATTTATTTTGCAAACCTAATGCACTGATAGTATTATGTGAAGAAATTAAATTCTTATTTGCATAGTTGCCTGACATGTTAAAGAGCTGTTTTGAACCGTTTGAATCATTCTCATCTGAAGATTCTTTTTATTTTAAATCTTAGTATAGATGTTTTACCCGAACAGTCAGAAAAAAATAATAATTCACTGATGAAGTACAGGTGCGCTCCCTTATTAAAATGAGAAGTTAATCATGTATTTCTCTTCTATTCCATTTTAGTTTGCAGGATTATCACTGAAAAATATGGTACATATTTTTGAATATGCATTACAATTAAATTGACTGATAAATGGGGAGAGTTTCTACTTCTACTTCAAGAGTAATAATTTACCTAGACTAGAGCAAGTCCAATATAAGTGTCCAAAATTTGTTGTAAATACCTTTTAATAGGTGACAGAAATAATTGGTGTCTGGGACTTCAGAATGAACTGCATGATTAAAGTCATTCTGTTATTTTTCACATCTTCAAGTCACCCTTGATATTTGGCAAGTTCCTGGGCAGGTCCCTGCTGGGTTTTTTTGTAACTTCTTCTAAAGGTCCTTGCCACTGCCATTTTCCTAGGGTTGAGAGAGGTACCCAGCTGCCTTTGTGCCTAAGGAAGGACTGGAACTCCTACTTTCTAACCTAATGCTTTAATTAATATACCAAATTGGTTCTTGTTTCGGTCCACACATTTTGCTAAATTAAAACTGAAGACAGCACATTTGTACTTAATTTGATAATGAACCAGGATGATCTCATTTAATACAAGCTTGGTAAGGCAGCTTGATAAATTTATTATAAATCCTGGAGGTTGAACAGATTATTTTTTTCCTAAAGCAAGCTACCACACTATACTTAAGGCAATGCACCAGGGGTCCAACCAAGTATTTGGATTTGCAATTTGTCTGAGATGACAAAACTGCTATGGGGGTTCAGGTCTTGGTAGGCATGTATTGGTGAGCCACAGTTGGCACAGACAGATTCTACAGGGACAAAAATCAGATTTTGTTTTTTAATATCATTGAGTTTTCTGACATCCTTTCTCAATTATACAAAAAACACAACTAGTTTGGTTTTAACCGCTCATTCAAGTATTGCATATTTATCCACCAGGGAATCAGATTCATTTTCTTTTTCAAGTCTTACTATTTCCTCCCCCCCCCCCCAAGTTGTTAGTTAATCATATGATACAATTTCATTTCCTTTGGTTATTGAGGTTGGCCGCAGGAACACAAACCTGTGATTATCGATTTGCGTATGCGCGAAGAATGGCTCTGGCTTTTTGGATGTGGTAGTTCCTGGAGGCTTTGGATGGCTTCAGAGGACGCTGCCGGCCCTCTTTGACCAGCTTTGAAGGCCGGCCCAGCAAGCGAGACAGCCCGCCATCACACCGGGTGAGTTTGGTGCTGGAGGGTGTGCCGGCGGAGGTAGGAGAGCTTGGCGAGCGGTGAGTGGCGGAGCGGCCTGGAGCAGCCTGGTGTGGCCCTGGAGCGCAGCCCTGGAGCGGCCTCGTAGCCCGGCCTTCTCAGGGTGCCGTCGGCCGGGCAATGCCAGTTGGCGACACCCAGGGAAGGGCCTTCTCTGTGGCGGGCCCTACCCTTTGGAACGACTTACCCCCTGAACTACGTACCATCTCAGACCTCCGCCTCTTCCGCCAGTGACTTAAGACACACCTTTTCCATCAAGCCGGCCTAGCGTAACCTTCCGTTGTGACTGCTCCTAGATAGTTTTAATTTGGGGGATTTTAGTCAATTTTAGCACAGGGTAGGAATTTAATGTGTTTTTAAATTTTGTATTTTGTAATATTTGTTATGTTTTAAATTTCCTGTGCCGCGCCCTGGGTCCTTTTTGGAGAAGGTGCGGGGTATAAATCTAAATAAATAAATAAATAAAATAAAGTATTAAGTTTGCATTAGAAATATATATATCATACTAACTTCTGCATAAAGTAGCCATCTCTGCAAAAGGGGGGGAAGAGGAAAAACTGAGAGTATTAAATTCTAGGTTGTTACCATAATGCAGGTTTAGAACCTGGGGCAGATTTAATTAATGCTTAATGTTCAGTTATCTCATACATTAAAGGTCAACAGCTAGAGTTCTCTCAACCAAAACTAGGTCTTAGTTGTCACAACAGAAAACATGAAAAAAAACCTGGGAAAATGGAGGAAGAGGTATGCAAAGTTCGTTCACTCTTTTCCATTTTGTTGGTTAATACTGGTGCAATCTGAATAGGTTGAAAGATAGAAGCATCCTTAAAGTGCGATATTAGAGCAACTGAAAAATGAACGATGAGCATAATTTCAGCAGGTTACATTGCACAAATACAAGTTTATTTGGGAGATAATCCTTGTGTTTACTCTGATGAACAAATTTGTGATCAAGATTCTGGTGAAATTCTGACCATAATTCACATTTAGAAGTTCATTAAAGTGTTATATTCCAATCAAGGAGAATCATTGCAGAGCTGTTTGTTTTCACTTATCATCATACCTATCTCTTATTATCTTATCCAATGCATTCATCTATATAAATAAAAATGTAACAAGAGTTTCTTCAAAACCGCTAATCTCCTAAAGTACTGCACTGATTGCTCCCAAATTTTCACACAACGTTCCTTTCTAATACTGCACCAATGATATATATAGATTGCGTAGATGTCACACCTGTGCCAGGAACACGGAACAGAAACGTAAAAAATTGTAAAAAAGGTAGGGAGATGGCTACAGAGAGAGCAGTGGGCCACAGGTATTATGTCATCCTTTATGACATAAAATACTCTGTCCATAAGATTCAAGGAGAAGTACAGTAGGTAGGTAGGTAGGCAGCTACAGGGATAGAGATAGAGAGGAAAAATTGCAGTAGGTAGGTAGGTAGAGGGATAGAGAGAGGAAGAAATATGGTAGGTAGGTAGGTAGCTAGATAGGTAGGTAGATAAAGAGAGAGAGGGAGAAATACAGTAGGTAGGTAGAGAGATAAAGAGGGAGAGGGAGAAATACAGTAGGTAGGTAGGTAGGTAGGTAGGTAGGTAGGTAGGTAGGTAGGTAGAGGGATAGAGAGAGGGAGAAATACAGAAATACGTGTTTGTGTGTGCAGGTGTAGATCTACGTACAGATTGGTTGGCCATTTAACCAGACTGGGCCACAGCAATGTGTGCCCGGAAACGGCTAGTTGAAAATAAATTTCAAACTATGCTGCCAGAAGACATAGCAGAATTCAACTGAATGATGATATTGAATTAGTTGTAATACTGGCCAAAGATACAAAATAGCATGGTGGTAATTGTAAGTGGATGTCTAGCATTCAAAAGCAGGTACCTTTCCTCCCACCCTAAGCTTTAACTGACAAAATAAGCTTGTCAATATATTTGCCCAACATTCAACAAAAGTTTGTTTTTTTAAAGTGAAAATATTTATTGGGTATTTTAGATATTTATTGCTTCAGTTTCTGACTACATGAAAATAAAGTAAACCAGTCAGGTTATTAATGTTAAAAATAAACAAGAAAGACATAACAATTAATTGAAAAACAAATCTAAAACCTGGATAGTTTCCCAAAGATCATTTTCAAAAATTTTTGACAATTTAAGCAAAACAAACAGCAGCTCATTGGAAACATCTGAAAGGAATCTTCCTCAGCTTTTCATGAAGATGTTAAGAGCTGTGACCTTCTCCATGCAAAGTATATTTCAGCCATGAAGCTGCAGCAGTTTAAATCATAGTTCAATAGGAAGGAGATTCAAACTTGGACAAATCTCACACTGCTACAATCTCAGCATTATTTGATTGTAATCTACTTTCCACTCACTCAAGATTCAGCTTCCTGTTGAGTGACACTTAGGTTTCCGACTGGTAACTGCCTCAAGGAACTGAAAGATGAGATTATCTATATCTGAAATTGGAATTAAGATTGCCCGGAGAAATATCAACAACCTCAGGTGTGCAGATGATACCACTCTAATGGCAGAAAGTGAAGAGGAACTAAAGATCCTCTTGATGTGGGTGAAGAAGGAGAGTGGAAACATTAGCTTGAAACTCAACATTAAGAAAGCTAAGGCCCAGCCCTCTCAATTCCTGGCAAACAGATGGGGAAGAAATGGAGGTAGTGACAGACTTTATTTTCCTGGGCTCCAAGATCACTGCAAATGGGGAGTGCAGCCAAGAAATTAAAAGACACTTGCTCCTGGGAAGGAAAGCTATGGAAAATCTAGACAGCATAGTAAAAAGAAGAAAATCACCTTGCCAACAAAAGTGCGTTTAGTCAAGGCTATGGTTTTCCCAGCTGCAATGTATGGTTGTGAAAGTTGGACCATAAGAAAGGATGAGCACTGAAGAATTGAGGCTTTTGAACTTTGGTGCTGGAGATGACTTCTGCAAGTCCCTGCAAGGCGATCAAACTGCTTAGTTATAGAGGAGATCAACTCTGATGGCTCTTTAGAATGCCAGATCCTGAAGATGAAACTCAAATACTTTGACCACCTAATGAGAAGGAAGGACTCACTGGAGAAGAACTAATGCTGGGAAAGATTGAGGGCAAAAGAAGAATGGGGCAACAGAGAATGAGGTGGCTGAATGGAGTCACCAAAGCAGTAGGCATGAGCTTAAATGGACTCCAGAGGATGGTAGAGGACAGGAAGGCCTGGAGGAACATTGTTCATGGGGTTGCAATGGGTCAAACATGACTTTGTAACTAACAACAACATATCTGAAATATAAGATTTTTGGGACTGAAGATTGCTTTTACACTATTGTTTTCATGCAACCAGATTCTGTCTCTTGGGTCAATTCTGTGCCCTCTATTCTGTGCCCACCCAACATGCCACCATCCTAAGAAAGACAAAAAAAGTTATCTCTTATCTTCATAGAAATCTGAGATGGCAAAAATCAGGCAAGAGTCCTTTAATATTGCATGCAGCGTCCTTCAAAAAGGATAGATTTGACTATACTACAGACCATGAATACTACTTATAAGAGACTGCAGCTGTTTTGTAGAAAAAAGAGGTTTCACAAAATTGCAAGAATAACATTCTTCATCATTTTAATAAATGAGGACTTCAGCATAACAGACAAATGTGAAACAGTTCAAGCTTCTATTTCTTGCTGTTCCTTTTAGAATAGAATTCTTTATTGGCCAAGTGTGATTGGACACACAAGGAATTTGTCTTTGGTGCATATGCTTTCAGTGTCCATAAAGAAAAATAGAATATATTCATCAAGAATAATAATATAAACACTAGTCATAGTCATAGGTTACTAATAAGCAATCAAATTATATCAGGAAACAAATAAAACAATATAAAATTTGAAGATACAAGCAACATGGTTATAGTCATAAGAGGGAAGAGATAGGTACTAGGAAGGAAGATAAGAATAATAGTAATACAATCTTAGTAGGTAATAAGACAGTGCTGTGGGAATTAGTTGTGATGGCCTTTAGGAAAAAAATGTCCTTGTGTCTAGTTGTCCTGGTGTACAGTGCTCTATAATGTCATTTTGAAGGTAGAGGTTGAAACAATTTATGTCCAGGATGTGAGGGGTCTGTAGCTTAATAAGAATACTTTATTATCATTGTACGTATATACACAGTATACCCATACAACTGTGTAGTTATTTTCACAGCCTTCTTTTTGACTTGTGCACAATACAGGTCTTTGATGGAAGGCAGGTTGGTAGCAATTGTTTTTTTCTGTTCCTTTTACCATGTCTTTGTTTACCATACTTACACTTTCTAAAAGACAGGGCCTGCTTTGATCATGCCTGACTTTCTTTATTGAAACTAGAGATGGAGACCAGCATGATTCAAACCTCTCTTCCCTCACCCCACTTGATTTTCTTTGATGCTTGGTAATTCATTGCTTTTGCTTAAATTGATTACTATTAAGCTTTTTTTTTACAGAGAGTATCTACATTTTTTCCCTTGAGGCCTCTCTAAGCAGAAGTTTCTATCCTTTTCTTATCGTATAATTTGGATCTTCAGTAGAAATAGCTGGCAGGAAATTCTGGACAGAAAATAAAATGAGCTATCAATGCTGGCCTAAACCAAAGATCTATTTGATGCACAATTCTATTCCAGGAATATCTAGGAACAATGAACAAATAGGATGTATATACACTAGCATCTTCCTGTTTGCATTTTGGTTGAAATGTACCCAGCCTTTGATCCTGAAGTCAATATGTAGCCATTATGACTGTTAGCTATTAAAATTCTTATCATCCTTGCATCTGTTTAAACTTCCTTTGAAATTCCTCAGGTGGTGACTGCAATGTATTTTACGATGTAGAAATTCATAGTTTTCAGCACACATTATTTAGAACAGAGATCCTCTTTATCATCTCCCATAAATTCAATTTCATTGGATGTATCTGGATTCTAACAGTAAGACAGAAAAAAAACACCCTTCTATTTATTCTTTTTATCTAAACTATGAATGAGTTTTGCTGATTGCTTTTTTTCCTAAGTGGTATCTTTTTCTAATAGAGGAACTGATAATTTTGGCTACTTTTTTTTTTTTTTTACTTTTTATGAGTCTACAATATCCTTTCAATATCATGAAATTTGGCCATGTTAGACTCCTCAGAGGAAAAAGAGGAGTCAGACAATCCCATCCTCCTAGCCCTCTCCACTTCAGTCCAACTGATGCCAGAGTCAATCACTCTAACCTTTTCAAGACTGAGATGTGATTTCACAGCCTATGTAAACATTATTGTCACCAGGCTGAATAAGCAAGGCATTATAAAAGTACTCATTTTCAAAGAAAGGCATCTGGTAATTATGGTTCAGTAAGAATATCCAGCATGCCTGGATAGTTTTGTGGCCAGATCAAGTTGGATAAGCAGTAGTTGAATTAAGGTTTTTGACTCAATTAACCTGGAGAGATTTGGCACATCACAGTTCATTAATTTATTATCATTATTGTATATGGCTAGACTGCAGAATGATTCCTGGTTCATAATATGTAATCGTAAGTCCCATAAATAGGACCAGTTTATTTATTTATTTTTATTTTATTCAAATTTATACCCCGCACCTTCTCCAAAAAGGACCCAGGGCGGCGTTCTTTAAGGTTCTTTAAGAGAAGGTTGGTTATAACTTCTATTACATCTGCATGGCAGTTTACTTATGTAAGGTAAGTCTCTTACTTGCAGTTCTATGTGACTGGTCACCTATGTGCCTCAAAGCATGATTGCTGATGCATAAGTTGTTCATTGTCTGTTCTGACTTCAGTATTCTTTTTTATGTTTCTCTTGCTATGAGTAACCTTTCTTGGAAGTAGAACTTCCAAGGTCCTGCAAGGTCCTGAAATTACATAATTTTACATTCTGTCCTGCATTAGGACAGAAAACCAGAAAGTATATTCAGAAGTCCAACTGAAAGTCTCTAAAAGCACTAGGATATTGCTTTTTATTTTTTTATTCTTTCTGTATTAAATGGAATTAATTTTTGCAAAGTAGACACAAGATGAATCAACCTTTTTATCTCTAACAATCAGACAATTAATTTCTTGCATGGATTCACCAACTTCATAACTGAAGATCAGACAATCTTCATTCAGTTCTATTATGCCATCGCTGTTATTTTAGTTTCACAGAGATGCAACTAATTCATGATTTTAATTTTTTACTTCTTTTAAATTCTCAATTAGAATTTTCTATATGCCAAGATCATCACCATACTAATCTCAACTACCCACAACCAACTGAAGCTTTCACAAAATGTCCTGCATGGCATCCTTGATAAGATACAGCAGTGTACATTACATTCGATTACTAGTCTGTCACATTAGAATTCCATGGTAATGATGAAGACAGTAGAAGTTAGATCTGGCATATTCTATCTAATATGGCAGAAGAAACCAAATTTTAGCCAAAACATATTCTATTTGTTTATGAAAGCTAGGATTTCTAATACAGAAACTATCTTAGAATTCAACATTCAGCAATTAGAACAGCTATACATTATACTAACACACACTTAGGAGGCTTCCTTGTTGGATGTTATGCTGAAGTGTAAAATGACTATGTGTATGTAATACATACACACACACGCACACACACACACACACTTGCCCCTCTATTATATTTCATGTAGGGATTTAAAGGTCAAAAAAGGAAACCGCAAAAATGGAAAAAAGCGGAAAAAAGAAGCAGTGTTTATATTTTTATAAATAAATATGAGATTATTAAACTCTGACCACACGAATAATGATTAGTCTTTTCATTATGTTCATACAATAATTTTCATGTAATAGCTATATATTTGGTAGTACTCTTTGGAAATAGTAATATTTAAATACGCTCTGTGTGTGTGTGTGTGTGTGTGTGTGTGTGTGTGTGTGAGAGAGTGTGTGTGTGAGAGAGAGAGACAGAGAGACAGACACAGAGACAGAGATTTCCCAGGATAAAGTTACAGGAACCAATCTGGATCATGAGGTCATGAGGTTTAATTTTCCAAGGTTTTGGACTCATTCTGGAGCTCTGAGGATGGGCTCCAGCACAAGTTCAAAAACTCAAAAGACTAAACCTTTGATCTCAGTGACTAATCCAGATTGGATCCTGAAACAATCTATTATTTTATAATGGAAAATAAATGTCACTCAATATACAACCATGAACTGATGTTTTTGATCTCTCCTTATGACCTGTTATTGAAATAATGTTACTATTACTGTTATAATGAAAAGATTGATCAATATTAGTTTGTGTGGTCAGAGTTTAATACTCTGCTTGAAAACTCATACTCATTTCTATGTTCATAAACACTGCTTCTTTTTTTTTTTAACTTTTCTTCATTTTTATGGTTTCCCTTTTTGACCTTTAAAGCCTTACATGGTATGGTATGGTTTATTTGAGGGACTAACTCTCCCTCTGGCAGAAGGGGCATGTTAGAGATCTCATCTCCTCTGAAGTTACATCACCATAACCCAAGATGATGGCATTTCTGAACCATGGAAGCTCTCCTGCGGAACATCATTCCCATCCTTTGAGGTGAAATTAACACTGATCTTACTAATTTTCTGGAAATCCTTTAAAACTTGGTTTTCTCAACAGGCTTGAGGATACCATGGACATGGGAAGCCCATGAAATAATTTATTTCATGTAAGACCTTGAATTTAGTTTTCCATGGTTTTGCTTAATATTTTCTTGCGATTGTTAAGGGTTTAAAAGGAAATTTTTAATTATTTAATTAATTGTACACCACACAGTCATATTCATGAAATAGATGGTCCCATAAATACAGAGCAATTAGAGTATGTATCCTTTCACTGGTTCAGGATTTAAATTACAGGCTTAATCTCTTGTATTTCCATGGTAATGGAGATTTAGTTATTTTTTCAAGATCATTTTTGGGGGGGTAATAATTCTCACTAACCTGGGAATCGTAGCCACTTGCTATATAGTTTCACTCCCTGTACTGATTAGACAAACAAAGCTTGAATGTAGCATTTTTCTTCTCGGGTATCTTATTAGCAGTAGAAATAAGTAGCTATTTATTAACAACAATTATACGTCATTAAAACATAAACATGGGTATGCGTGTGTTATATTTTTTGATGTGTGATCAAAAATGTTTTTTTCTTTCATCAAAACTGCCTAGCTTCACTCTATTTACAAATTGCCACATAACTGTATAGCCAATTTATTTATGTTTCTTAAAGATATACTTGAGTTCTTACATTTTGAAGTAAGTTATGGAATGCTCAAAATTATTCTTTAAAAACTACAGTATTAGGAGAGTATTATTTATTTATTTATCAATGAGATTTATCCACTGCCCAAAACCTAATAATTCTCAGTAACTTATAGAATTTGTTATGACACAAAAGAAAAATCAATGTTGTAATTAATGAAACAGTAAAATCCAAGATCTCATGCTCTAGGTACTAAAAATAACAAGTTAAAATTTGTTTGGCAAAGCACCATTGATTAAAACTAATTTTTAAAGATCTTCTGGAACATTATAGGAATAAATCAAATATTATGGCTTAGGCTGGCCCCTGATCTGATTTCATACGTTGTTTCTTATAGTCTTAAAATGGCTAATTCATCTATGGAAAAAAAAATTGGGAAGAATATGGGGAATAAGATTTTAAAAGAAAAACCTCTCAATTCATTAAGGGCTATTAACAAGTCCAGTGGCCAAGGAAAGAAGAAAAGGAATGGAGTATTTGTGGGGAAGCTATGGCTGATAAAATAAAAATGCTCACATTAAGCTAAACCATTTCCCTAAAGTTCATTAAAAAATCACTAAGAAATTGTAAAGGCTTAATACAGGAAATAAGAAATCATTCAAACATGAAAGGATATTTCCTATGGCATGACAGCTTTAGTTGAGCTTTTTTGAGCATTAAAACTAAATAAATTATAATAATAAAAAATACAGCTGTTCCCTTGAAAACTACTAAAAATAAAGACATATAAAGAACTACATCTAATGCACAATGTTTATATCAAAAACTCATGCAGATTGCTTTCAACTACATTGCCATCCATTCTGAAAACTGCCTTTACAGAGACAGCTGTGTACACACATAAATGCATAAGTAAATAAGGCAGAAACGTACAGATATCATATCTTCCTTTCAAAGCTTCAGAGTTAATTGCTGAAATACTTGTTCCAAATTGTCAGTTGGAGAAAAATCAGTCTAAGCTGTTAATAAATCAATGTATACTTCAGTTCTCGTAACAAGTACACCCACAGGAGTGAACCAACCTGATGATCAAAAATATAGATATTGACAGTGTCACAGCTATGCAAAGACAGCTTGCTTCCTCTTCCTAGTCCCTCGGGAGATGAGGAAAACAGAAGAGGAAACAACTTCATCCAATCTGTCTCAAGGCTACTAGATCTGAAGTGACATTGATGAAAATTCTTGAACTCACCATTCCCCAGACTCTAACATCAAGCAGGTTTTCTTTCTTACCTTCAAAGCTGCCGGCAAATAGGTAAATCCAGGTTATAGCAGGAACGAAAAGCAGAGTCAGAGAGGCAGCCAGGAATTTCCTTCGCCCTCTGCAAATTCCCAGCATTCTCTCTAAAGTGAAGCTTCCCAACCTGGTCCTGTTCCTATGTCGGAAGCATGGAGTCCATAGTCTCCCACATATTATCTGAAAGCAAGAGAAAGTAATGTCATCTATGCCGCTTAGCACTTTCTCACTTCAAAAAAAATCAGATCTTTTCATATCAAAACTAACATTAAACAACAGCCGTGCAAGCTGCAAAACCCAGTCCAAAGTAAACTGTAAATTTGTGCCTTACGTGCATGATGAAAGAGCATAAATCAATAGTATATGATACCAGCTCAGATACCACATATGTTTTATTTAAAACAACAATAAAGAAACAGAAACTATTGTGAACAGAAATGGGAATAATATTTTCCCACAAAAGCCATTTTATTTTACCACTTTCCAGTGTGTAAGTAATATCTGTAAATGATAGTAAGAGTTGACAAACATATGGGACATGTAGTTGGAAGGAACCTTTGCTGTATTCTTGCTAAGATTATTCCTGCGTGTCACTTAGCGATAGTCAAATTGCTGCTATACACCATATTTTTCATTCCATAAGATGCACTGGACATAAGACACACCTAGATTTAGAGAAGAAAAATAAGAAAAAAAATATCAGGCAGAGCCTGAGAGGACCCCAGATAGGTGTCCTCTCATGTGCCAGCTTTGCCTATTGACTCCTGCACTGTGGAAAAGAGACAGAAGAGGTGGGCAATGACAGAGACAGAAGAGGCGGGTTTCAGCACTGTAAAAGGAACGCCCCGTCACTATCCAGCTGCTATTCACCAAAGGACCAGCACCCTTTCCGCCCACTTTTTTGGGGGGAGGGGGTGCATCTTATGGAGCGAAAAATATGGCAGTGGCAAAATGGCTTTGAAATTGGATAGATTGGATCAGCATGACTTCATTCTTAGCATTATTTCCTATCATCACTAGCTTGATAATTAAAAAAAACTTCGATTAAAAGAAATTTGCCACAAAGCCTTCTTGGTTTAACTTCTATGTTTTAAATTCTTCTTGTTTTCTAAAAATGGCAGTGGTCAAAATAATATATATGAAAGCAAAACAGAGTTTCTGTTATTGTTATTTTCACATTCAGTTTTATACATTGAAGAGAAAAGCAACCTCTTGAAGGAAATATGAGTTTAAAAACAAATTAATTTCATTATTGAAATTAGACACAGTGGATTTGGGGGTCAAGTCAAACAAAGTGGAATAATTTCAAGAATGGTATTAAGAACAGTAAGGGAAAAAACCCCAAAATCATCAAGGAGGATATTGTCCACTGAATATTTTGAAGTTATCTCCCATGGCTAAAGTTAGATCACTACCCTTGTCTAATATTTGATGACCTTTAATGAAATAAATAATATTAATCAAGGCATGCAGCACATTTCTTTCACATGTCCTTAATTACAATATTCATAATTAAGTGATAATATAATCTCCATTAAGATTTCATAGCATGTTAAATCAACAGATTGAGAAAGAAAAACTGCAAGTATCTGCTATTCATTTAACTACGAATGATTTTAGGACAGAGAAATATTTTGCATTTCGCTTATCAATAACAACTCTTAATTATTTTTGCTAAGTAAATTTCATTATTATTTCCTTTCTTCAAGAATCTGAAGGCAGGATCCAGGCCAAATCAAAATGTTATGATTCAATTATTAATATAACTATTATCTTTAAAGATATACAATGAGATATTACAATGGCAGCATTCTCACACAAAAAATAAAGTGTATTCCTCTTATTCAAAATTTTACATTCAAAACTGTAATTAAAAATCTCCCTACGCACTGAGAATATATACAATAGCACAGCTTTGGAAAGCAAAGATTTAGTAGTGCTAAAGTTCTATAGAGAACTTAAATAATTAATCTAATATTTAACAAATACCTCTTTTGTTCCATTTAATCTCTATACCATTGTTAGAGAATCACACAGCACTTTCCTTTATAAAAGAAAGTTTTAATACTGAAATTGGAAAATGCAGCAAAATTTGTAATACTAAATTATTACACATACAAAATTAGGAGTAGCCAATTGTATGTTGGGGGGGGGGAGGGAGAGAGAGAAAGAGAATGTGTGTGTGTATAGAGTGAGGGAGGAGAGAGAGATGCTACACATAACAATAAACATTTTTAGTAGACTTTATTTCCCTTTTTTCATCGGTAGCTATGTTTTATTTGTCTAATTTTCACATGGAAAAACAAGTAATACTGCATTCATCTGTTATTATGATATGTTCAATGTGCTGTGTAACATTAATTTCATTGTAGGAATAGAAATTATAACTACCGTACGTTATTTCTACACTGTTGTTCTGTGAGTGTAAACATTTAAATTTTAATTTAGAAAAAAGAAATATGTGAAAAAAATGATGCCTTGATGCTTATTCCTTTTTGCTGAAGGTGATATTTTTAAGAAGCTGGCTCCGAATTTCCTTAAAACTTCAGTGCTGAAGATAACAGGAATAATACTAACAAGCAGCACAATCACTGCGATATAACTGGATTCTTTTTTCCACCATTCAATAACAGCAATATAAAAATGGGAGTTCCAAATTTCAGTTAATTGTAAATACATTAATTAACTTTCACAAAATCTCATAGAAGTCTTATTCCTACTTATCAAGAAAAGGACTATCAATTATCCTTTTTAAAAGGAAATAGTAAAGAATAATAATGAGTTATGTGTTATAAAAACAATGAATTTTAAACATGTTATATAATATGCTGATCTATAACCAATAATGAAGATTTGACTGCCTGATTGATGAATATATCATAGAAATTGAGATAACATACAAACTATTAGAAATCTATGAACAGCTAGCACTCTCACCATTAGTTCTACAGAAAACCTCCTAGTCAGAATTCACAGCTAATTTTAAGGAACTTTAGCTAACTCCTTAACTGTTCTAACCAGGTAACATACATTACTCCTGAGATTACAAGACAAATGTGAGGAAATAAGGAGAAACAGACTTGCTTTCAAAATTTTAAATACATATTCAATGTTTACAGAATAAAAAAGAGGCACCAAAAAAAAGGTAGTCACAAAGAAGTCAAGGAAGATAACCTGTACAGCTAAATCATTTCAGGGCTGAACCAATTGAACCAATTAGCTGCAGTGACATAAAGAATCACAATAAAGTTTTTAAAAGGCATACTGATGAAATTCAAATTTCATATAAGTATATTCGGGCCAAGAAAATTCACAAATGTAAGATGTCACCTGGAAATTTATAATTCTGATATGCAAAAACACTTCTCACATCAGAAATTCAGCTTACATTTTCAAACTGAGCATTCATATGGCTTTCAGCAGTTTTCAACATAAATATAACTCATCCATAGCATGTTCCATCTTGGCCATTTATAGCAGCAAGACAGATAACATAAATTTGGGGGTCTAAGCTTATGATTTTTCATGTGTTTTTGTCTTATAATGCTGTGTTTCTATTCTCTCAGAAGAAAAAGATAGAGGAAAAAAATACGTATTTCCAAATATCATTTAAACTCTTTTGAGAAACCCATCGAACCTCAACCAGAGTGAAGTTTATTCTTCTCCTATATTTTAAACACTTTATAAATTAAAAGACAGGAAGCAAATTGAAGTGGCGCAATCCAACAGTGTATGTATTATTTAGCAGAGCACAAGGAAGGCAATGGTCATTTCACAGCCTACATAAAATAAATGGTATTACATAACCTCCAAAAATGTGTATATACAGTTGCCAAAATCATGCTGCTTTATTTCTTAACCTGAAGATCAATAAACTTTCATTTGTAAACTGGCTATTGCAGTATAGCTAACATACACACACGTGCGTGCACACAGACAAACCCTTTCTTGATTTGGGACAGTTATCTACAAATATCTCTAATATTTGTAGATAACTACTGCTTTGATTTATAAAAAAAACAGCCTGCTGATTGGAATCTTTTAATCATTTAAATTGAAAAATCTTTTCTCTATTAAATCTTGAGACAGTACCAAAATGCTAAGCAAGAGTTCTTTCCATTAAGATATTTTTTTTTAAACCATAACGGCAGAGCTGTCATACAATGAATATAATCATACCTGTTCAGATTATTTGCTTTAATACTAAATACAGGATGTGAAGCTGTTCTCTGTTGTGTTCAGCAGAAGCTACTTTTAAAATCATAGTTAAGAAGTGCTAGAAAGCAGATTTCCCTAAGTTAATAACTGAATACGGAATTCTAATTAACCAACTGTATGCCAGAAACCATATAAAATCTCTTTAGCATAAAATCTTTCCAATGGATCTGGATTACCTTTTACCAGATGATATATAATTGGCTAGAAAAAATATATAGAAGGTACCTCCCTCGGGGAGATAGGGCGGTATATAAATTTAATAAAATAAATAAATAAATAAAATAAACTGTTCAAAGTTATGAAGGAGTTGGGAAAAAATAAGCTATAACCATCACTTGGTCATGATCCAAGTGCTTGGCAATGGCTCACATTTATGGAAATTGTAGCACCCTACACATCATTGCCATTTACAATTTTCCCAGCTGTCCTCTGACAAGCAAAGTCAATGAGGAAGTTGGCAGGAAAAATTGCAAGCTGCAGTCATGTGATGTCTTGCTAAACAACTATGGTAATTCATTTAACCATGGCAAAAAAATTGTAAAATTAGATGAGGTCAAGTCTTACATCACTTAATAACTACACTGCTTAACAACAAATTTTGCAGTCCCAATTGTGGTCATAAGTCAAGGACTACGTGTATTCTGAGTGTTAACACCAAATAGAAATGATTAGTCAAAAACTATTCCAAGATAGAATAGAGAACTAAACTACCCAACAGCCTGACATCAATATCTAGGAGGATTCTAGAGTAGATCCTAAAGCGATTGATCTGTTAAGTGCTTTAAACTCAATGTAGTAATTACTAGATGTCAGCACAGATTTATCAAAAGTAGGTCTTGCTAAACTAACCTCAGCTCACGTTTTGATTGGATAATTTCCTTAACATATTGCGAGAATGCTTTAAGCATACCATCCTTCTCCTAGCAAACAACTGACACGAATTCCATGACACTTTCATTACCAATTAGTAAGCTGGGGCTGGATGGTGTGACAGTTTAGGAGATATACAATTGGTTCAAAAATTGTATTTCAAGAGTACTCATCAGCAGTTGGTTCTTTGTAAAACTGAGGAAGGTACTGAATAAGGTATTATAAAGTTCAGTTTTGGTCCCTGTTTTAATATTAATGAATTGATTAAGTGTTGAATGTTTATCAAATTGCAACATAAATTTTGGACTCAATTGCGGTTGAAAGTTGAAGGTTTCCTTATTCTCAAATAAAGAAATATAACTAGTGAAATGGGTAAAATCCCATTCTAAAGTAGCAAAGTTCATAGTGAGATATGCAAAGCTCTTTAGATAGGAAACACAAATAAAATATACAGATCTAGGATGATATAGTTATTACATTATACCACCATACATTTAGGGGGGAAATTGATTACAATTATTTGAATAATTGATTACAAACTGAACATACTGATGGGAAAGCCATTTTGCAAGACATTGAGAAAAGAAACTAATTTTTTCGAATTTATTATACCTGCCCAACTGCAATGGAAAATAACTGTTCTGTTTATTTTGTATTTATTAAACACCAATTCAAGTATTGTGTCCAGTTCTATTTTTAAGTACCTGAAGTTTAGAAAAAGGACACAGGGGTAATCAGGAATGGAAATTACTTTGTAGGTTTGTCTCTGAAAAGAGAAGACTGAGAATGATATAATAGCATAATTCTAGTACCTGAATGACATCACAGAGAAGGCAACAGACTCTCCCTCATACCAAAATAGCAATAGCAATAAGCACTTAGACATATATACAGCTCCATAGTACTTTACAGTACTCTCTAAGCTATTTACAATGTCAGCATATTTTCCCCAACAATCTGGATGCCCATTTGATTGACCTTGGAAGGACGGGAGGCTGAGTTAACCTCGAGCCAGATGAGGATCTAACTCTAGTCTGTGGGCAGAACTAGCCTGCAATACTTCATTCTAGCCATTCATGGTTTGATATAAAATAATGGTCTTATCTTACAGGAAAGAAAAATCTGGTTTAATGTTACAGAAGAAAGTAAAAGCAGAAGCACAGATCATCCATAAAGGGAATGGCTTTTCCTTCAAATTTTGTGATCCAGCAAATGCTAAGCAACCATCTTTCATGAATGATTTAATTTGAATTCCTCCCTAAAGAAGGGAGTTGGATTTACTGGCCCAAGCTGTTTCTTCTATCTCTATAATTTTTTGATCGTTTGTATTGATATATCCTTAAGATTTCAAATTTTAATATACCTAGTCTGGAGACAGTCTAGTGTTCTCCTTTCAAACATTCTTAAAATTAGCAAAAATTCAGACTTCAACAAAATCATTTGACAGCTGACTAAAGAAATGAAGGTCTCGGAGCCCCCCCCCCCCCAAAATCTGCATGCAGGATGTCCAATTACAGCAACAAAATTAACCTGTCAGAAAAATAAATTGGGATGCACAAGAGTAAGTCAATTCTGAATCTGAATGAATTAGATTTTATCAAACAAAAAAGTTGAAAAAAAAGAAAGTGAAATTTCTTTCCCTCCCTCCTCTTTCTGGGTATACAATGGATAGAAGGCATAAAGTGTTTTCAGTTTCTAGCTTGTACTCACCAGGTTGTTTATCTCCATTCCCATATGCAATAAGTTTTGCTACCCTGAAATATTCTCCTTTATACTCATTATTACTAAGTCAACTAAATTTGAAATGTAAGTTTCTAGTCCATAACAGAGTAACAGAGTTGAAAGGGATCTTGGAGTCTATTCTAGATTAGATCTAGTCTAATGCCTGGTCAGGCAGGAAATCATATACCATTGCAGACAAATGGTTTTCTCAAAAACTTCCAGTGTTGGAGCATTCACAACTTCTGGAGGCAAGTTGTTCCACTGATTAATTGTTCTGTCAGGAAATTTCTCTTTAGTTCTAGTTTTCTTCTCTCCTTGATTAGTTTCCATCCATTGCTTTCTGTCCAACGTCAGGTGATTTGAAGAATAGATTGATTCCCTCTTCTTTGTGGGAACACTGCTATCATTTCACCCCTAGTCCTTTTTTCATTAAACTAGACATATCCAATTCCTGCAAATTGTAATCTTCATAGAGTGTTGAGTAAATACCCTTTCTAAACATCTTGACTCATTCTAATTACAACTAGGGTATTTTGTTAACAGTGAAAGAAAGGGCACACAAAGTCTACGTGTAAATTGACTGACTAAGCAATTAAAAGCTGCTTTTTTAAAAACTTTGGATTCAGCAAGTGGTAACCAACCATGGCTTATCTCAAAAGCTAAACAAAGCCAGTGTAGGCTAAACTGGAAAGTTAAAAATGCATTCTGAAAAAAAAGACATCAAACTATTTCTATAATACATAAATAAATAAATAAAATTCTATAATAACGGAAGAATTAAAATAAATAAATAATGTTGTCAATAAAGCTGCATGGGACAAGGACTGGGAATTGACTTAATTTGAGAGCATTCCTTTCTTTCTTTATACTGCGCTCTTTAGGCAACCAATGGTCATGCACAAGCATACCATATGCTCAGAAAATTATATAACTGAAAACACTTCCATGTGCCCCAGTTGCTAGTGCTGGGAATATTTTTATGACTCTAGAAGTTATTTATTACCCATCTTGACAGAAACCCATCACTGAAATTTTCTGATTTTTCAAAGTTATTCAAATTGGCAGCCATCTGCTTGCTACTCTGGTAGCAAGTTTCACCATTTAAACTTTGTGCTGTGAAAATAAATATTTCATTGTTCCATGCTCTGAAGCAGAACATTGTAGCCTGTTAGTAGTGGTTTTATATGGTGTGGCTATTCTGCTGTATTCATGGTGTTTGGAGCAAATTACACTCATCCTACCTATCGAAGGTTTGGGTAACTATTGGCATTGCTAGATTTAAAACTCTCTTCAAATGCTGATTCTTTCAGAGGAGTGCAATTCTCTTTCAAACTGCTAGGTGGGCAGGAATTGGGGCAGGTAACTGGAGCTTGCCCTGCAGTGCACCACTCAGATCTCAAACCTGGACTGTCAGCTTTTCAGCTGGCAAGCTCAACATCTTTAACTACTGAGCCATCTGTATCTCCATGTAAGTACATGTAAGTTGGTCACCTCAGTCATCCACAAGTAAAACATAAATGGTCTGTTCATTCAACTCATCAACTTATGAATTATCAGCATAACACACCACTAGAAGTGAATACATGTAGCTCGGGGTTGGGATGTGGACTTTTGATGCTGTCTGAGCTTGATTATTTGCTTGCAGATGTTTTGTTACCTGACTAGCTTAAATCTTCAGTGCTAGAAAGCACCTAATACACCTAATAAACAATACCCTGATCAAGAAACTAACTTAGGCAATTAAGAAATAGGCAATAGCATAATCAAGGAATAACCAAGGAATAAACTGCATCCTTGCGAACACAGTCAGAGCAAAGCTACTGTATATAAACAAAGCTTCACTCCCTTCTAACATTGAAGATGTTACCTAGTGAATAATGAAATTTCTGCCTGCAAACAATCAAGCTCAAAGTGCACCAAGAACTCTACAATACAAGACAGACAATAATGGATAAGTTAAATTAAGAAGTACTCTATGATTCAAGCAACCGTTTTATCCTATTTAGATAATATCTTTTATGACACCATTACAATGATATAAAGATAGTGTTTCTATTTCCCCTCCTTCAGATTTGATTAGGAAATAAGAAAGCTTTATTATTTAAACAAGAGGAGAAACATTATTGTTTCATGTCACTAACAGATGTGGAGATTTTAAAAAGAATATTACAATAGCTCTTTTCAAAAATGTAAGTGAAATGATTTCATCTAATTTAACTATTAATTTACTGGCAACTGCAATTTGATTGAGGTCCTTCCCTTGCTTACTAGCCCTGCAGATATTCAGGTAGGTAGGTAGGTAGGTAGGTAGGTAGGTAGGTAGGTAGGTAGGTAGGTAGGTAGGTAGATAGATAGATAGATAGATAGATAGATAGATAGATAGATAGATAGATAGATAGATAGATAGATAGATAGATAGATAGATAGATAGATAGCACTGCATTCTCCCTATCTTACCACATTTGGATTAAATCTAAAGGGAAAACATCATAAAGATAAACCCCCTCTAAGGCATGAGTACTGATGCTACTGTCACTATTAAGGGAAGGGACTTGCTTTTGAGCAATTGTTAGATAATGTCTTTATTCCCTGGAGAAATAGTCCAGCAAATTTCTCTGTCCACAAAACTGATACAGAAGCTCAGGATTGTTTGTGCCGCAATCTAATATCTTAATTAACCGAGTTCAGCTTGACTAAATCCATGAGATACCTATGAAACCTTTACTGACATTTGTTTTCTTTGGTTAGACATATATTACTTTTCCCATTAAACATTAACACATGAAATTATTTGCTGTATAAAAGTTGTTCCATTTAACACACACACACAATCTAGGAGAATAGGATTATTTAATAAATGCAAGAACTGAAGCAGAGAATCTGATTTACCCAAGGCTTCTTGTGTTTTGATGTTACATAAAGAACTAATTGGAACTGAATGTAAATGTCCCTCAAACCCAGTAGAACAACATCTGTCCTTAGAATTTAATGAAATTAATACCTCTTGGCCATTGCAATGGGAACATATTTTTATAAATGGATTATATAATATAGCTTCCTACTGACTGTAGAACTAAAGAAGCTAAGAATAATAAAATTTAGATATCCGCAATGCACCATTATGTCTTACTGCAAGAAATTTCAAGTTTGACTAAGAGTTTATGAAAAGCACTAATATTTCCTCTACCATTCATTAGTTTTTACACCCAAGTCAAAATTTTCTATCTACTTAATCGGCTTGCCTATAAGGGTAGTTTTTTAAAGCATAGTTTGCCTTATTGTAAAAACTCTCACCCAACCACTGCACAAGAAACTCCCAAGCAAAATGGGGTTTAACAGTATTTCGACAGAAAATCTTTCTTCCTGAGTTCTTCAACCATGCCATCTAACATGTATTTTTTTTAAAAAACTGAAGAATCTTCTAAATCTAATCCTCTTTTTACAATAGCCAACAACAAAAATCTCCATAAATGCTGTATTGAAAGAGCAATTACACCCACTATAGGCTTTCATGACATATTATTCAGGGTTAAAAAAGAGAGAGAAAATAACCAGTCCAGTTTGAAGCAAATACAAGGGGTGGAAAGCCAGAAGATAAGAAAGAAGTAAACTCACTTTCAGGGGCAAAGGTTTTACTCAGAAGTGACACTGCTACTATACGTAATTTGAAGAAGTTCAATAAATAAAATAGGACTGCTACACAGAAACCTTTTCAGGTTTATGCATTTTTAAGGAGCATATTCTGACTGTTATTTAAAGCATAATGATATGATCCTATTTTTTATATAATTTAAGTATAGGTTGCGCTCTTTTAGTGATCACCTCAGATACTTTCACAGTTACAACTGTGATGAAAAAGTAATTTTGCAACCAATACCTTCATTTAACAATCTTTGCAGTCTCTCTCTCTTGCCCCCTCTCGCCCTCTGGTTTTCCACTACAGTCAGTTAGTACCCATTGTTCTGTATCAAATTATAAGCATAGTCATGGTCATATGTTTTTTAACTTAGCAACTGCTTTGCTTCATGACTTGCTGGTCCCAGTTCCCAGTTGCTGGTTCCAGTTGTGGTCACCAAACTAGAGTTTGGGGGATAAAGTACTAACTTAACTAACATAACTGCTCCAGTGAGAGAAAGCAACAATCAATTTCAATCTACCAGCAACAGCTGATACAAGTAGTCCACAACTAAGAAGCAAATCAATGATGTGTATGTTAAATGTAGATGTTGCTACTATATAGTTGAATCAGTAGATCCTTACTTCTATTTGTATTCAGTTATAGGTCCATATTAAAATTCAAAATGTTTGACATTTTGTACAAAATACTGAGCACACATTTATATGTGTGTTATTCTTCCCAGAGGTCCATGAACTTGAGAAAAAAAATCAAAAATTTAATTTTCATTAGCTTCTAACTGAAATTTAGCTCTTTGTTGAATTATATGTGTAAGCAAAAAAGAAGTTGATAACGTCTTTTATATATATATATATATATATATGTATGTATGTATGTATGTATGTATGTATGTATGTATGTATGTATGTATGTATGTATATATATATGTAGATTTTGGTTTATTCGGGTCTTTTCCCGTGTAAAATTAAAGGTGTTTTTGCAACGTTTCGATGGGATCACCCCCATCATCATCAGGCTTTGGCTTCTGCCTTTTGCAAATGAACTGCATTTGAAATGGCAGTTTTTCTGTAAGTGGAGGTGGGAGGGGTTGGAATGTTGGCTCTGCTACTTTTAAACCGATTGGTTGGCTGATTTGCCACATCCTGATTGGTAGCTGGAGTTTGTTGAGAGTGATTGATGATGGTGTCAGTGTTTGTGGCCGGGACTTGTTTAGTGGCTGGGACTCGTTTAGTGGCCAGGGTTTGTTTAGTGGCCGGGACTCGTTTAGTGGCCAGAGCTGGTTTCCAGATGTCTGGCAGGCGGGAGGCATCATTGCGTCTGTTCATATTTTGGGGATGTTTTTCTATTTCAATAGCTTCCATAATCATTCTCCTGTTGGAGTGTTCAGTCCTGGAGAGCAATTTGGTTTTTTCAAAGTCAATTTGATGACCTGTTGCTTGGAAGTGCTGGAAGAGGGAGGAAGTATTTACTTGTCTTTTAACAGAATTCTTATGCTCTGAGATACGTGCACTAATTCTCCTATTAGTTTGTCCAATGTATGTGGACGAGCAGACTTTGCATGGTATTTCATAGACTCCTTGGTTTTCTAGCTGGATTTTGTCCAAGGAGTCTAGCTGGATTTTGTCCAAGGAGTCTATGAAATACCATGCAAAGTCTGCTCGTCCACATACATTGGACAAACTAATAGGAGAATTAGTGCACGTATCTCAGAGCATAAGAATTCTGTTAAAAGACAAGTAAATACTTCCTCCCTCTTCCAGCACTTCCAAGCAACAGGTCATCAAATTGACTTTGAAAAAACCAAATTGCTCTCCAGGACTGAACACTCCAACAGGAGAATGATTATGGAAGCTATTGAAATAGAAAAACATCCCCAAAATATGAACAGACGCAATGATGCCTCCCGCCTGCCAGACATCTGGAAACCAGCTCTGGCCACTAAACGAGTCCCGGCCACTAAACAAACCCTGGCCACTAAACGAGTCCCAGCCACTAAACAAGTCCCGGCCACAAACACTGACACCATCATCAATCACTCTCAACAAACTCCAGCTACCAATCAGGATGTGGCAAATCAGCCAACCAATCGGTTTAAAAGTAGCAGAGCCAACATTCCAACCCCTCCCACCTCCACTTACAGAAAAACTGCCATTTCAAATGCAGTTCATTTGCAAAAGGCAGAAGCCAAAGCCTGATGATGATGGGGGTGATCCCATCGAAACGTTGCAAAAACACCTTTAATTTTACACGGGAAAAGACCCGAATAAACCAAAATCTACATACCTATACCCGTGAAAACCTACGAAAACAAATATATATATATATATATATATATATATATATATATATATATATATATATATATATATATATATATATGTATGTATGTATGTATGTATGTATGTATATATATATATATATATATATATATGTAGACTTAAACGTAGACATAGACATATAATATAACATATAAATTTTTCTGAGAGGGGGTCCATGACACAAAAGGTTAAGAACTTTAGGTATGATTAAATAGTATTTTCTTCTGAGTAAGTTGCATGACACCAAAGTTGCAGTTTTCAGACAGGTAATACCCAAGCTATAATATTGTCTATCCATGCATGTATTACCCTACTTAATCAAGTTAAACAAATTAAATATAAAATTGCATTTTAAATACTGCCAGCTACTGCCACTACTATTTACGTTCTGCTTTAATAAGTAACATTTTTACAAGCTCTTATGCTAAGGAATGAAATGGCATACAGCATGCTATTCTTATGTGCCATCAATATTATATGAGTGAGCAAAAACGCATTATTTGAACACTTTAGTGGTGTTAAATCAGTGCATACATAGAGAACAAGAAAAGCATATTTCTGAGGTTAACTGACAACAGCATCAAAGGAAAGTGAGCAACTAGAGCTGTAAAATCAAAATGCCATAATTTCAATTTCCCAAATATTTTGACATTTTGACATATTTTGACATAAGATTTATGACGCCATTATCAGTGTTCTGGAACTTGGATTTTTACCTTTGTTCAATTAATGATGCAAAAATAGCACTAACAGCTTAAAAACAGTAATATGGAAATCAGTAATCACCTTGTATAAAGTGTTCTTATAACCGTTAATGAGATAGTGGTTAAATTGTCCATACTGAATGACATAATGGAAAACATTTCTTTCAAACCTGCACTGAATTCACCTGACCATAAGTCTCAACCATCGTTTCTTTTGACCTCTGATGAATCCCTCTCCTTCCTTCCAAAAGATGCATCCAATTGCATCCTTTTTCCCAACCCACATTGATTTCCTAATCGTTCTTCTTTTTATAAACCTCTATTGGTAACTAGAACTGCTGCTGTTCCAATTACTCAGGGGGAAGGCCAGAAAAAAACTTATTGGGAGCTAGCTATCATTTGTCAATAAGTCATGTCATCCTTAAATCTCCAACAGACACATAATATAACAGGAAGACTGAAGAGTGCAAGATGATTGCTAACTATTTTGTTTTTTTACCTGTACAGTTCTAACAATCTCCAGTTTTGGAACACAAGCAGTCCTATTAGAAAGACAGAGAACACTCTTTAATTTTATAAAGAACTGACAACATAGCAGTGACAAATAATTGAAAGGTTTATGCTGTGCAATCCAAAAACACAACAAACTTTCCTATTATGATTGCTATATTCCCGATTTTACATTCTAAATTCTATTATCTCAGACAAAGAATCAAATGGAGACGACTATCCCACAAACACCAACTGATAATCTTACTGTCCTTTCTAACTGCTTCTTCCTTTTGTTCATAGTGACGATGCAGGATGGGAGAAAACCATTTGGCACATGAAGCTGTCTACCAAAATGAAAAGATTAATTTAATTAAGTCTCCCTTCCATTATTTCAAATCTTCCTGCTTGAGAGAGGAGACTACTGACAATTTATCTACTTCAAAAACATAAATAATAGTGGGAAGCCTGCTTGAAAAAAAAATTCTAAGGCTGCTGTATATTCTTATGATTAACTAATATGCAGGTGTTGTGTGAGTTCACACATCATTCAAAAATATTTATTGTTTGCTTTTGCTTTTGCAACTGGCATCTCATATGCTGCCATTAATTTTACAACTCCTTTAATTTCTTAATTTCTTGGTGGACCCCTTATCTATTTTATGACTAAATTAATAGATCAAATTTAACAGTATGCTTCATAATCCAGGATCGAGATTGGGATGGTATATTAGTTTGTTATGACTAATTAACTATGTTCCCCATTGTTTTCATATAAAGGGGACAACTAGATGCCTTTATAATCATGGATCCATTTTATCCTTTAAACCCAGCAATTCCTTTCCCATTCCCTTTCAACTACAATATACGGCATGCAAAGATCTAGATTACCACTAGATAGCAGCAAAGAATGTCAGTTTTTTTGTATTTTCCCCCCTGCCATTTAGTTGTCATCTGTATTTACCTATGCCATATTGGATAAACTTACATACCCTTCAATCCTCAAAAATCAAATAAATAAATGAAACGTGGCCCTAAACTATACAAGATTGGCTTCTAATAAATTAGCATGATCCAGCAACTGTGCATCTAGACTACAATTTATGGCTGAATCTGGCCATCATACCCTAATCAAGAAAATGGTTTAAAAATATTTGGTGCTTGTCACCTGGTTCACATTTATGACTATGTCCCAGGGTCATGTGATCACCTTTTGCGACCTTCTGAGAGGGAAAGTCAATTGGAAAGCCAGATTCATTTAGGTTACTAATTTATCAACTGAAGTCATTCAATTAGCAACTATGGCAAGAAACGGTGTAGTATGGAACAAAATTTACTTAACAAATGTCTCACTTATCAACAGAAATTTTGGGTTCACTTGTGGTCATAAGTCAAGGACTACCCATATTGTTGTTCTGAAATTATTCTTTGTACAAAACTAATGATCATAATGCATAATATGTAAATTATATATCATGCAGTTTCAGTACATAAAAGCTCAATACCAATCAGGAGAATCCAAACAGAGAGTTACAAATTTAAGCAATTTCCACATTATCTTCACTTTTAAAATAAACCTTATTTGTTCAGTTTTTGAAGACAAGTTCTGAAAAAAGAACTCTATTCATTATTTGCAACATTTTTCTACTAAATTTGCAATAAAATTGAGACTGCAAAAATTTCGGTGCATGAGGCCAAACTCATTCATTTAGAGCAGTGGTAGTCAATCTGGCCCTACCGCCCACTAGTGGGCATTCCAGCTTTCATGGTGAGCAGTAGAGGTTTTGTCCGATACTGAATCACTTTCCTTTTTTTAATTTAATTGACTTCTCTACTTCATAAATCACCATTACTGTGGAACCGGTGGGCGATTAGAAAATTTTACTACTAACAGAGATACAAAAGTGGGCGGTAGGCATAAAAAGGTTGACTACCTCTGATTTAGAGTTTCAAGAACTCAGGATCAGCTACGATTGCAGCAACACTTAAGAGTCCTAAATTCTGGAGGAAGGAGAAGGTCCAAAAATGTAGTGTTTTTGAGGAAAGGGGCTTTTGGGGGAAAATAAATCTTTATTTATAAGAAATAGCACAGTCTAAAGAAGGAATGCCCAACTTTTTCCCATTTATAGGAAGTTTATATGCTATGTTGAGATAAATATTTCAAAAAATGAGCAGTACTACTTTTAATTTTCTGAGGCTTTTTCTTCTTTGTTACAAGACATACATGCTGAGAATCTTGTTTTGGAATTATAGATTCTTCCATTGATTATCGTCATTGAGAAAATCTATCTCTGTAGTTGCTAAGAGCTGATAATGACTTGATGGCACATAATCAATCCAACCAATCTATAAATTTTTTTTAAAAAAAGTTTCAGAGGAGTTCACCAGAAGTGGGATTGGAGCTCAAAAGAACTTTTACGTATATTTGCATTTCGCTTTTTGGTGTATGGGAAAGTCAATGTGGTGATTTTAAGAGATCCAGAGGGTGACTTACATTTCACATTTTGCCCCATAAAGCTTTGAGGAGAGTATCTGAAGGCCACAAAAAGTGTGCTGATGGCCACAGGAAGCCACATCATATACTGAAAATCATCACACTTACTAATGTATGCACAGCATTATAACAAAACAAAACAAAACAATATAACACTTAAATCAATTAAGTAGATGCTACTACGATGAGATGAGAGTTATTTCAAAATAACTCTGAAGACTGAATTATTCTATGGTTTTAAACATCACAGAATCACTCAGGTTTAGAAATTTAATAAATAAATGAAGACATAATCTAAAATACTACACAATTACAAATACCATTTGTAAGCTAGCTAGAAAGTAAACGGTATATTATTCCCCATCTTCAATAAATGTACATGTAGTCCTTCGATTATGGACGTGATGGCTCAGTAGCTAAGCCAGTTGATCAGAAAGGTCAGCGATTCGAATCCCTAGTGCCACATAACGGAGTGAGCTCCCGTTACTTGTCCCAGCTTCTGCCAACCTAGCAGTTCGAAAGCATATAAAAATGCAAGTAGAAAAATAGAGACCACCTTTGGTGGGAAGGTAACAGCATTCAGTGCGCCTTTGGCATTTAGTTATGCCAGCCACATGACCACAGAGACATCTTCGGACAGCACTGGCTCTTTGGCTTTGAAACAGAGATGAGCACCGCCCCCTAGAGTCAGGAATGACTACCACCTATGTGGGAATGGAACCTTTACCTTTACTTTAGTCGTTCGATTGCAACAATAACTGGAACAGGGATTGCTGTTGTTAAGCAGTTGTAAAGTGTGGTGTCACATGACAATATTGTTTAGCAATAGGAATCCAGGTCCCCCATCATAACCTCAAGAGGCACAGGTTATTAAGTGGAATGTGGTGTGAATCCCATGTAAGCAGTACAAGAATGCCACAGGGAAGAAGAGCTGGGAGAGAAGGAGGGCGCTGGGGTGTGCAAGTGCAGAGATGTTGAGGGAAGGAGGATGTGGCACAGTGCACAGGAAGACTGAGTATGTGTGTGGGGAGAGGGAACTTACCAGAGTGGCTTGTGACCTTCCCTGCTCACTTCTCCATTGACTTGTTTGTGGAGAGCCATCAGGAAAGACTGAAAATGGTGATTACATAACTATAACTATGGGGCCCTGCAACCATTGTAAATTGGTGAACAAGTGGTTGGTAAGTGAGGACTATCTGTAATTCTGTCTAACAATTATTTTTATAAATAATTATTTTTATAAGCAACTATTTTTTTTAAATGTCCTAAAAACTTAGTATCTTAAAACAAAATGCATGTTTGCATACAATACAGGCAGCTTTCTATCCTCATTCAGCCAAAATCAGAGGACAGCATTTCAAATATAACATATTTCAGGACTGGAAGTCTTGATTATGACAAGGCATGAAGTTATAGTCACTATAGCGCAGTCTTTCTTAGTACTTCCACAATTGTATAGTAATCCAGGCATTTTAGACATCTTGGGCCAGTATATTGCTTTAAAAAACAATTTTAATGTAGTTTACTTTCAGGAAGTCACTATGCATTGCAATCCTATACACACTAGAACATAATCTCAAAGTGTTTAGTAGGTTTATTACCAGCTCAGTCTGTAGACGGTAGCATTATAGTCTTCATTTAAAGGTAATTCATTTAGCATACTTCACAAAGCTTCTTCTTATAACTATTAAAAAGAATCATATATGCTAACTTGGAAACTCTTATTTAAGAAGAATTCTAACTATGTTACTTGTTCAATCATGTTTTTCATTTTGCGGATTTAATTCAGAGAACATGGAAAAGAAACTACAGGTAGTAGTCCTCAACTTACCATCACAATTGGAATCTCCATTTGTAAGCAAAGTGGTTGCTAAATGAGCTGTGTCTGATTTTATGACTGTTTTAGCCACAGTTGTTGAGCGAATCACTGCAATTGTTAAGTGAATTACATGGTCATTAGGTACATCTGGCTTCCCCCACTGGCTTTGCTTGTCAGAATTCAGCTAAGAAAGTTGCAAATGATCACATGAGTCCAGGTCACTGCAACAGTTGTCTGTATATGTGGTTGGCAAGTGCCCAAATTTTAATCTCGTGGCTGTAGGGATCCTGCAACAGTTGTAAGTGCAAGGACTGGTTGTAAGTCACTTTTTTCAGTGCCATTATAACTTGAACTGTCACTAAACAAAACATTATAAAACAAGGAGTACCTATTCTTCCCATGTATTTGGAAACAAAGCTACCATATTAGTGATAAAGAAATGAATAACATTACCTCTATTTTTAATTACTTTATATATTGAAATGAAGGCACAAAAATGAATATATTTTACTTCACTAATAATAGACTTCTTTTTGTAAGGTAGAGGTTTGGAGCTCCTCCATATTATCAGTAAATCCAAGATAAGAAACCTCGGTAACTGCATGATTTTAAAATTTTAACTATTCTACCTGTTTTGTAATCCAGAGAAAATGAGCAACCTGCTATTACTCCTTATCAGAAAAGTATCAAAATTATATGGCACTAAGAACTGTATCATTCCATGGAATCTTCAAATGTGATATGCACTATTAATATAACTAAGATCCAAAATGTATCATCTGAAGAGTTGTGTAGAAGACATAGCCATCAAGAGCTATCCATGCCAGAGAAAACTGAGAATTCATTTCCTTGCTTCATCAATAAAGCACACCGAATAACTGCTCCAGCAAAAAATTCAACATCTTTCATAACCTGACCTTCCTGAAATGTCTGTAGCAAGGACAAAAACCTATGTAATTATTACATTATAATACAGCTACTCTTAGAAAGAAATCTTGGCTAGAAAACAACATTACTATAATATGTGATCCTCTGGTCATCTATTTTGCAAATTATAATTTTTATATGTAGCCTAGTTCTTTCAGCGTAAGGATTCAGGTATGAATGCATGTTTGAAAATAAACTGCAAGAAAAAAGAACATCTCTTGTTTTTAAAATTAGTATTTGAATAGCATAAGGGAAGAGACATATTCTTGACCTAACACTGAGTAAATGCTTGTATGTCTGATTGAGTGCACTCTTTTGAATCAGTCTTGACAAGGCTGTACAATTTTCTTAACAACATTTTAGAAGTGATTCACCATTCTCTAGGGCTGGGAGAGAGTGAATGGTCCAAGGTCATAGAGTTGACTTCTGTGACTAAGGCATAAATTGAACTTATGGAGTACACCAGTTTTTAGAATCACATTACATATGCCACATAAAGTTCTAATATTTGAAAAGAATTTCCTGATAATTTTAGAACGGGCTACAGAAGCAAAGTTTGGTCTACTGATTAAGGTACTAAACTAGTAAATGTGAAAGCATGAATTCTAATTCCACTTTAGGCCAAAGTCAACTGAGCCAAGTCGCTGTCTCTCAGCCCTAGGATGGAGGCAATGGCACACCATTTCCAAAAAACCTTGTTAATTAAACTAAACCTACCCAGGCAGTCACCAGGAATCAACATGGACTAGAAAGCACATACAGAGATGCAAAACTGGCAGAGGAGATGTGAACCAATTTTCTACTAATAGTAGCAAAAATGATTGGATACATATTAGATTATCTGCAGTTTAAGACACCCTCCTGCCTACATACTGTTCAAATTATAAACAAAGTAGGTCAAAAGTGAAAGAAGGAGCTTCAAGTGATTAATTTCCAAACAGTATTATTATGTTCCTTCATTTTTAAGCCATTGCCTTATCCTCAAAGGAAGAGCTAATACGTAGGAAGTCTGTGCATCAAAAAAGTCAAAATCTGCAATCAAAGCATTAAACGTATTTCCATTCTATCAAATACCTTTAAGTATTAACAATCATAATATATTCCAAATATGCATGCCTAAAGCTATGGTACAACTTTTTAACGAATAAACTTTATTGATTGCACTGAAGATATGTGTAAGATGAGTGTTTTTTAAAAAAAAAAATCAAAATGAAACGTTTTCATAAACACATTAAATATAATAAATAAAAATAAAATCCATTGAAAAAAGCAAGCGATACTAATCAGCAAAACAAGCTATAAAAGAAACAAAAAAACTATGAAAACCAGCACCACCTGGGAGTGCATGTATATTGTATATTAGTGATGTCGAACCTATGGCACATGTGCCAGAGGTGGCACTCGGAGCCCTCTCTGTGGGCACACGTGCTGTTGCCCTAGCCCAGCTCCATTGCATTTCTCCCACAGGAGGGAGAGAGAGGGAGGGGAAGAGAGAGAGAAAGAGAGAGGGAGAGAGGGAAAGAGAGAGAGGGGGAGAGAAAGAGGGAGAAAGAGAGAGGGAGGGAAAGCAAAAGAGGGAAGGAGGGAAAGAGAAAGGGAGGGAGAGAAAGGTAAAAAGGGAAAGAAATGATATTATGAAAATTTTTATTTTTTATTGTTGCTAAACGTAATATTTCAAAAGCAGGAGGGAAAAATGAAGGGGCATAAAAGTGCATTTGTCATGTTATTCTTAGCTGAACTCTGCTTTGTTTATCATTATTTTAGGTAGTAAAACCTTGTTATTCAGGTTAAATTGCCATGTTGGCACTTTGCAATATATAAGTGGGTTTTGGGTTGCAGTTTGGGCACTTGGTCTCTCAAAGGTTCGCCATCATTGTTGTATATAGTCTGAGACACAGATAGGGTGACATGCAAATAGATCTCAATTTGGTGCCCCATTGATGCCAGTGAATTTTAATCGTAGGGATTTTCAATGACTGGGCACAAATCACCAACCATCTCCTTCTATCAAATTTCTAAACAGATGTTACTTATTTGAGGTGCCACTGAGTCAGTCAAGCTTGACGTAAAGGACTGCATGTATAGGCTTCCCATCTGACCTGCCTCTAACCTTAATTTGTTGCTTTTCCAAAGAAAGCCTTATAATGACCCACCCATTATCTTATCATATCTACTGATTATCTCTTTCCCTTTTTCTACTTCCCCCTCGGCCTTGCCAACTTAGTTCATTTTTCTGGTCCATTTACTTGTATGATAAGTCCAATAAATGTGAGTTTATGTTCGCTGATTACCGTCCCAGGGTAAAAACCATAAATACGCAATTCAAACTCTTCTCTGCTTAATTCTGGATTCAAAAGATTGGACTTGTTATTGTAAATGGTTTTACAATTCCCTCTACAGCAAAACACACTATTGTCAGTACAGAAATAATAAATAATAATATCGAAATTATAAAGAACTGCAAGAGAATTCAGCACTAGAATACAACATTCTGCACTAATTTGTTAGTTCTTGTCAGAATCTGACTGTAAATAACAGACCTTCAACTCTATACAATTTAATTAAAGCTTGGCAGTCTGGATTTTCTCAGACCTTCTATATGGTTCATCTTGATAAGAATCTCTACTGCCAACCATAATGAAGCTGCCTGAAAAAGTTGATTGCCCTCTGTCAGTGTGTGAAGCTCTTACATCTTTGGTAATTTACATCAGCTGCCTTTTCTTCCCTCTTTCCCTAAATTCCACCAAACTTTCTGTTTGGTTTTTCATCGTCCTGAAGTTAAGCAGTTGCTGGCTGCTGACCTAACTGACATCTCTTCCTTAACAACCATAGGCTTGTAAGTTTAATTATCACAATTTTGCAACTGCCATATATATATATATATGAATCTTCCTCTAGGAATAGCTAGTTTATCTGGTGTAAAGGGAAGTTATACAACTAGGTGGGTTCCTACCAGTTTGGACCAGTTTGGCTGAGCCGGTAGTAGATTGGCAGCCTGGTTTGCTGGAATCAGCAGCAAACCAAGCCTGCCATGCCCCCAAATCAGTTCTCCTGGCGGTGACATAGCCACTGCCATCTTGTTTTTTACTTCTGCGCATGCACAGAACAATTTTTGTTGTATTGTGCATCCATGAGCAAACCAGCAGTAGTGGCTGCCAGAACCCACCCCTGATCCCCCCTCCAAAAAATTAATTCCTTGCTGTCAGAAAACTATAGCCTGGGGGCTTCCCTTGAGAGAATAAAAGGAAAGTTTCTACACCCATTCCAGTACACAAAATTTAGCCCTGCCTTCATGCAGAATCTACCCCATCATCAAATACTGCTTCTGGTGAAAGGCATGAATAAACAATTCAACTGATAGAGAAGAAAATTGGTACATCAAGTATGGATTGTAGAAAACCAAATTCAACACTCTTACCCCATCCATCCATTCAGATATAAAAGAAGCACAACTCAACCTTCAAAAATAATTTGTCTGACTTTTATTTAATGCAAATAGCACAAGGAGAAATAACAATGGAGACAACTTTAAGTGTCTAACCAAGTAACTCACAAAATATACAGTGCAAACTTTGATCTGCAAAATATAGTGCTTCATGAAATACTATATAAAAATGCAAAGAAGTAGAAGTTAAGCTAGGAAGTGTTTTAGAAATTAGAATGTCATCTGAATATCAATTGCTGGTAAACACAAATGGAAAAGATTGTACGAAGACATGGGGGGAGGGAGGGAGAGGGGGAGAGAGAGATGGAGATGCTTCAATCAGTAGTTGCTGCCATCTTATTCAGATAAAGTTCTCTTGTACAACTAGATCAGCATTACTCCAGTATGTGTTATTGTCAGGTCACAACATTTTGTAATAAATATGTGCATTGCTCACAAAATAATTTTTAATTATCATATTTATGAATGGTTACTAATTAAGATAGTCGCGAACCAAGGAGTCGGTGTACAATGCAATAAATTCTTAAAAACAAATTATTGGGGGAATATTTCAGTTACTTCAATTTAGCATTGCTTTTCTACTTCAGAACCATACTAACATCCAGTTAATACCCCAACCTATGTCATGTTTACTACCCATTATAGAAACAGACAGATTTTGCTTTTATCAGGCACAACTGGACAAAATAGCACAAGTGTACCTTTATTTTTAATAGTAACATTTGTAAGCTTTCAAATTTCCAAAAACAATTCCTCAGGAAATAAGTACATATTATTTATTTATTTATTTGTTTGTTTGTTTCTTTGTTTGTTTGTTTGTTTATTTATTTATTTATTTACACACATTGGCACAGACACAAACTTTTGTTGTTTGTGTATACATATATGCATATATACATATGTGTCTTCCAAACGGTAGATCAACGATTGTACCAGACTCAGAATGGTGGTAGCTATTATTAAAGCTATTGTCCAATTGGCCTAAGAAATACATTGCTTATATATAGATTTCAATTTTATTTTTCTAATTTCTAAAACAATTGCATATTTTTATTGTTTATGGAATTCAGGATGAGGTATTCACTACCTCAAAGTTTGAAATCAACAGCATTTACAGAATGTTGGCAAGTACATTTTTATGCTAAAAAACATATGCATGTATCTGTATGTATGCATATATAAGCTACAGTATATGTTTAGACCAGTGGTAGTCAACCTGGTCCCTACCGCCCACTAGTGGGTGTTCCAGCTTTCATGGTGGGTGAGAGGGGTTTTGTCCAATACTGAAGCACTTTCCTTTTTTTAATTTAATTGACTTCCTTACTTTATAAATCATCATTACTGTGGAACCGGTGAGCGGTTAGAAAATTTTACTACTAACAGAGATACAAAAGTGGGTGGTAGGTATAAAAAGGTTGACTACCCCTGGTTTAGACACATGTAGAAATAGGGTATTTTTCTTAATATTTTTAGTCAGCTTAAATCAAAGAGATGCTACATTAGAGTAATAATTAGAAAATCATGCCCACTTGAAATCATGAGAGTATGGTTCTCCAACAGTTTTCGACAATGTTTAAAGGGAAAAGCAATGAACGTTAAGTCTTAAAATTTAACTGTTGGATTATGGAATTTACTATTTCCCATAGAACAAAATCTATGTTGCTCAGAGTTTAACTGTGGAGGTTTTGGTGCTCTCCGAATTTGGTTGCTTTCATTACCAGATAGTGTGGTAATGAAACATCTGCAAGCAAATAACCAACTTTTGATGTCCTTCTATAAATAGCGTAGTTCTTTCAAATCCTTACATTGATTAACTGACATTAACAATATTAACAATTTTTTCTAAAACATTTTTGTATTGTTTGCCTAATTGAGCAGGGTTTTTAAAATAGCTTATTTCAATGTAATATCATGCTTTTGAATAAATCACTCATTTTCAAAAGGTATTTTGCAATGTGCTCAACTCTGCGGTTGAGAGAAAGAATAAGATCTAGCTTAATGATTCTTCGGATCCTAACCTTAACTTGTCAGGTTAGTGATTTGTTCACTGTCCTTGATGTGTCTGAAGAACCAAGCAGAGCTTGATGAATTTCATAACTGCCCCTTCACCTTCATGCATAAAAACCTTGTGCACTGAAGACTAAGTATTCAATGTAAGCCTCCAAGTTATCAAATTAATGTAATGATGAACCATTTTACTAGCAACTAATAAAGCAAGCAGTATATTCATTCTAGAAATGAGCATACCACAATTAGTAATTTATTTCAATAAACCTTTAATATTTCAGACTGGCATAACAGGTCTTAAATAATTTGTGTGTTAATTGTGTGCATGTAAAAGATTTATATATGAGTATATATTATAGCTATTAAACCTTTAAAGCATCTTCTGATACATATGGAGATTAAATGCATTTTATCCTTATACAGTTGTCTATATCTTCAATGTAATTGTTTCCCCCCCCCCCACATATTATGATAAAGAGATGGTCTACAATCCCTTTTTGTAGAAACAATTATTCTATTATTACATAACAGTACACCCAGTCAAATACTTATTAGCATTTCTAAATTGGAAGTTCAATCAGATTTATCATACAATCAGATTTTAATACTATCAACTACAGCATACTTCAGAATAATATATCTAGAATCACACAAGAAATATTATATGGACTCCAATCTTTGCTACATATCATAATGCCAGTTTACTGGAGCATGTTTGAGTAATAATCTTTTCAACATATTCATACTGAAATCCTTGAGTTTCGAGATGTTTCAGGATTTATCTATAGCATGATTTTGTCAATTGCCTAAGACACACCTCTTACAAAAATTGCTTAGCATTGATTTATTTTATTATGAGTTATGTCAATCCTCTACAGCAGGGGTCTCCAACCTTTGCAACTTTAAGTCTGAAGGACTTCAGCTTCCAGACTTCTCCATCCAGCTTTGCCAGCTTTGCAGGTTGGAGACTCCTGCTCTACAGTTATCTTGATTTCACAGAAGGCCTTTCAATAACTCCATCTTGTGCACCTGACCCCTGGATCAGGAGACCCTTCAAATAATCATTCATGCCTTAATCACTTCAATGCACTCTATATAGAGTGTTCTAGATTACTTCAATGCATTTCTATATGGAACTGCCCTTGAAAACCCATTTGTAAACTACAGCTAGTCCATAAAGCTGTGATATAGGCAGTGATAGGCATACTTCAGCATGCCATGTGACACCTCTGCTCCATGAGTTGCAATCGTTGCAAGTGAGGTTCTGAGTGCACTTCATGGTGTTGGCTGTTATAAAGCCCTTTGTGGCACAGACCTTGGCTGTTTGAGGGACCATTCATCTTCCATGGGTTTTGCTATCTAGTAAGAGTGGGCAGAGTAGTACGAGTCCATATTTTATCTATTAAGCACGGAGATCCAGGAAGGATCTTGTGTTGTAGTGCCTGCTCCCACAGTAACATCACTCCCAAAATCCATGTGGCTCTCACTCTTGATATTGTTCCAAAAGTCCTTTAAATCCTGGCCATTTCCCCAAACCCTAGAGTAGAGTGGTTGCTGTGCTTCCGTTGGGTATATTTGGGGTAGTATATAGAACTTGTTTGTAATCTTTTGTAGAGATATTCTAAAGTATCATATTCTTTCTGGGGTTTTTTAAAGACAAATATTATGTGTGGGTTTTTTTTAAAAAAATGATCTACTGTTCATGCATGAATACCATTCACAATTGGGCTTCCCATCTCTCATCTGATTATATTACTATTAATAAGCATGATCATATATTATAACTAGAAGCTATGATTATAACATTTCAACTAGATTTATTTTCTAGCAAATAGTGTATGTGCAACCATTTATTTTCTTAAAAATAATTTACCTCTGGCTAAACATTTGAAAAACCAGAAAAGGCTACTTCAAATAAAGGGTTCTGCCATATAATCTTTAGAATCTTTTAATTGGAATGGAGACCACAAACCCTTCTGCTATTTCAGAGTTTTCCAGTTATTTATTTCTGAAATCCTAGCTTTCCCCAAAATACCCTAAGGTCAAATTTCCACCAAGGCAAGCTTTATGCAGCCTGAGGTGGAAAGCAATAAATCAGAAACCAACTTTTTTGGAGCACTTAGCCCGTAAGCTCCCACTTATTTTCAGAGATTCTGAAACCACTGGTGCTCCATCTATTATCAGGCTGTCCTATTGGTTTTGGCTTCCCTTCTGTTTATCTTTTAAGTGATAAGCTATAATTTATTTTGCTGCCAGAAAAAAAGGAAACAAATTCTGTCAGGATGTAATTTTAGATTGTCTTTAGCACTGAAGTGGACTATTTTCTGTGTTTCTGTTAAATCCAAAGTAGAGATGTGACCGTCATATTTTTGGAGTCTGTTCCAATATTAGATGGTCTTGTCATACCCAGGCTTGTCTCTGTCCCTTATCTAGAATTGGACATCCAAATGTACAGCTATAATAATAATAATAATAATAACACCTAGTCTCTACTGCCTTGTACTTTAGACTTACTTAGTATTATTAACTCTACAAAGCAAACACAGAGGGAAATATTGTAGTTTCATGTATGTCAAAGTAAATCCTTTTGGATGATTTTCATACTGTATTCATGACTACCAAGAAAAATTGCTAGACAAATGCAGAATAGTATAACCAAAGTACTTTCTCTTTCCCCAAAGTAGTTCATAGGTTGAATGAATGAATCTTCTTATAGAAGATGTAACTAAAAACAGCAAACAATAATTAAAGTAAATTAAATGAAAATCTCTAATCAACAGACATCCCATAATGGTAACAAATTTAATGCAGATATTTCCTTTGCAAATAAAACTAGGCATGATAAAAAGTTTTGAATGATGCAGCAATAGAGAATTTTTTTTATAATTTCTACTTAAGCAATGATTGAAAATGAACATGCCAAGGAATTTCAGGAAGAAGCAATTTCAGATTTATGTTTATTTCACCTTAATATAAAGCATATTGTATAGTTAGTTTGCCAGCAATGGATATGTACTTTGCTCTATGTATGTACTTTAAAAAAAAGATTCAGAAAAATAATTCCTAGTTAACTTCACAACAGAAGCTACACTTGTAGTCACCTAAATGGGGCCTGCATTAGTTCATTACGTACAACATTTACAAGTTACACCCTAAAGTGGAAAATACTCTCAAATGAACATCACGGGCAGTTCTTTGTGCAAACCAAGCTAGCTATATGATTTATTGAACACTTAGAACAGAACAGAGAGACTGAAGAAGGAAACATTAAAGAATAAGGAAGATGACCCTGATGGAGATGCATAAGAGCCATTACAAAATAACAAGTGGGTGAAAGAGGGTTCAAATTCACAATACACATATTGTGTTCATAACCATTTCCTTAATTCACAAAAGTATAGGAAACAAGAGGAAATCAAGCACAATCAAACTTGCAAGATTCTGTAATAAAAGCCAATCTTAATTAAAGGAAGTTTAGCCTTTCTGTGGAGTTGATTTCTTAGTCTAGATGACTAGAAGGGCTATCATTGATTCAAGATAGTAAAAGAGTTGGAGTGGGTGACATGCTTGCAGATTGGAGATCAGCTGATTTTGGAAGCAGAATGAAATTTTATTAATGGATCTCTCTAACAAACTGCAGTCATCATTACAGCTATTTTCAAAAATTTTGTCAGCTCTACAGAAACTAAGATTGCTCACAGATTTCTAGAAGACCCATTGCAAAATAAAAAGTTCACAGGTAATTCTTTTGATCCAAGTGAATATAATTTGAATGTTACCATTTCGTACTCCATTACTATTTTAAACGTTTATGTGAGTTGATGCTGATTTTAAAAATGAAGATTTGATCAGATTACTAATTATATAGGAAAAGCCCATGGCTCAGGATAGATTGGGAAATTGGGGTTACGGTATGGAAAACCACATACATATATGCAGGAAGTCATGAGGTGTTGATGATAGAAGTAGCATATAGAATGTTAGTATGCAAAATCCTATTTTACTTTCTGCAAAACTCATTCTCTGAGCCAGATGCATACAGCCTTGTTCTTGCTTTCAAGCAAATGAAGTACTGTAAAAAAAATAATCCTCAGGATCTGGAGGCAGAGACTCTTTTCTAACATCATAGTAGCTGATAAAAACAGAATAAAAATGCCATCATTTGGAAATGTGTATCAGCAAAGTTAGTGCCTTGGAGAAGTGGGATAAAGAAATATTTTCCTTTTGCTATTAAAAAAATGAAATGAAACTGATTTTGAGGAGCAGTGAAATCAGACTGCCATCTGGCTAGTCAGAATGTAGATAGCATCGTTATGCAGATAATGAAGATTAAAATAGCATTCATTCCTCAAGACAAGCTCACGGGAGATCCACCTGCAGCTGCTGCTTAATTCCTTCAAAGGGATACTAGCACAGAGAGGAGAAAGAGCTGTTCTCTTGAACAGAGCTCATTGAACAAGTGAGCCATTTCTGAGATAAAAGGTATAGAAAAAGAAAGTGAGTAAGACTTCACAAGGTGAGAGTCCTTAGCTCTTGAATGGAAGAGGTTCACAGTCACGTAAAAATAGCAAAAAAAGAAGGGGAAAAATAAAGTGGATTCAGTTTTTCAAGGTCAGGAACACCCATGGTTAAAACATATTGAAAGACTGGAGGAAGGATAATAAAAGTACTACTACCAAACAATGAAATGGGCCTGGAGGGAAACTTCATACAAGTAATGTTCAAGAAATTTCCCAGAATTAAATACAGAAGATTTGGGGGTGGGTATTATTCATTTTGTAAAACTGTGCTTTGGGCCGATAAGGAGGCCTTCTGAACCTCACCCTCACTCCACACACACACAAAAAAAAGAAGGAACAGATTTTATGAGCCCTAACAGGGCACTTTTCTTAGCAAACACTTATAAATGTTTGTGACAACATAGCTTTCTATCATTATTGCTATTTCTCTGCAGAATGTTGCATCAACCAAAATTCATTTTCTTTCTTGTAAAAACTCTATACTTATCAATAGGCTTGAATTAATATATTTGACATATTGTTTGCATATTTGCAGAGCACAATTTTTCTCATTGGTAGTACATACTATGTATCTTTTAAATGCTTTAATTTTAAAATGAATATATTGATCAACACATATTTAGTGTTTATTTTAAACTTGGAAACATAGCTCTTACTATTCCATTCTATAAACCAGTTTATTTTCTCGCCAAACTTCTCCTATTTGGAAACAGAAGACACTAAAATGCAGGTTCATTCCTTTCACAAGAGATCACACATCTAGCAGAGAGCATGGGATGGGAGAAAGGTCACACCAATAACTAGGATGTTTTTTTAAAAAACAACACTGTGAGTTCCATAACTGAGAAATTCATACATTTTAAAAATGAAAGGAATGATTATACGCCACGTTCCTAGCAATTACACAGATAATCTCCATGATGATCTATAACTAGTCTGGTCTTCCAATGGTGTATTCATCTCTACTGTAACTGAGCCTATCCATTTTTCTTCTTGTCATAATCTTCTCTTTTCACCTTTCCTAACACTGGAGCCATCTCCAGAGGTCTTCGTACAATATGTCCAAAGTAGGATAATTCAGCCTGTAAGAACACTGGGTTGATTTGATCAATAACACATTGGTTTTGTTTTCTTGGCTGTCCATTCTTGGATATCTCCGAACTTTGGACAACAAAGTTCAACAATATCAATATTATTCCTATCATACTTCTTCAAAATCCAACTTTTGTTTTCATAAAATATTAGTATAGCATTGCCTCTACTTGCTATTGATATTATTGCCATAATACAGCTATAGATAGATCATCGCATTTACATATCTTTTCAAGGGCCTTTATGGCTGCTCTACAGTTAGGATAGAGGTAGGAAGCAGAAATAGAGTAAAGATAAAGTAAGGTAAGATAAAAAGAGATGTAGTAGATAAACAATAAAATACCAGTAAATAAAGAAGGATTTAAAATTATCATAACATTTAACATTTGTTATTTCATTCACTTTCCCCAGCCAGCAAAGTCTTCCTAAAGTTATTATGAAATTTTGGACAGAAAAGCAGTAAGCAACAAAATAATTCATTCAGATCCAATGCTGCAAGCTATGCATTGTGATTTTTTTCCCATTCTGAAAGCTGGCTGAATGGTGTCAAGATTCTGCAGGGGGTAAGGGTGGATTTATCCTGGACTGATATAATTTAAAATGGTGTGCACGTATGCATGTGCGCTTGTGTTTGTATATAAATCCATCAAAAGAACTGCAAATGGCAACTGCAGTCAGAAGCCCAAATAGGTTTAAACCACACAAAATACCTTGGGCCATTTAGGTTCCTTTTCTAGAATTGCACATACTGACACTCCACTTAAAGTTCGCTCACGAATACACATCATGACATATTAATGTAATTTTGAGTTATGTGATTTAATGGTCTAGAAAACATCAGATGTCTTTCAGCCCATTTATTCTCTTAATATCTTATATTAACCACATCCTTTAGAAGTATAACCAGCAACCACAACATTTGGAAGATCCTCTTCTCATATGGGCAGATTATCAACAGAATGATAATCTGTTGAAACATTCATTCCTTGATCTCTTAAATCAAGTTGATCAAAATTAAACAACCAAAACATGTTATTAATAGCAATAGCACTTAAGATTTATATACTGTTCCTCCATAGTGCTTTAAAACACTCTGAGAGGTTTACAAAGTCAGCATATTTTCCCCAACAATCTGGGTTTTCATTTTACTGACTTCAGAAGAATGGAAGGCTGAGTCAACCTCAAACACATTAGGATCAAACTCCAGACTATGGGCAGAGTCAGTCTGCAATACTTCATTCTATCCACAGCACCACGAGGGCTCCTAATCTCTATATTCATGCAAAATGTAAAGACAAATGTTATAAATTTGCCTCCTGTGTGAGATTTCAAAAGTGGAGAACTACTGTGATTCTAGGAAAAGATATCCAGTGCCAGTATGAGACAAGCAACATGGTTGGCCAGTGTGAGATTATGCTGATTTTTGAATGCAACTAAAACACAGCAGAGAAGTTCCTACAACTAAGGAAACAGTTCCTTCTTCCAAGGCTAAGCAGTTGATTGGATGAGGAACAATGAGCACTGTAACCACTTCAGATCTTTAATGCTCTTCCCCTGAGAAAAAGATTAAATTTTCAGATTGTACTGGTATTGCAGAAAATTTAGCTTGGAACTTAAAGGTTCCCATCTCAATAAAGATACAGATTTTTTTTTGTCACAAACTTCTTTTATATAACTCAAAAAATGTCCTTAATTTATCGACAGTATTCAGGTCCCTGCTACATTAACAACCGTCACAAAGAAATGAAAGTAGTCCACAGCTAAAGAATGAGAATAAAGGAACATCTGTCACACAAATAAGATATATGGGTAGTGCAGCAACTCATATTTAAATGTATGAGAAATTCCAGAGAACATGTGCACAATTCAAGCCTTCTCACTCAACAGAAACAAATGAATAAGGACCTTATGTCAAATCTTTAACTAAGCTGGGATACTTCTGTTCTTTAGGCATCTATATGTGATGCTTTTGAGCCAATTGAAATTCTGATTTTTGCCTAGCTTCTCTGAATTTCTAGCAACTATGAACAAATAATGAAAACCTTCTAGTGTCATAAGAGAATATTGTGTGGCTAATGCAAGTTCCTATCTTTCTCCAGAGTTCAAAATTCAAAAGCCCATTTTCCCCTAAGTAGTAATATTTGAAATTTTTAGAATACAGTATTTATTTCGGATTTATATAACCGCACCCTCTCCCCAAAGGGTAAACTTTAAGCAATTCTTGATTTAGTGGGATAGTTCTAATGGAAAACATTGATTCACGCATTCTTATATTCCATTTTATGTGTACATAATATATGTGAAACCTTTTTGCAAAATATTACATTCATCTTTTATGCGTGTAAAAAATATGTATTTGAAAATTCCTATTTAGATTAACAAATATTTTGTTTCCCTCCCTCTCCATTCTGTTCAGTCAAAGGGCAAATGCATGCCATGCAGAAACTGTGCAGAATAGCTGTGATGGTAATTATGCTCAGTCCTAAAACAAAAGAAAAGTCAGGGGAAACCCCATTATTTATTTGATGGTCTATCTCATGTGATTTTTGTCAATTCAGACAGAATTGGTATCAAATAATGTGAACTGATAGGATTCCAGAACCTTGCCTTCTCTATTATAGGCCCTGCCCTATAAAACTGGAACACACACACACCCCGATTTCAATAGTTCCTACCCTCTCTCCTTTCAGAGACCTTCTGATCTGGTTCTTGCTTCATCCTTGGGCTTGGTTGAATAGAGCTCCTTTAGAAAAGGAGCTAATTGTGTGTTGTTCTCTCCAAGGTAACTATTGAGATGTCCACAATTATTTCTTAATTTGTTTTTATTGCTATTGTCACCCAGAATTAACTTACAAAGATGATAAATAAAGTTACCCATAGTTTCAATTGAACTCATATACACTTGATCCATGAGCATTGAAATATTGCCTTTGGCCCACTAATATCTCAATCCCATTTAACATATCTTACATGTTAAATATACTAAATGCAGAACTATTATGGAAATATTAAAGGAAAGAGAAATATTAGTTAGGTAGGACATTCTTTTACCCTTCTAGTCCCATTCTCTTTCTGGTTCTGAAAGTAGAGACTGATTGATCCTCCCTACCCATCCATCCCACCCACCCCCTCAAAAATCCCAGAATTAAAGAACATCAGATGCTTCACATGAAATATACAAATACAATGACGCTGCTTAGAACAGGATAAATTGTTTGCTTTTTTTTAAAAAGAAAAAAAAAGACCTTCCCTCTGTCAGAGATGTCCTGGCATTTTTGAAGTAGTAGTAAAAAATATATGAAAAAACACACAGACTCCTGATTGCTATTCTATTTTCTTTAATGGAGGAAGAGGATACTTCATTAAATTGTTCTGTGGTTGTCATATCTATTGGCTCTCATTACAGCTACATGGCCTTTTAAGGCTATTAATCTAACTAGGCCACTCAACATGTTCCTTTGTTGCTTAGAATGCAGAACAGAAAACATGTGCACTCAAATACAATTAAAAGAAAACATACCCTGTTTCCCTGAAAATAAGCCCTCCCCGAAAATATTGCAACACATCACCAACCATGAGGTGACCACGCTCGCCTCCTCCTCCACCTCAAAAATAATAAGACCTCTCCGAAAATAAGTCCAAGCACTTATTTTGAGGGGTCAAAAGAAAATAAGATTCTGTCTTATTTTCGGGGGGAAACAGTAAAAAAGGAACATATATGACTATTTTGGAAATGAGATTCCTGCAACAAAATATTGCCAGAAAAATTAGCCTGACTGCAAACATTTACTCTGGACATATGTGAATTGCTTCCTGGAAGTTATAGTTCTATTTAAAAGCTTAATGTTGTCTTTAAAGTTTCTGATATGTATCAACAATCAGAGTCAGCCATGAGGCTAGGGTTTTATCCAGGTAAATGTCAATGAATACATTTAATTTGAATTACACTTTTTAATTATCCAAATCATTCTCTCAAGGTCTGTGCTCCTGAGATTTGTGGAAAGGACACCAATGCCTATATATTCTGGTTAAGTTCATGTAATGGAGCCTTATGACCTGGAAAGCATCCTTGACTAGAGATGAGGATTCCTCTTAGTAATCACATGAGGCAAACAATATTACTCCAACAACTGTAATAAAATCCCAAAGGAAAACATATTTTGCATTACAAAATATACCCCCATTGACTACAGTATCTAGTAACTGAATGGAGATGCTTATGGGGAAGAGGTGAAGGCTCTGGTGGACTGTTGCAACAAAAGTAACCTGGTACTAAATGTTGATAAAACAAAGGAGATCATTGTAGATTTTTGAAAGAGCCAGCATAGTCATATGACACTCAGTATCAAGGATGCAACTGTAGAGTTGATCAGCAGTATTAAGAATCTGGAGGTGCAAATAACTAACAATCTGAATTGGTGTCTCCATATGCCATCCTTAGTGAAGCGTACAAACCAGCATCTGCATTTCCTGCGTCAGATGAGGAGAGCACATCCTTCTCCTTCTGGTCCTGGCCACTTTTTTATAGACGCACAATTGAGAGCATTTTAACAAACTGCATCACTGTTGGTTTAGTGTCAGTAATGCCTCAAAATAGAAAGTCCACACAGAGAGTGGCAAGGACAGTCGAGAAGATTATAGGAAGCTCACTTCCTGTTATGCAGGATACTGGTTATTAGCACTACATTATGTGCTAAGAGCTCAAAACGTTGTTAGACATACACACACACCCCTAAATCTAAATTCTAACTACAGAAAACTTACTTTGAATGTTGACATTCTGAGCAAGTTTTTTTTAAACTGACTGTTACAAGTGAATAATGTAATTGTTCTTGATATATTATTGATACATTTAATAAATTATGTACTATTGTTAAGGTTAATAAACATTTAATATTACTATAATAAAATATAGTGCATTAACATTTCAACTTTCAACCTCAATAACGACTGCTCCCCAAGAAGGGAAAATTCACTGTGTACAAACAACTTGCAATTCATAAGAAATGTAACTTCCAGATGCCAATACCAACAAATGTAAATGATCGTATGAAGCCTAACTTAGAAACCAGGTAGATATTAAAAACAACAGCAGAAGCTCAGAAGCTGAAAAACACCAAGTAAATGAGATGAAGAGTGGGAAGTAGAGGAGGAAGAGAAGTGAAGTAGAGAGAGATAGGAGAGAGGGGAAGGGGGAGGGGAAGAGGAGGAGAGAAAGGCTGAGTTAAGAGCCTTAGGAACTGAAAGTAGGAAGAAAAAAGTAATTCAAAAATTGGAGTTAAATTGGTTTGAAAAAATACAGGTAGAAAAATGGAATATGAAAGTAAGGGGAATATGTAACATAGATAGAAGTAAAACTAAGTTTGAAAGTTTAGTATCTCAAATTATTAAAGATGAAACCGGGTTAAAAGGACTCGTCAGTAAGATATACAGGATTATAAACTTTGATGGAAATCCACAAATGGTAATGAAAAAGAATTGGGAGGAAGATCTAAAGATTAAAATATTGGATTTGGATTGGAATGAGAATTGGAAGAGTCGGATTATGAGGACTTTATCTATAAGGATTAAAGAACATAATTTTAAGGTTGTTTGGAAATGGTACTGGACCCCACTAAGATTATCACTGATAGATAAAAAAATGAATGATAAATGTTGGAGATGTAATACGGAATTGGGAACTTATGAGCATATGTGGTATAAATGTGTGAAAATTAAAAAGTTTTGGCAGCAATTAGAAGGAACAATGTGTGAAATGATGAAAAGAATAATAATATTGAGACCAGAAACTATATTGTTATTGATAATTAATGAACCAGAGTTAACAAAACACGAGAAAGAACTGATTAGAATTATGATTATAATGGGTAGAATTGTAATAGCAAGATATTGGAAAATAGAGGTAAATATTAAAATAGAAGAATGGTATTGTGAAATGTGGAAATTAGCCTTAAATGATAAAATGACGTGTGATATTAAATTTAGAGAGGGGGTTTATAAAAATGATATCTTTTGGAAGACTTGGAAGCCATTTGTGGACTATGCACTTGGAACTTTGGACGTCTCGACGCCTGTACCGAGGGAACGTGGATTTTGGAGATCCTAAAGATAATAGACGACACTTGAAACCAACTCTTCCTTTTGTTTTGTACAGCACTGGGTGATATATTGTAAAACAGTATAAAAATTTTAATAAAAAAAAAAAAAAAAAAAGAAAGGCTGAGTAGAAAGGGGATAGAGGAAAAGGGGAGAGGAAGAGGAATTATAGAAGGGAAGGACGACACAGGAAAGAAAGGAGGTAGGGAGAGGGAGGAGAGAGGGAGTAGGAAGTGATGGATATAGTACAAATATGGTGTACAGAGAGCAGAAGAGCCAATAATTGGTTTTTGGGAGTTGTTGGTAAGATGAATTGATGTAAATATTTAATAATACAATATGATATTGGTTATGTATTAGTATACATTTGGTTATATGTTATGAAAATGAAAAAAATAAAAAAAAACTTTAATAAAAAACAACAGCAGAAGAAAAAAGAAAGTAAACCTGAGTAATTCTAAAACAAAATGTTATTACCCACTTCATTTATCCCAAAAAAAAGAAACGACTGAAAATTAGGGTGGGGGGCGATGAGAGAAAATATATTTTAAATTCTATTGTGGCCCTCTATTAAAGATCTTTTAAGTATAATAGAACATCAGTTTAATAGTATGCTAATTCCAAATAAACATTTATCTCGCAAGCTCAAAATTGTTCACTGAATTTTGGCTGCAAAAGATTGATGGTGCATTGTTTCCTTGTTTTCTATTTTTAGTGTGGCTGATCTAAAAATAAGAATGATCAGCACCAACAGTGGCTTGCCAAAGCATTAAAAAGGGAGAAATATCTATTATTACAGTGAAATATTTTGGATTCAGTTAGTGAAAGAAACTTTGCAACATGCAGGAGTAAAATAATAATAATAGTAATAACCCTACTCTGAAACTGCTTAAAGCAGCCACAGCTCTTCCCGGAAGCTGTAAATGGCAGCCCCATCCATCAACTTCAAACTGTTTTTGAGGAATAATTTTAAATTTTGGATTACCTGGTTATTTTAGGTTTAGATAGATTTAAAAAACCCATTATAATTCATACATCCACAGGCTTTTTAAAGGCCAGGCAACATTCATTTGTTTAATTTTAAATAGTATTTCCAAACCATATTAATTTCTGAATGATCTCCTAATCTCAGATTATCTCAACTACTGAATTAAATGTACTACAAAATGGGGGGGGGGGGGATGTGATTTTCCCTGTAATTAGACATAATTATAATATACTGTAAATGGAGATACAGCTTATATAATGAGTTAGTGTCCTTGCAAAGGTTAGCATTACTGCTGAAAAGTTAAAATGGGCAATTGTGTTTTATGTTCTCATTTTTTAAATTAAATGCTTGAAACATCAATGTTATTAGGCAATGAATCTGAACTGTGAAAAGGTACTAAAAGGCATAGCTCAGCTCAACATATTTGTTTATAGATAATAAAGCTGTGGTCTATTAGAAAGGATTTAGAAAAGACACTTGGTGAGTTTGCAGGAAGACAAGTGTAGCATCTGTATTTAATTTTGTATCATATCTGTGTATTTTCCAAGAAAAACAATGCTTTAGAAAGTTACAGACAGGTGCTACATTCATGTTCTCAGGGACGCAGAAGTACTTTTTCCAATTTATTTCAAATAACTGAATAGCTGTTACAAAAATTAATAGACAGCATTGAAAAGAGGCACAATTTTATAAATTATAAGTGTTCATGCAAATACTTTTCCCATAAAAAGTAGATAACAGCGGCATTTGCAACAAATTACAATGCTGGAATGACATGTCTAGGGATGTCATCACAAAAACGCTGCCTTTATATGCCTAAATCCCACTGTATCGATGCAAAAACATGTTTCATCATTTTATAATCTTGAACGCACTCTTCCAGCAGAGGCCCATTGCAAGCAAGTTCCTTCTTGACATGCAAATTTGTTGATATAGGTTGTTGTTACATCGTTTCAAAATCATGCTAATAATGAAGCTATAAAAATGATCAAACCTGCCATCCTGGGCCCAACGTTTGGGAAGCCAGCTCTGCCTGTCACAAGCCAGGACAAAGGGTGAGTGATGGAGAAGTAACACCTCCTTAAAAAACCTTGGTTCAGCTGGCCGGCTGGTAGCACCTCATAAGGACCCCTTTCCAGGGTTACAGGAGAAGACGGTCAATGGTTTTGAAGGCGGAAGAGGGCTCTACACCCCAATGGCAGATAAAACAGCAGAACCATCTTCTAGGAGAAGGGAAACTCTGATTACAAACCTCCACTGCCTTGTGGCTGCATCCACTACTGGAAAAGGCTTCAGAAGTCAACCTTGAGACAAAATGCGGAGCTGGAGTCCCGGAAGCAGTTTGTGACTGTGTACAATCTATGTTCTGGTAACTCTTGTGACACAGCTGGAACCAATTGTATTGGCTCTGCCGTTTCATTGGACTATTTCAGCAATGTGGAGAGCGGAGAGTCTACTGCTTGGGTAACAGTCTATTCTCCATATTACTCTACCTCATGCTGGAGAGGACACTCAAGCTTTGATCTCTTTCCAGAGCACGATTCCATAATCTTTTGAGACTGAAGGATGTCAATGCCAAAAAATTATCTTAGGAAAGTAAGGCTATAGTAAGGCCATTTCAAAGATTTATTTTGTAAAGATGGCCATGCTTAAACATATACTATTCGAATGGTATATAGAAGCCATGAAATTTAGAAATACTTTAAGTAACTCATTTAAAAATAAATACAATACTTTGCCACCAGTGCATTGTTTAATGTGAAGGTTGAGTAGAATATACATTTAACATGCATACATAGCTCAATATTGTTTTTGTTTTCTGCATAGTTATAAACTACTCCCAGATCATCACTGAGACCAGTTGACAATTACATTACAAATAGAAAAGAAATAGAAACACCTTATATCATGTAAACATATGATATAACATTGATAATGCAATGGGCAATAATGTGATCAGATGCTTTCGAAGAAGAGAAACATGTAAATGAAATGCATGTAATTATGAACTGAACACAAAATAAGGCAATGATGGCACAAGTATAACCAAAACTGCATTGATAACCTTTGTGGCCTCCTTCAGTCATGTGATTCCCATTGCAACCAATATATATTGTCCTGTATCTGACCTGGTTTTCCCCCCCCCCCCTTGCAGTATGGAAAGATTCGTGATGAAGGGATTACAAGAGAGTAAGAAGCCACAAAATGGGAAATACACATCAAGAGCTCAGTGTATTTCCCCACTGTGTCCCTAGTTACTCTCTGGTCTCTCTTCTGACCATGCCAAGCACTGCAGAAATGCCAAAGGAGGATTCTGGAATGCTTGCATACTCTCTCCCGCAGTAATCCTTCTTCCCCTTGAAAAGAAAAAAGAACAGCTAGGTCTCTTAGAGAGGAACTCCTTGCAAAATATCACATATCAAACATGCCATAACCAGACTATCATTTGATATGCACTGTAGATTCTGCCAATTTAATTTTAACTTGCTTAGCACTGAAGTTCACTTTTAAATAGAGGCACAACCAACATGGAAACAAATTTATAAGTACAGCACATGAAGTGTCTATAGATACATGATGGGGCAGGAGGTGGGGGGATCTGTCTTTATGGAACTTTTTTCTGTGTCGCATAAAGACAGCCTCCCCCCACCATCTTGTAATCTATACACACTTCACGTGCTGTACTTATAAAACAAATAGACTGGCAATTGGAGCCCTAGGCATGTACTTGCTCTTTGGCTGCCTGCAACTAGTACAACAGAATCATGCTGGGCAATCCACTTTCTTAGTTTTGGAACAATACTCCTATGAGGTAGCTCTGAGTTGTGTCTTTCAATTTTTTTGGAAAAGGCTGCACAACTGGCAAATTTTTAAATCATGCACCTGCATTCAAAAACCTGTATATAGATTCTGGGGGTATTTTTAACCTTTACACTAGTACTTCTAACCTGGTATTCAAATAATGCTATCTATACCACAGATTGTATAGAAACTACCTTATGAATTTCCTTGCTAACACAGCAGGTTTGAGAAACAGTCCTTAATTATTTAATTAGAATGATACATTTGACAAGTAGCAAAACATGCTAGAGCCAGCAACGGTTTATTTTGTAATTGTAGGATTCAATATTAAGCTTCCAAATTGTCTAAACTAGAGGAATTATTTTATTACATTTTGCTATTATCAAATTGAAATACTTAACTTGATTCCCATTACTTCAAGCTACTACCCAATTTAAAATAGTTACTGTTTCTATATCTCGTTTCCTTTTTTATCAACTGGCAAATGCAGAGACCCAGAGTTAGCAATAAGATTTCACAATAAGCAACCCCTTCTCCTTCTATGTTTTGATCTATGTGGAATCTTACTTTTGGTTCAGAGGTATTATAAAGAAAGTTCTATGGATAAAGGCACGTGCTGTTATTTTGACAATTTCACACAGACAACTTTCATTTGAAGATGTCATTGGCACTGTAGATTTTGCAGCATTTTTTCCTGTATGATCAACATTCTTTTTTCATGGAAGAAATATTACAGACCCTGGTAATGGAAATCAAAGAATTGAGGAAAGATCACTGCAGTTCCAAGTTAGAACTTTTGGAGACACAGAAGAAATTGATGCAGAATACACAAAAGACTGAAGAACTGGCGGTGGGATTGGCTGGGGCAAGGGGAGAGCTTAAAAGTGTTAACACTGAAATTGGAGATTTAACTGGTCATATGTCTAGGATGGATTTTGAAAGGATGTCATATTTTTTAAGATTTCAGAATATTCCTGAAGAATCTGGTGAAAATTTAACTGATCTTATGAGTACAATGTTAGCAGATTACTTACATAAATCCAAAGAGGAGATCAGGGGGGACATTGGTATATAGAATAAATTCAGCATATGTCAGGATAAATGAAGTACCCAGAGAGATACATATTAAATTTGTTAGAAGGTCAACTAGGGAGGGGATTTTGAGGGCGCAGAGAGACGGTCCTTTAATTTACCAACAGAAAGAGGTTGCCATCTTGAAGCAGATCCCGAAAAAGATTAGAGAGATAAGACGGAAATATTCCTTCTTATCTAAAAAATTATTTAAACAGGGGATCTGGTTTAAGTGGGTGATGCCAGAAGGGATGTTGGTGTTCTGGGAAGGAGGGTGAGTAAGGATTAAAACAGTTGCAGAGGCGGAAGCCTTTCTTAAAAAACATTCCTCAATCCTGGAGGATGAAAATGGAAGAATGGAGGGGGCCACTGGGGGCCAGGGAGGAGGACAAGAAGATACAATTGCCAAGAGACTTAGATCTCAAAAATGACTTTTTTAATATAGTATAACTTTTGTTTGGATGTTTGTATATGATTGCTAGCACAGATTTTACAATGATGTATGCACTTCTTTCCACTTTGTAGTACTATTGAAAATTATGTATTATCTATATTTTGTTACGAAGCCTCGGAAGGGGCCAACGATCTCGACGTGAAAGTTCTCAAAATATCTTTTTCACACCTTACCCTCACCCTACTTGTAAAAAATTGTAAAACTCAATAAAACTTTTTCAATATAAAAAAACATTCTTTTTTCATTTTATTTTTCATCAATGCATTTAATGATGCTTTAATTACATGTACATAGTGGCATGAGCAAAACCTGTAAAGGAAAAGGAAAGCTATCTGTAAAATCAGATTAATTAGGAATACTAATTTAGAGGGGAAATCTGTATTTGAAGATTTCATGAGTTGCTGCTAATTAAACTTGAAAGAGGTTGAGAAGTCATTCAACAAGCCATTCATTTCACTCTTCTCACTTTCCATGCACACCATTCTATTCCCCACATTAACTTCTAATGGGTGGTCAAAAAGTCTGGAACAAAATTAACTGAAGTTAAACTCTATAACAGCGATGGCGAACCTTTTTAGGCTCACGTGCCATAAGAGGGGGGAGCGCAGGGGGGTTGTGCACCAGCGTGCCGCACCGATAATGCAATGCGCCCCCCAGTGTGCATGCATGCATGTTAGGCGCTCCCCCCATTTTTTACATGCTTTCTTCACGCTCCCCAGGCTCCAGAGGCTTTATAGGAGCCTGGGGAGGGCAAAAATAGCCCCCCTGGAGGCCCTCCGGAGGCTTCAGGAGCTTCCCTAAAGCCTCCGGAGGGCTGTTTTTGCCCTCCCCAGGCTCCTATAAAGCCCGGGGAGGGGAAAATGGCTTTAAAAATGGCTAAATCAGCTGGCCAGCGCGTACATGCACGCTGGCCAGCTGACAGGGTAATGCTTTGCGTGCCCTGCCGAATGGCTCCGCGTGCCACCTGTGGCACGCATGCCATAGGTTCGCCATTCCTGCTCTATAAATCAACTGCCCATAGCACTTCATTTATTGGTATCAAAATCCCACTTCTAATATTAGATTTATGGACATCACACTGGAAGTTATTTAAAATCTGGGGCACGTAGAGTGATCAAAAAAACTTAATGTGATGACATGACTATGAAAATTGAAGCCCATCCCTTTTTATGTGCATTGTGCCTGTTATCTTTACTCTTTTCTAGTTGGTAACAAGAGTCTTAAGGTCTTCTCTTGCATTCAGAAATTCAGACTTTCAAGAACAGTGTGGGAATTGTAGATATTATAGTAATGCACAAATTAATTACATAACACTTCTTAAAAATGCAAGTATAAATCTCTAATAAAATACATGTTGCCTTTTATTTTGTTTTTATTTCAACTAAATCAAGCTTCAGGAGGAATATTTATTTAATGAGATTCCTCTTTCCCTTACCAATAATCTAGGCCACTCAATTACTAAAGATGTATGCTGTATGCTCCCAACTGCAATGGAACAACACAGTAAGACGGAGCTACCAACAGCAGGAACTGAACAGCTTTGGAAGAACATATGGGAGAAAGAAAAGACACATAACATCTGTGCAAAAGTGGCTGCGGGAACTGAAAACAACCCACACAATATCTCAGAGCAGGAACCTGAATCTCACCATCAAGTAACACACATCCAACAGTGGGTCAAGAATGTAAAGAGCTGGTCAGCACCTGGCTTCGATTTGGATCATTCACTGATTAAGGAAACTAGCAGTAATACATGAACACTTAGTAGCACAGATGAACCAGCTGTTAGCAAAGGGCACTCACCCAGATAAGGAAGGCAGTGCTTGTTATGAAGGCAACAGCACCATACAACTATCAGCCAGTAACCTATCTCCCCACAACATGGGAAGTCCTATCAGGCACCATAACTGTCAAGCTACAGGATCAATTGGATCAGCACAGCTCGGAAGGCCACTGGGAACAACACTCAAAGGCCACTGGGAAAAACACTCAAACATCAGTTGCTCATAGATAGAGCAGTCACCCAAAATCTAGACAGACCAATCTGAGCACAGCCTAGACTGACTACAGGAAAAACTACAACTCACTGCCACATACATGGATCTGTGAATATGTAGCATTATATAAAGTCAACAGGACACTTCCTCAAGAATTAACTGGGACTGTTGAAGACAACACTGGAAATCAATACAGCTCATACAAATGGATATCAAGTGTATCATAAACCAAGATGAAGTACTGTCCACATTGCTGTTCTGGAGAGCCACCACCTCAACCAAATCATCACAAGGACTAGATATAACTACAAGTTCAAGAGTGAAACTACTATCAGGCGCTGCCTCTATCTGGAAGATATCAAGCTGCATTCTAAAAGTGAATGAGGCATCCACTCACTGATCAACCTAACACAGACCTCTAATGAGAAGACTGGAATATAATTTGGACTAAAGAAGTGTGGCCAGCTGGTAATAAAGAGAGGGAAGGTAATTAAGACAGATAGAGGGCAACTATCAGGCAACATAGGAGTCACACAGACCAGCTATACAAGTACTTTGGTATCCTATAGTCAATGGGAACCACACTGAGGATTCAAGGAAGCATCATCCTTGAGTCCTTTAACCTACATTAAAGGTTACAACAAGTCCTGAAGAGCCAGCTCAATGGGCAGAATGAGATCCATGCCAACAACACATATGCTCTACCAGTTATCAGATACCCTAGTGGTATAGTGAACTGGATAAAGGAGGACATGGAGGCTCCCTATGTGAAGACCCAGAAACTCCTCAAATTGTACATAGGTTTCTATTCCAAGTCTAATATCCAGAGATTGCATACTAGCAGGAAAGAGACCAGGCAAAGTCTGATAAGTGTCAAAACCAATGTCATGGCTGAAACCTACAGCATTCAGATATATCAATAAGATGACACTCAAAGAAGAGCTGCTGAGAGAATGCCTGAGGAGAAGCTGATTTGGAATGAAGATCAAGCAGAGGGAATGGCATGGAAAGACCAGATCCTAGCATGTGATATACCATCAACAAATAGCTAGAATAACTGACACTGAGAACTTCTACTAGTGGGTGGAAAGGGCTGGACTAAAAGACAGCACTGAGGCACTTATGATAGCAATAGCTTTATATACCGCTTCATAGTGCTTTGCAGCCCTCTCTAAGCAGTTTACACAGTAAGCCTATTGCCCCAACAATCTGGGTCCTCATTTTAGCAACCTCGGAAGGATGGAAGGCTGAGTCAAACTTGAGCCAGTCAGGATCGAACACCTGGAGCAAGCAGTGACTTTCCAGAACAACAGTGGGAAATAGCACATACTGGCAGGATGTAAGATAAACGCAGGAATGCCATACACTGAATGACACAATCAAGTAGCTGGCATTGTGCACAGGAACATCTGTATAGTGTATGGACTACATTCTCCCAGATCCTAATGGGAGATTCCACAAAAGATCATGGAGAATAATAGCTAATATCCCGAGGGACCTCCAGTTTGGATATCTGCCTATCAACCAGACATCTTGGCAGTAGACTAAGGACTAGAAGACAGCAGTGTGATAGATGTAGAAGGGCCAAGTGACAACATCAGGACAGGCTACATGCCCTGGTACTAAAAGGCCTTTTTCTGCCATCCTATTTACTATTAATTATCTATAAGAATTTCCATGACAGATTAGTTGTGAATTTGTGGTTAGGACAAGATAGATGACCTGGTATTTTAAGGCTTTGCTCTCCCACTCATTTTTAATACCTACTAAAAGTTAGAATATTGCAATGCTCAAAAAGAAAAGTGTTACAAATTAAATGTTGTAATATCTACAATAGGTTGAATGGAAGGGGCAACTGTCGATTTGCGGTATAGTGTCATCAATGTACTAATGATATGCTTTGCAACACCAGCCTGGGTTAGTTTAGGAAAGCACTGAATGCTAGAAGGCTATAAAGAGCTAGATCGGTGTTTATTAAAGTCTAATCCAATAATCTCTGAGGCTCCCCCAAGACCCACTCAAGGGTCAGAAAAAAACAAAATTATTTTCCAGCCTATGTTGAGAAATAATAAAATATTAAAATCCCATCAAACAATTGTGAGTCGCAGTATTGGCAGTGGATGCATCAATTTTAATTTTTAATACAAAAACATTGTTAAATATAGCCCACACAAACAAAAGCTGTTTTTGATACCTACAATTTCTTTTCAAGTGGGAAGGGTTCCTGAGAGGAAAGAAAATAAGAAACACTAGATCAGTGATGGCTAACCTTTTTCTAAAGGTGTGCCAAAACTGTGTGTGCATGCACTATCATGCATGCACACATGCCAACCTGCACATGTGCGCATATCCCTCCCCCCACACATGTTGTCCCCCCACAAAGAGGGGGAGTTTTTACTCCCCCCCCCAAGGTTTAAAGAAAGTCTCCGGAGCCTGGGGAAGGCAAAAACCGGCCCAGAGGCCCAACCAGAAGTTCGTTCTCTAATTTCCAGTTTGCCCATTGGGCTGTTTTTCACCCTTCCCAGGCTTCAGGACAGCCTCCAAAGGCTGGGGAGGGCAAAAAATGGCCCATCACCCCAACCATAAGTTTGGGAATAAACTTCTGGTTTCCCCGCTCCAGAGGCTTTCATAAAGCCTAGGGAGGGTGAAAACAGCCTCCACCAGCCCTCCGGAAGGCTGAAAATCATCTGGCTGGTGTGCACATGCATGCTGGAGCTGAGGGCTGCCATGCCTGCACATATGGCTCTGAGTGCCACCTGTAGCATGCGTGCCATAGGTTCACCATCATGGCACTAGATGATATAAAGCTGTCTAGTATTAAACCCAATCAAGGCAGAACTGGTATCTGAGCATGGAGATTGTCTTCTAATTCCAGTTTATTTTTGAGGTCTTCCCAGAGTCACAACACTTGATATTACAGCAAATGGCAGGTCTTTCTGTAGTTTGTATGGTGCACCAGTTCTTCCTAGGGTGAGAAGACCTTGTCACTATAGCTTACATTCTGCATTTAAAGCCTATTCAAAAGCCGCCAATAATTCAGAATGCAGCAAGCCTTCTGTCAATTGGCACATGTTGAGCTTCTGGGTACAATTCATAAATCTAAAATTCTTTCTCTTTTCTATTGTCCTTCTCCATTCCTCAATGTCTCTACAGATTTATTTTTGCTACATGCAAAACAATGTCAGTTGTTGACAGAAAGGAGATATAATAATAGCCCTCATGCTGAAAGTTTCTGCATCTATTCAGAGTCAATGTTTTACTTCACTGCCCTCTATTATATTTGGCATGCAGAGCTCATAATCCTACTTCTTAATCATTATGCAGACTGGTCAAAAACTAAAGTTATTCGCTATTTACTTGTTGTCTACTCCACTGAAATGTGAAATATCTGCCACCAAAATAATTTCTGAAACGTTGGGAAAAATGAAAAATCAAATTAAATGTGTTAAAAATGGTATACATTCTAAAGCTGTTGCATAGGAAAATACTATGTATATGAGTATGTATTATGATCAGAGATGGTATTCAGCAGGTTCTGACCAGTTCTGGAGAACTGGTAGCAGAAATTTTGAGTAGTTCAGAGAACCGGTAAATACCTCCTCTGACTGGCCTCACCCCCATCTATTCTCTGCCTCCCGAGTGCCAGCTGATCAGGAGGGAATGGGGATTTTGCAGTAACCTTCTCCTGCCATGCCCACCAAGCAATGCCACGCCCACCAAGCCACACGCACAGAACTGGTAGTGAAAAAAAATCTGAATCCCACCACTGATTATGATCCCAATCATGATATAGTCATGATCAGCCTCAATGCATCACAGAATGAAAGCCTCCTAATTGAAAGCTTACGGACTGAAATCAACCATGCTACTTCAGTGAAGGTTGGTAAATAAATGCTTTAGAGAGCGAATAACAAATATTCCTTGTTGCTGCCAACTATCTCTAAGAGCTATCTATTTATAAGTATGTATATGAGTTTGAAAAATGATTGTAAAAAATAATAATTAGATTTTAGAATTCAGTACCAGGGAATACAACACTGACCATTAGATTTAAGTGGCCATATTTAGGGCTAAGTGGGCTATGTGGATAATGCATCTAATTTTATGAAAGGCAGTGAAAAGGTCAATTAAAACAAAAGAATACAAAAAGCCACCAGATGACTGGAATTAAAGATAGCTTGCCGTTTAATACTATTTTCCAAAAGGATTCAGCTGCCTGGTGCTGAAAACCTAAAACAAGCTGGTAATTTTTAACCTAAGAATCTAAAATGAACAAACAAAAGGGAATCAGATCTGACAGTTGTCTTTCACCCAATGCCTTTCATTTTAAAATAACTGCATTGCATTCCTTTAATTGTTTTTTCTAATACCTTAATAAATCTTTGACAAGGCACTTTCTGATTAGTGCAAATTACTGCCATTTAGAAGAAATACTTATTTTGCAGCAACTGGTTTTAAAATCCTGTACCATGCATATACAAATTGATATTCAATACTACTATGAATTACTTTTTAATCACTATGTACAAGCTTCCCTCAAACTGGTGTCAATTGGTTGTGCTGGTTTAGATTGTTTTAATTGGTTTTTTCAAGGATAGACTCAACCACAACTGAATTGGAAAAGCAGCCACCTGGGCAAGTAAAATTTACTGAATAAGAATATAAATTATTTCTCTGGTTGTTTGCAAACTACCGCCTTCTATTTGCTTAATGGGCACTGTTTATTTAATACTCTTTTGCAACAAGGATTGATATCAATAATTAATATTGATAGACCTAATATTAGGACTTTCAAAAATATTTGCTGGGGGGTTCCCTTGGTTTTTTTCTTTTTATCCACTTTTTTCACTTTTCTTAGCCTCCCTCTCCAAGGGAAAAGTCAAGTCCATTTCAGATTTGATTTCAATACAGTAATGTCTGAAGTAAAAGCAAGCAGGATAAAAATCAAATAACAAAATACAATAATTCTGTTCCAAGAAATGGAGAAGAAAATCAGAAATGCAAGCATACCGATGTGCACCTACTCTCAGTGGTATAAGTAGGGTCATTCTTTGGTTTTCAATTAGTATTTCTGTTTGGTACCAGGCAATCTTTTTAGACAATGTCAAGACATTAAACAGGCTGGCCCACTTTTATTTCTAAAAATTAAGTGAAAGAGGACAAGTGAAGCTTTTAGTTTTTTCATATGAAAAACTAAACATTAAATATTGTTATTTTATTGTTTATTACTGCAGGAGATGTGCTTGTGGTATATTTTAAGTGCTGTAAATCACAGGAGCACTGCAATTCAGAATTCCAGCTAGCTGTTCTGACTCAGGCTTTTGCAGCAGTATGAGTCCTTGTCCCGATAAACCCCTTTTATTTAATTTACAGTGAATTCCTCTCCAACAGAGTGTTTCCTCTCCCACAGTTTTTCAAGATAGTTCACAACTACCGACCTTTATCAGACTTGGAGAGTGGCCAGGCAGATATCTTTCAGACACTGCAATATTGGCAAGAATGCAGGAATGAGATAATTGTCTCCTCCCTCCCCTTTTGCTCCTTTTTTATTCCCTATGGGAGGGGCCATTCACCATCCACCTATGGCCTTACTCCCAAGTCATCCCTTATTTCTTAGCTGTTCCCTTTGTCTGGCAACTCTGCACATGTGCACACTGGGAAAAGGCTCCAGCTGATGTGTGACTCCAATGGCAGCTGGTAACTGTCAGACATCCCTGTCCCCATCTCTGCCTCCAACACAGAGCCTCATCAGAGACTTTCCCAGACTCCAGGACAGGCCCATGTTCCTCCACAACCCCCTCACTTTAAATACGGTAATTATTTAAATGTATAATTATATTGTATACAGATTAAGTCAGTGTTGATTATTGAACAGAAATGAATTCAGACGATTTGATATTTGGCCTGATTGAATATAATAGTGGCAGTCAATAGAAGGTTACAAGTTCAATCATGTTTTAACCCTGGCCATTTTGGTTAATTGATGATAATGGAGTTCAATAATATTTTAGGTGCCACAATTTTCTAACCTACCTTATTAAATGTATATATGATCTGAATTAAATTCTTAAAATTAAATAGAAACTGAATGTGAAAAGTGAAGCCATTCACTTTATACACTAATCTTCTATAAACCACTAGGGGATGATGCTTTCAAACCTGTGACTAATTACTAATCTTCTTCCTGTCTCTGCATTCAAAACTACTGTTATTGCTTCAGTATTCACACTGACAGGTCCAATTAATAGTGCAAAAGAAATATCTTTCCAAGGACAGCAGTTAAAGAAAATAATGCATTAATCTATTAACCTGTAAGAATTTCATGTTCAGACTCATCCAGTATTTTTGAAAATTTGTTGTCATGTGTATACACACATAAATACATTTTAGCCACTCTCCTCTCAGTTTTACAACCAACTTTGTTGTATTTATTTTGTACAATGACAATCAAGGCTTCAGGTTGGCTCAATATTTAGAAGGTAGATTTCCCTATTTTTCAAGTGAATCCTCCAATTTACTGATGAATGGTCATACATTATTGCTAGATCTGTATCATCTGTTTGCTTTGTTTTCCCTAAAATACGACCTACCCCGAAAGTAAGCCCTCTCATGATTCTTTGGTGTGGACTTAATATAAGGCCTACCCAAAAAATAAGTCCTAGTGAAGCCCTTCCCTTCCCTGGTCACCTTGGCTTCTTAACCATGGCTGGCAGTTCTGTCTCTCCGGGTGCCTGGAGATTTTTTCAGTGATGAGGCAGAAAGCCATGCAGCCCGTCGGAATCACCGATTTCCCTCCACCTCTATCGAGTTGCTGCTGCTTGAGAAAAGGGCGAAAAGGCAGGCAATTCTGAAATACTGTGGGATGTGTGTATTTATGGTAGAAGCAAAGTGCAGCCTGTCCCTTTCAAGCAATAAAATGCCTGTGTGTGTAAGAGAGACAGACACATACAGAAAGAAAGAGAAACAACAGAGGGGAGCCTCCTCTCCCCCATGAAACAGCAGCCAGTGTGGGCTCTGCACTGTGCTGTCGTGAAGTGGGATCAGCATGGCCAGTTCTTACCTGCAGCATTGGTGGCCAGGATGGGGTCAGAGCCACCACCAACTGAGACCAGCAGGCCAGACTCGGTGAACTAGGTGTGCCGCACACATGCAGCCACCACATGGTAAGAGAAGAGTGCACCAAAGCCCAAACGCTGAGCCTCACTAGCCTCAGAAACCAGGGATCTTTCAGGCATACTGACCACATAAAGGCTGCCAAAATTCCCAGGTTGTTTGCACCGAGTGAGCCACACGGTCCTCCACCCCAAACCAAGCAACAGGGAGGCTTTGGGAGTACAGGCAGGAAAAGGAGCACAGGCAGAAAATTCCCTTCCCAATTTTCATGCCGACCCTTGAAAAGGCTCCCTCCCAAGCCTTCAGTGTATCCCAGGATTGCAATGCTGATGCATTTTCATCAGGAAAATGGGACGGGAAATTTTCCTGCCTGTACTCCTTTCTTAACATCAGCATAGACTGAGAAAAGGAGGATAGGCGGGAAACCATCCCCCTCCCATGGAGACCTTCCCATTTTCCTGCCAATTGCCAAAATGGCTCCATCCCCAGCCTTCAGTGTTGCAATCCTGGGATCCGCCCAGCTTCCCAGGGCTGCTCCAGGGCTTGCACAGTGTTGGGGATAGGGAGGCCATCAGAGGAGTCCCACATAGCCCCTGCTTGCTTCCGCCTTTCCAGGGCAGCAGACACTAGAAGGGGGCTGTCCTCAGCTTGGCAGCCCCAAGCATTGTCATGAAGCCTCCCTACCGCTTGGTTTGGGGCTGTGTAGCTCGCTTAAGGCTCCCCTCCCCCCAAACCTTCAGCATATCCCAGGATTGCAACGTTGAAGGCTCGGCAGGAAAATGCTGCTTAGAGAAGACATGCAGGTTCAGATCAGCAGAGCTGCCACCCTTTTTGGAGCCTGAATTTCCTCCGCAAAACAGCTGAGCTGAGCCTGCATGTCTTCACTAAACAGCTGATGTTATGTTTCACGGAGCTGTTTAGTGAAGACATGCAGGCTCTGCATGTCTTCCGTTTTGGGGAAGACATGCAGGTTCTGAAAGCGGCACAGATCAGCTGTTTAGTGAGGCCATGGAGGCACTAAGCGGGAGGGGCAGCTTGCCACCTCCACCTTTCCCGGTATGGGGGAAAATGGGGGAAAATATAATACCGCCCCAAAATTAAGACCTAGTGCCTTTTTGGTGATCCAAAAAAATACAAGACACAGTCTTATTTTCAGGAAAACATGGGTAGGTTAAACAGAACTGCCTAGTTTCCAAGTGATCAGAGTACAGCAGCACTGCAACATGGAAAACAAGGCACTTTTCCTCAGCTCCTTCAACTGAGTGATTGAGGTGGACAGCTTCACTGTGCCTAGCCACTTTACTTCAATGGGATATCTTTTCTGCACACCTGCACTAGTGAAGTAGTTGTTTACTCATTGGTGGCTCTGCTCTAGGCCCTAGATTCACTGTACAGAATGTCTCTTAGTACTTTGCACAAGTCTACATATTACCCCCATGAAATTTTATTTGTTTTATCTGCTCTGAACCACACGGGTATAAGCCATACTGAAAAGTTGTTTTGATTCTTCACTACTAACACCAAAACACATACATATAACAAAACAATTTATATATAGATGAGGGCCACAAATATCCTAAAATATTTGATTACTCACCAGGAGACTGTTTGGGCTATTTGTTATACAGCATAAAGAAAGATTTTTATTCGTTATGAAATAGTACTAAGCAACATCTATTAAGGAACACCTTTAGCAGGAAATATGAGGTGCAGAATACAGCATGGACAGAATCTCATTTTAAGATAAAGAACCAAAATAGCTTAAAATGTTTTATAAAAATGTGTCTGAACTGTATATATGTTGGGTTTAATGAATAATAATTTAATTGTTCCTAATACTCTATCAGTAGAAGCAATTAGTGTTAATTTTTAGCTATTGTGCTAAAGTCAGTCTTCACTAAGGCTCATTATACTTATTTTTGTAAAGCATTTGGGGAGGTTTGCTTTTGCTTTTTAGCGTCTTAGGAGTATTGTGCTTTTGGGCTTTCAGAATATATATATATATATTCTTTCGTAGATTTTCACAGGTGTAAGTATGCTGGTCTTGTATTCGGGTGTTTTCCTGTGTAAGCATGAAATTGTTTTTGCAACGTTTCGGCAAGATCTCACTTGCCATCTTCAGGCTTTGGACCAATGAAAACACCTGAATACAACAAGACCAGCATATATATATATATATATATATATGTTAGATTTTTAAGGGCTGAAAATAAAGAGACCAGGATGGATCCATTTCAGGCTTATTAGCCTTCTTCATCCATCCTGGTCTCTTTATTTTCAGCCCTTAAAAATCTAACACATATCTAAAAAATGCCACACAGCAGTAATCTAATTTGGTTCTCTGTCTGGATGATCTCTGGGTTGAGTCGAAGGGCAGAGAGGGATGACGTTAAGTCTCCTCCCCTTAAAGGGACCCTGAACAGGAGCTGTGATAATTATTCTCTTATATATATATATATATATATATATATATGTATGTATGTATGTATGTATGTATGTATGTATGTATGTATGTATGTATGTATATATAGTGTGTGTGTGTATATATGTATACACATACATACCCACATACACACTTACTTGTGTGTATGATTTATTACATATATTTCTGTGTGATATTTTATATATTTATATATTTTGTGTGTATGTGCATGAATAATACATAGATAACAAAGTCTTTAGCTAGAAATCAGTAGTTTTTGAAGAAAATTATTTAAATTAAACACTTTCTTCCTATTCTACATTACACTGTGTGAAAAATCTTGGATTCTCTCTCTTTATGCTTCAGTTTACTTTGCAGGGCAAAATATTTGAGTGAGGAATCCTCAGGAAAAGTCTATTAGCATATAAAAGGACATGTAAGTAAACTTCTCTCATCATCGTCAGATTCTGAGAATGCACTGCAATGAAACTTCTATCCCAATGAAACTTCTATCCCATCAGTCTTATAAAATCTGTAATTAATCAATCAGGTAGGAGGTCTTTAATAGGGGGTCTACAGTTTTCCAATTGACTATAATATAGATTTTGGAAGAGACTAGCGATGGGGCCAATTAAACGGTTTAAGGAAGGTCCAATTCCATTTGGGTTGATGTGGAAGGAACACCATTCAATTGGCCCACAGCTGCCACGTTCTAATCAACTATTAGCAATTACTCTACCTGATTAAAGAAGAGGAAGAAATTAATTTCAGTGGTTCATATGTGACTCCTCTGTTTATTTATTTATTTTATTTTTTTATTTATCATATTTGTATACCACCCTATCTCCCCGAAGGGACTCAGGGCGGTGCACAGAAATATAAAACAGTACATACAAAAACAGTTAAAATAAATTAAATTTAGAGTCTGTGCTAAAATTTATTTAAACCATTAAAATCAATTAAAACTATACCAATTAAAACTATACCAGTTAAAACTATATAGGGCCTTCTCAGGGTGCCGTCGGCCGGACAGTGCCGGCTGGCAACACCCAGGGGAAGGGCCTTCTCTGTGGCAGGTCCTACCCTGTGGAACGACCTTCCCCCTGAACTCCGCACCATCACCGACCTCCGCCTCTTCCGCCAGTGTTTAAAAACACACTTATTTCACCAAGCCGGCCTAGGATAGCCTCTACTGTGACGAATTTTAGATAGTTTTAATTGGGGGATTTTAATTGGTTTTAGTGCAGGTTACCATTTAATAGATTTTTAAATTTATATGTTTTGTATTATCTTTGTATGCTGTTTTTAAATTCCTGTGCGCCGCCCTGGGTCCTTTTGGAGAAGGGCGGGATATAAATTGGATAAAATAAAAATAAATAAAATATACCAGGCTGGTATAGTTAAGAGTATATTCATGAGTATATTCAGGGCATGGCAACAGGTCAGCCAATGAGAGTCTGTTTGGTAACCGAAACATAGTATTTGTTGTATAGGGCTTATCAGAGACAGTTTGGAGTCTGGGGATGGCTTAACTGTTCTGTATATAGAACAGTTTTTGCCTTCTCCATTTTGTGCTTCCATTTTGTGCTATGTTTGAACTTGCTATCTCTCCTCTCTACCATGTTGGAAGAACCACTCTTGGTATTGTATGTATGACTTATTTGTTATTATATATATAAAGAGTAGTTAATGAATCCTGCTGCATCGTTTACCTGTGTGTGCTTTCTATATTTGATTTCTGCGACAAACTCTGACATCCTCTTATACTATTTCTATTTCACCTGATTATGATAAAAACTAGCTGTATAATTTTGTGTGTTCCTGAAAGATTCGTTCTGCAATCTGAACATTCCTTGACCATTACAGAAAGGACTACTGTTATGTCTGCATAATCATATCTACTACACCAGCTGATGGCAGGTGGACTAAGACAGTCATAGAATAGATTCCACTTGATAAAAAGCATCCACAAAATAGATTTAAAACAAGATGGAGCATTGACATCAGCAAGTATTATGGCCCTAATTAGCAAAAGAAAGCTCAAGACCATATTGATCGGAAACACGCAGAAGAGGCTTTCATCCTTCAATGGATAGACAATGGCTAGGATGATGACACCAGCTGAAAAAAGCCAAGAAGTAGTCAAATTTGCCCATGCTTTATTATATCTCAAGGAGCAGTGAACTCTACTTCTGTCTATCCCAAAAATTTATTAGATGGAAAATGTGGCCATGTAAGTAAACTTTGAATAACATCACGCAAATGTGGTGCCTGGGTTTTAAGATCTGCACACATTTATGTGCTGTTTTAAAAGCAAGTTTAATACGTTGGGTATAATTTTAAATTCCTGAAAGACTTGGGATCTGTTTGTCTAAGGCATTATCTCTATTTCCTAGGAAGAAATTTCTATTGAAAATAACCTTTTGAAGATGGCCCTGTGTTGTTTCATGTCTCTTCATACTGCAAAGGAAGGAGTATCTTCCTTTTATTTCTCCGTAAGCTATTCTATGAGCTTTTCTAGCCAGCAGAGTGCATTTAAATAAATATAAAATTGTGCAACAAATAGTTCAAAAGTATTATCTCTTACCTGAATTCTCATACTGTATTGACCTGAAAGAAATACATCAAATGGGTTATCAACTCATCCATCTATTTTTATCCACATAACTATACAGCAGTTGTGTAGCTAAGGGCCAGGATTTTCATGAAAGAACTGGTTTTATTTAAATCACATTTATGTCATCAAGTCATTAAGAATCAGAGGTTTTAAGTATGACTCCCTTTGACTGCCAAACTAAGGGTATTATCACCCCTAGTTTGCCTCAATATTTATCTCAATATTGCAAAAATGGACAAAATACAGATCCTTCATATTAAAAATGTATATAAATAAAACATATTAAACCTTATAGTGAATTAAAAATTCATAAATGTCTTGTCTCAAAAGAATAACAAAAGCACCATATGTCACTATAACTTTACAGATGCTTTTCTGGAGTTCCATGGTGCAGAAAACATGGACAGAAAGTTCTCCCTCCTACTTTCTCTCTCTCACACTTACACAGAAATCAGGATCATCCATTAAAACTAAATGCTATCCTATTTGTGTCCAATAACAATAATTACTTCTGTATGTAACACCCAGTCAAATTATGGAATATATTGCCATCAAATGTGGCGATATCAATTTAAGAAGTTTTATAACAGATGATACACCTGTTAGTCAGAGTGTCTAACACTTCTTGAATTACAGCCAAGATGCTTCACACATTCCATGCTGGTGTGTTGCCCAAATTCATATGGCTAGCTATTGTGAAACAAAATCGTGGACAAAATAAGACCCTTGGCTTAATCTGGATGGCATTTCTTATGCAAATTATCCTTAATAAAACAATTATATATAGATCTGTCATGTAGTTCCCACTAAGCAAAGCATAATGCATTCTTATTTAAATGCAAACAACAAGAAACTCACTCTGACTCTAGTTATTCATTTTGGCAAGCTGTCAGTCCAATTACTGACTTCCATTCTTTTATAAGAAGAATTGAATTGCCACTGAAATTTAAAGAAGAAATGGAACCGCTTTTCGGAAAAAGAGACATGTGCATATTTCCCAATATAGCGTCTGGTGATTTAGCACAGACAGATACAGGACTTCTCCCCTTCAAGAAAATATGAATGGAAGTGCTGAACTGACATAAGCTCCCCAATCCCATGTCATTTTGAAGGAAAACCATACTACTGTTTTCAAGACAAACTGTTTGGCTGGGTTATTATTCCTATTATTATCATATTACTCCAAAGGGGGAATACTATTAAACTGACATATGAATTTACCAGAAAAAATATTATAATTGTTTGATGTAACCTTTCTTTCTAAGTGCATGTATTTCATTACTATTATGGAATGTGCACCTGCAGCAGCAAAGGGGAAGATTTTGCCAACTTAGAAATTTCCCAGCAGAAAAACCAGATCAAGAGATTGTACAGTCCTGAGCTGAGAGACCAAGAGGTTCAGGCTAACCACACTCTAGAATCTCTCAGGAGATGGTGGATGGATGGTTGGATGGATGGTTGGATGGATTGCAAATTTCTATTTAGGTGTAAGCAAATAAAAGATTGAAGTCAATTGGATCTCTTTGGTGGGTTGCTGCCACTTTGGCTCGGTTCGGCTGAACCGGTAATGGCGGCGGCGAGAAGCTCTGCCCACCTGCCCGGATGCTTCTGCACATGCGCAGAAGCATTGCGCACAAGCACGCACGTGAGCACAAGTGAACCAGTAGTAAACCGGTTAGCAACCTACCATTGTCTGGATCTGAGCCTGACAATTACATTGTTTTAAGAAGTTAATTCTCAGTGTTACCAATGTGACAGTAATTAGTGAGTTTGCTATCAGATAAAATTAATGGGGGGAGCTATTTTTTTGCTTTATGAGAACAATTTTTTACGATCAATTACATAAAATTAGTGTTAGGGCATATAATTCACAGAAAATAACTTACTCTTTGCCCAACCTAATTATTTATTTTTTAATAAAAAAACCCTTTCAATTTTGAATTAAAATATTATAGACTAAGATAATTAAATGCATTGGGTAACCAAAATTTGAGGTGCTTATTACATTCCTTCATTATTCCTTCATGTATCTTTTTCTTATTCGTAGCGTTTTACCTAAATCTGAAAACTAAAAAGAAAAATTGGTTTCCAACTCTCATTTTCAGGGAGAGTGTAAATAATAACTGGCTGTTTCTACAGCATATCAAATTATAGTTTTCTGCAGGCTAGAGAGAGAAAAAATAGGGCAGAATTACCAGATATAATGGAATGAGGGAATGTGACATAATGTAGGCATTGTATCAAAATTACTATGTGTCCCCAAAACCATTTTGTGAGGGTTTTTAAAAAAATTGTTGCATCTAACATGAAAAATCTAGCTGCATTATACTTTTCTAAATTTATTACATTTTTAAAACTACATTGAAGTTACAAAATAGACTAAATTGTTAACAATGGCAAAATATCAGTGAATAAACTCAAAATAATGCTTTCTTTCTTAAGTGTAACTTTAACACAGCCATTATAATAGTTGTTTAAATAATTCTAAAACTTCCATTCTTTACCCATGTCTTTTTAAAAAGATATTAGAAAGACAGAGAAGAGAAAAAGAACAAAGCAATTTAGATAATTTGACAGTGAATACCTAAGGTAAGTCTTGCATTACAGAAACTATTGCCTATATTTGCAATATTCCTGAATTTTTTAATATTGCCTCTGGGAGAGAGAATGCTATTTTACAAATTACATTTGCATTATTGTAAAGCATATTCCTTTTCACAATTTACACAAGCATGTCTAGAAACCTGAACTGAAATATGTATTTGGACATATTGCAGAATTAATTAGCTATAGTTATGAAAGTTGGACCTTAAAAAAACAAGACAAGAAGAAAATGTTTCAGGTTTTTTTAGCTATGATGCTGGAGAAGGCTCCTATATATTCCTTGGATAGCAAAGCTGACAAACTAGCAAGTACTGGAGTGCAATGGCATCAGACATGTCACTGGAAGGAAAAAAACATGAAACTGTCTTATTTATTTTGGCCATGTTATGCAGGGGAATTTACTGAAGAAAGCAATTAAGTTTGGAAGAATTAGTGGTAAAAAGAAACCAGGACATCAAAGAACACAATGGCTGGACACCGTCAAAGATGACACCAGAAAAGTTCAAAGAAGTAATGCAAGATTGGAAGATGTGGGGACACCTGGCCCATAGAATTTCCAAGTTCTGAACCCAACTAAATGGATAATATCATCATTATTAAGAATTTAGAATTCACCCTAAACTGAAACAAACAAAATTAGGAGATCTGAAACATTGTTAGATATATGAATGGGCCAAGCTCTGTACCTTGGAAAAAGACATTCTTTCCCATGGATCACATGAAGCAGAAGGATTCTTTACTGTGTTGAATTCTAACATAAAACTATCACTATTTTGGGTAGTAAAATGCATTTTAAAAGCATGCAAACTAAAGGAATGGAGGGAAGAAAGAACAGTTATTTCACAATCACCACACTCACAGAAATCAAAGAGTATTCTCCTTCAGTGACATCACCTTGTGATTGCCTTACCAATTGCAACTTTCATCTATTCCAATTCATATACACACAGAGAGACATACATTATCTACAAGTGGAGAAAATTTCAAATAAATGCCAACTTGCCCAAGCCAGGGCCATCGCAGCAAGTTCAGTCTGCAGACTGCAAAATGCTGGAAGAAGTCCTAGGAACTCTAGAATTTCATCATGTAAAGGCAGCTCTTGCACAAATGATATCAAAATATATCACTCTGGCCCACTGGGAAAAAAAAATGTGTAAATTAGACCTACACAGTATGTACCATGTCAAAAAGAAACCTCTGCTGTCCAGAAAGAACATCAGGGAAAGGCTAGCATTTGATTATGAATATCTAGGAAAAGACCAGGACTTCTGGAACAATGTGCTCTGAGCAGAAAGATAAAAATAGAGTTATTTAGCCACAGTAGCATAGATATGTCTGGTGAAAATCAAAAATAGCATTTTACCAGAAGAACCTTATATCAACTGCAAAGCATAGTAGTGGGAAATGTTATGATTTGAACTGCTTTGCTGCATCAGGACTAGGCAGTTCAGCTTCACCGAATCCACTATGAATTCTTCATTGTACAAGAGGGTGTTTGAGGATAATGTGTGATGCCATTTGTCAGAAAACTGAAGTTCAAGCAAAACTGAACCTTTAAAAATGAACATTTGCTCTAAACACTCCAATTAATCACCAAGAAAGAGTTGGAGGGAAAAAGAGATGGCGGGTTCTTCTATTTCAATACTATTTGAATAATGTTATTATGTCCACATATATATATATTTAAAAAACTGTACATGGCATATATTCCTTTTTCACATAATTGCATTAATTCATTTACTGTGCTCTAGCCACAATAATTGGTAATTGTTTGGAAAGGAGAGAGGAGAAACAGGTGACAAGAAGATACTTTTTAACATTTAGGATAAAATCCAGACATCTATAAAGCTTTTCCCTAAACATAAACAAATATAGCTTAGTGGATTTTTGTCAACAAATATGAGGTAGTTACGGACCAGTTATAAAGGTAAAAAGTTAAACTTAAAAGCATAAGCATGTCTACAAGTTTGTTTAGGACCAATGTGCGTTATTCATTATCCAAAATCATTACCAGATAATCAACAATGAAAATATCTATTTAAAAAAATCTCATTGAATAAGATCAGGAAGAGCAGCTGATTGAAGCAACAATATTAATTTTAAAATACATTCAAAACTCATTTTGCTTTTCTCAGTTCCAGACATTCTCTAGAAAGTCCTGATAATATGATATATGATATAATATGGTATTCAGACATGATAGTCATGTTCACTGAATGATCTAGTTCTTCAGTTTAAAACTCTGTGTGTGTGTGTGTGTGTGTGTGTGTGTGGTGTGTGGTGTGTGTGTGTGCACATAATTGCCTGGACCATTTAGTGAACATAAATATCATGACTCCTCCAAATAACTTTTTCAAAAAAACCTCAATTTTCCAGAGCTAAAAAACCCAAGAGAAACATTTTACCCTTGGAGATAGTGACACTAGTTAGCAAACTCTATTCATGAGAGATATTGTGCATGCATACATTATACATTATATAGAGGCACACGCTGAATCAATGACCTGATGAAAAAATGTCCAACTAAGAAGCAAATGGTTTAATTCCTAATGAGTAAGTTGCTATTCACAGTGCTTCATCTCCCCCACAACTATCCATTTTCTCAGGAGGGAGACAAGACAAAGTCATTTTGAATTGGAGCTAGAAAGCTACCTTTGGATTAATGAACTGTGGTAAAAAAAAATACTATGACACTACAACAATTCAGCAGCTCCAGAAAAAGTAGAGCCAAGGAGCTTGATGACAATCTGGATTCACAGGCATGGTGTTAAAAATTCAATGGGGGAGTGACCTAAATTTATTTTTGTTGGTTTTTATGTGTAAACTATATACATAACATGACAGAAAACACATAAAGAAAATACATTTATATTATGTTTCTAAAACAAGCAAATAAAATGTATATTGCAAAGTGCCTAGATACAGGGAACGGAAATGTAGCTGGACAGATGCTATGGGGTGAACTTGGTTACAGAGTAGAATTTAAGATGTTGATAACCCAAGATATATCCCAATTTTTATTTATAGCACATATTCCTACGGCCTACAGATAGCCCTAAACCAGGGGTGGCGAACTGTGGCTCTTTTATGACTCATGGACTGCAATACCCAGAATTCCTGAGCCAGCCATGCTGGCTCAGGAATTCTGGGTAGTGAAGTCCATGAGTCATAAAAGAGCCACAGTTCGCCACCCCTGCCCTAAACGTATGAAAATTAGGATAGGAATTTTGGTCATAAATTGCTGGGGTCAAGTCACCACATGACCAGACCTGATTTTACAATGATTTCTTTGGTGGTTGTAAGCAAATCATGAGGTTGTTAAAAGACTCGGTCGTCTGGCAAAAAATGGTCACATATCACAATCATGTGACCACAGGGTGCTGCATCCAATCATAAATGTGACCCAATGGTCAAGTGCTCAAATTGCAATTACATGACTACAGAGGTGGTCAAGTCATAAGTGTGAATACAGATTGTTAATGCTCTTTTTCCAATGCCGTTGTAACTTTGAACCATCCCTAAATGAATAGTTACACGTATATATTGCAATATACAGTTAGTATTTTATTTCACTGTTATTATTCAAGATTGTTGGCAGCACAGTAGATTCTGTGACATGAGGAAAAGCCATTATGCCATTTCATAAATTATAATTCAAATAATTTATTAAGCAACAGATATTTGAAGTCAAATTAAGTGGATATGCCATAAGCATGGATTCCTTACATCTCAGGTTCAAAAGAAATTATTTCATAGTCAAACATTTCTCAGCTATTTATTTATTTATTAATTTTAGAGATTAAATTTTCTGAGCAATATATAGCTGGATAGGCATCATTCCTTCACCCATATAGCATAATATTTGACTAAGAATGCTTACCTGTTGAATTCACATGCAAGGAACTTTTTCTCCAAGTTTTTATCTATATAACATTTATCATAGCTGAATCTTTTCTAGGATCTCATGTCTACGCATAAACCATGCAATGTTTGGAGAATTTGAGGGAAATGAAGTTGTTTGAATTTTTTAGAAGTCAGCAGGCATTTACATCCAGCTTATTATAGTGATTTTTCTTATCGTCTAACTTCAATTCACAAAAATCACAAGAGAAACCAAACCACATTAAATCCTCTGAACATGAAATAATGCATTATTGAAGTCACAGCAGGAGAGCTGCTTAGATGGTATTTAAAAAGAAAGGGTAGTTCTAGAACAACCACCTTTTTCCATTACAAGGTTATAACTAAAGAAAAGGGAAGATACATTTTTATACATTTTGTGGAATTTTTTTTTATTCACAATCACAAAAGGAACAAGGAAAGTCTGCTTGTCTTCATTTATTGTTCCTTTTCACAATAGTAGGAAGAATTAATGCCAAAAATGTGTCCAAAATACAAAAGTGAAGATGTAATACAAATGTTTATCCACAGTATTAAAAATATATAGCAAATAGCATTATCATTACCAAAACAACAATGCATTTCCTCAGAGTCTTAACTTGCACTGGTTCATGCTAATATCTTATTTCAATTTAATTTTTCTTTAGTTGTAGAACTTCCTTTAGTTTTCTATTTGGACTATCAGGCATATCTTTCTTTCTAAGCTAGGTAGACACATTTGTCTTTGCATTGTCTAGACCAGGGATGTCCAAACTTGGGAACTTTAAGACTTGTGGACTTCAACTCCCAGAATTCCCCAACCAGCATAGCTGGCTGGGGAATTCTGGGAGTTGAAGTCCACAAGTCTTAAAGTTCCCAAGTTTGGACATCCCTGGTCTAGACTCTAGAAAACTAGTATTTGTCTGCTGTTTCTATTCAGATGACAATATGTGGCCATTTTCCAGGAAAAAGGACATATTTGTTACATCATCAAGTCCACCCAAACTCCTGTCTACAGATAATTCCCTATGTATAATGTGTTTGGCATTCATATCATACACACCTTAATCATTCCAATTTTATTTTATTTTCCTGGGCAAGGAATATAACAGTGTTTTAGGGTTATATCTAAATGTTTGTGTCTTTCTGAACCAGTGTATTGATACCATAAAAGTCAAGGTGGTTTGCAAACATAGAAAAGTATATAGAGGTATAATAAAGGATTTCGGTATAGCAGTGTTCCAATATTTAAGGGGCTGCCATAGAGAGGAGGAAGTCAAGCTATTTTCCAAGGCACCTGAAGGCCAGACAAGGAATAATGGATAGAAACTGACCAAGGAGAGATTCAACCTGGAAATAAGAAGAAATTTTCTGACAGTGAGAACAATCAAGCAATAGAAAAACTTGCCTTTGGAGGTTGTGGGAGCTTCATTACTGGAGCTTTCAAGAAGAGATTGGAAATGGTCTCCTGCTTGGGCAGGGGGTTGGACTAGATGACCTACAAGGTCCCTTCAAACTCTGTTAATCTAATCTTTGTTTCCTTTTCTTTTAATGTCTTTGCTTATTCTTCCATATTCCTTTACAATTTTTCACTTACTCTTGCTTAGTTCAAACAGAAAGTTTCAATGTGTACACATGTTTAAATGCTTATAAAATATTTGCCAGCAATTCATGTTTTCAAAGCTCCCAATGCCAAATCCTAAACTCAGAGGGTAATAAATCCCATTCAAGTGAACTGGATTATTTATGAATTATTATGTTTCAATTTGTGCCGCATGACAATTCGCACTATAATTATATTGATTATATAAAATGTGTATCATTTTCAGTTTCCTGTTATGTTCATAAGTCAGCAAAAGAAAAATCGTGAGAATATTATTGTATTTCACAGCCAGGACTGTGTTTTTTGGAAGCAACAAACTATTCTTACTGTGAGCTCCAATTTCAGAACTATAAAGCAGATTGAGAAGACACAATCTCTAGAGAACAACAACCAGGGTACAAGTCAAGAAACAAAAGACCCCAAAATCAATTTATGAAATTGCAGTAAATCATATCCTGGTTTTATTCTTCTGTATTCTGGTATCAACTGTGGAAATTTGAAGCAACTGTGGACTTTCAAAAGCTGCTTAGCATAAGGAATCACTTATATCAGGGGTCTCCAACCTTTGCAACTTTAAGTCTGAAGGACTTCAGCTCCCAGAATTCTCCAGCCAGCTTTGCTGGCTGGAGAATTCTGGGAGCTTAAGTCCTTCAGACTTAAAGTTGCAAAGGTTGGAGACCCCTGACTTATATGACAGGATTTAAGTCAGACTGAGTCTTGAGATCCTAAGTAGTAAGGTTACAATACAGTAGTCCTCCCAATAGGGACCAGAATTTTCATTGCTTAAGGAATGCGATTGTTAAGTAAGTCATGCCCAATTTTGCAGCCATTTTTGTCATGGTTAATAGGCACTACAGTTATTAAGTGAATCATATGGTCATTAATCAAGCCCAGCTTTCTGCATTAACTTTGTTTGTCAGAAGCCAGCTGGGAAAATCACAAATGCTGAGCACATGAGATGCTGCAACTTCTGTAAATACATGCTAGTTGCCAAGCTCCCAAATTTTGATTTTGTGACTGGTCTGTTGCTCAGTGGTCCAAAGTCCTCTTTTCTGATGATAGCAACTTTTGCATCTCATTTGGAAACCAAGGACCCAGAATATGGAAGAAGAATGGAGAGGCACACACTGCAAGATGCTTGAAGTCTAGTGTGAAGTTTCCATAGTCTGTGTTGATTTGGGGAGCCATGTCATTTGCTGGTGTTGGTCCACTGTGCTTCATTAAGCCCAGGGTCAATACAGCCGTCTACCAGGAGATTTTGGAGAACTTCATGCTTCCTTCCACAGACGAGCTTTATGGGGATGCTGACTTCATTTTCCAGCAGAATTTGGCACCTGCTCACACTGCCAAAAACACCAAAACCTGGTTCAATAACCGTGGGATTAATGTGCTTGATTGGCCAGCAAACTCGCCTGACTTGAACCCCATAGAGAATCTATGGGGCATTGCCAAGAGAAAGATGAGAGACATGAGACCGAACAATGCAGAAGAACTGAAGGCCGCTATTGAAGCATCCTGGTCTTCCATAACACCTTAGCAATGCCATAGGCTGATAGCTTCCATGCCACACCGCATTGAGGCAGCAATTGCTGCAAAAGGGGCCCAAACCAAGTACCGAGTACATATGCATGCTTATACGTTTCAGAGGTCCGGTATTGTTCTATGTACAATCCTTGTTTTATTGATTGCATGTAATATTCTAATTTTCTGAGATTGTGGATTTGGGGTTTTCATGAGCTGTAAGCCATAATCATCACAATTATGACAAATCATGGCTTGAACTATCTTGCTTTGCATGTAATGAGTCTATCTCATATATTAGTTTCATCTTTTAAGTTGCATTACTGAAATTTGCACGATATTCTAATTTTTCAAGTTTTACCTATAGTACCATGTAGATAACTGTGACCTGTCTTTAAAATTGCTCCTTTAAACCTTTTATCAACCTATGAAGCATTGGTAAAATGGCACACCAGAAACAGAAAAGAGGAATTGCTATATGGAAACCTTAGCAATAATCATCCTTTCTCTTTTGCTTCCAAGCTGGTAAAAAAGACCAGTTTTGCTTCCTCCTTTTTATAAGATGTGTTAGACATACAAATAGTGCTGAGATGAAGATAAAGATTGGCCTATAGGTAGATTATATCAGAAAGGTAATAATGGCTCTATTGTGAAATGTCCAATGAAGTCCCTCTAGAGATAAAAAATCGTTTGAGGGCTCTTTTCCATGTGAAAGAAATCATCTACCTTTCATTTTCCAAAGCAAAGAAAAAATGGAATAAAAACCAAACAGACTAGCATATGTAAGATATCTGATTATTATCATTAAAAATTTTCTTCAGAACCACATTCAATCTATGTTGTAGGACAGGGGTCTTCAACCTTTGCAACTTTAAGTCTGAAGGACTTCAGCTCCCAGACTTCTCTGGGAGCTGAAGTCCTTCAGACTTAAAGTTGCAAAGGTTGGAGACCCCTGTTGGAGGAGATAATTCTAGGTGGCTCAGTGTCTAAGACACTGAGCTTGTCAATCATAAAGGTCGGCAGTTTGAATCCCCAGTATAGGTCTCCCGTGTCAGCAGAGGTTTGGACTACATGATTTCCAAAGTCCCTTCCAACTCTGTTACTATTACACTGTAAGGGCCATGATGGCACCATGGTTAGAATGCACTATTGCAAGCTAATTCTGCCGACTGCCAGCAGTTTGCTGGCTCCTGGTTGACAGCCTTCCATCCTTACGAGGTTGATAAAATGAGGAGCCAGATTGTAGGGGGCAATAGGCTAACTCTGTAAACTGCTTAGAGAAGGCTATAAAGCACTGTAAAGTGGTATATAAGTCTAAGTGCTATTGCTATTACAAATAACAATTCTTCAAATACACACCTGACAACAAAGTTTCCAGAATTATCAGGTGACTGGTTTGCACACTAGAATCCATTAATTGAAGCATGTAGAATAAAATTAGTTTCTTGGAAAAAAGCATTTTGTCTTTCTTTTTGCAAAAAAAAATAATACCAAAAGACTTCAAAGGTGAATTAAGACATATTAAGATTTTTTTAAAAAAAAAACATAAATTAAGAGAATGCCACTTCAGGAATAGAAGGCAATGATAGGTTTTCAATATCTACTGTATTTTTTTGGAGTATAAGACACACCTTTTTTCCTCTAAAAAGAGGCTGAAAATCTGTGTGCGTCTTAAACATCAAATACAGCTTTTCTTTTGCCTCCTGAAACCCCGCCCATTCACCAAAATGACCACGCGCATACCCTTATGGAGGTTTCCAGAGAGCTCCTGGGGGCTGAGGAGGGCAGAAATGAGCAAAAAACAGGATGTTTTTGCCCCCGCCCCCAGCAGCACTCTATAAGCCTCCATAAGGCTATGCATGCTATTTTTTGACCAAAAAATGGGCTGTTTTCACGGAAAAAATGGGCTGTTTTTCCTCATTTCACCCCCTCCCAGGAGCACTCTGCAAGCCCCCCCTCAAAAGGCTATTCATGCCTTTTATTTGAAAAAAAATGGGCACATTTTCTACCAACCTACTTTTTTTAAAAAAATTGCCTCTTCAAAACCTGAGTGCGTCTTATACTTCAAAAAATATGGTCTCTCTCTCTCTCTCTCTCTCTCCCTCTCTCTCTCTCTCTCTCTCTCCATGGAAGATAATCTTTAGTTGCCCAGAAAAGTAAGTTTTAATAACCTTTCATAGGCACACAAATATTAATCTGATTAGTTTGCCACATTCTATGCAATATGTGTGAACTACAACATAGAGAGAGAGAGAGAGCATGCATAGAATATGTAGAATCTGCCATTAGCTTTGAGAAATGTTATAAACCCTTGAAGGTTAGCTCAAGTACCCCTGGGATAAACAGTAAAGTAATACACTGCACTTGATCCCTGAGAGAGAGAGAGAAGTGTAATTTGTTGAAGTTATTTGTCTTCTATAAAACACACAAACTCTCCCTCGTTTTGGAAAATTGTTCAGAAAGGCTGTGAGTAAGGACAAAATTCTTGACTATCCTTTATAAAAACAAGCAATTTTTTTAAAATCCTATGTGACCTAATGAACATTAAACATTGGCAAATAATATAAGGATATGGATGAAAGAAAAATGCAATTTTATACAGCATCAAACAAAATTATAGTTCCAAAATTATAGAAAGTAGCAGTTGTACTTTATGTCAACTCTTAAAGTTGTCACGGTGAGGAAAGGGGGGTGAGTACATTCCACACATACTTTCGGCTAAAGTTGGATCTCAGATTACCACAGCAAGGGGTGCACCTCATTGGGGGATGTGATTTATGACACAGGCTGAGGGGAGGGAAGGAACATGGGTAAAGTTCACTGGTCAAGCCCACTGGTGCTATTCAGCCGATTCTATCCAGTTTGGGCGAACTGGTAGTGGTGGCAGCAGAAGGCTCCGCCTACCTGCCAGGATGTCATCACATCCCATTTTTTATGTTCTGCGCATGCGCGCACGCTCACATTTGCAAACTGATAGCAAAGGGTAAGTTGATTTCACGCCTGGAACCTACCTTGACTACTATGTCCTAGTCACCAAAGTTTAAGACAATCTAGACAAAATGCACTCCAATGATACTCAGGGAAATGAGGAACTAAGTCCTGTAATTAGAGCCTGGAAAAACTGAATGTTGTCTTGAAAAGAGAAGAAAAATAGGATACCACACTTCTGACATACGTGAAGGATATTACTGTATACAGGAGCCAAGACTTGTACTTTAGCATTCCAGAAGTGAAGACATGGAATAATGGAATCAAATTACAGGAAGACAGACTGTGAATGAATATAAGAAAAGAAGACCTTTCTAATATTAAAAATAGTTTGGGAATGGAACTAATTCTTCAAGGTTGTGGTAGAATTCATTTAATTTCACTGAATGTATGTAGAAGGATAAATCTCCATTAGAGATGCGCTAATTTGCATTTCTTCACCAAGCAAGATTGGGTTTACTGATTTAAATGGTTCCAAATTTCTTTGCGTTCATAAGTACAACACAAGACTCTTAAATAGATGAGATTAAAGTTATGTGACATGGTATAGTCATATATTCTTAACAATGGAAGCCAAGAAATTTATGATGCCTCCACAAAATTCTTGGCCTATGGTATTTTGAAAATCACTCCATCTGAACAAGATCTCATTTTGTTTACTTTGCCTACTAATAAGAACTTCTAATGAATTTGTGAAATCCTTTATAGAAATGTCACTTTAGAATTTAAGAGAAATTGTATGAATATTTGCACCACATTGTTTCAATGCTTATGAATCTTATTATTAACTAGCCGTTCCCGGCCACGCATTGCTGTGGCCCAGTCTGGTTAATGGCCAACCAATCTGTGTGTAGATGTACACCTGCACACACAAACCCGTACACACAACCAGCGTATAAACCCCAACCTACCTACTATATTTCTCCTTGAATCTTATGGACAAGAGTATTTTATGTCATTAAACATGACATAATACCTGTGGCCCACTGCTCTCTGTATCCATCTACCTACCTTTTTTACAATTTTTTACATTTCCGTTGCGTGTACCTGGCACAAGGGTGACATCTACACAATCTATATATATCATTGGTGCCATATTTAAAAAGAATGTTGTGTGAAAATTTGGAAGCGATCGGTGCAATACTTTCAGAGCTTATCTGTTTTGAACAAACTCATAGTTACATTTTTATTTATATAGATTACATTTTTATACACTGAAATTGTGTTTTAAGTAGTTCAGTAGGAGCCAATTGTTATCAATTAAGGTTAAAGTTTTACTATTCCAGAAGGGATGACATAAAATAATGGACTCAAAATATAGAAGAACAGACAATGATTGAATATTATAAAATAAGACCTTTCTAATATTAAAAGTAGTTTGGGAGCAAATCATAAAAGTGTGAGTTCTTGTCTCCCACCTTAGATATAAAGTCAGCTAGGTGACATGGGCTAGTAACTCTCTCTCAACCCTTTGCCTCAACCCAGCCAATGGCAAACAGCTTTTGAAATCTTCCCAAGAAAATCACAGTGACTGGTCCAGGAGTTGCCAGGACTAAAAAAAACTAACAATAATGCTGGCTTTAAGACATGCACACACATACTTTATAATTTTTTAAAAACCTAGTTTTATTGATCTAAAACAACAAACAAAATCAATCATGTCATCAACTAAAAAACATCACAGATGTATTTTTAACCCTATTTAGAGACCAACAATTTATCTCCTAATCTCAGCAGGCACAGGGTATGTCCCAAATTTCAGGAATATAGATACATAGAGAAGGCCTTGCATCATATCTGTATAATTCCCCAAACAACTATGAAAGTGATCCAAAAGAATACTTCAGTTTGGATGACTTAGGCTAAAATATTTTTTTTAAGTTAATCACAAGCATTTACTATAAGAAAGAGAAAATATTTTTCTTCTCTTTTTATTCCTAATCATATACACTTTAAGCGAGGAAAAGGGAAGTCATGGTGGAATTATCAGTATATCTGAAGCTGGGTACTGGTTCTAATTGGTCCCATCTTTAAGAAATGACCAAGTGGGTAGTCCTTTACTTATGTGTCAATATGTGACAACATGGTATCTTTAATGGAGCCTAGAATTTCCACTGTAAGTCATGCTGGTTATATGTTGGGGCACCCATGTGACCAGACTTGATTTTATGACTTTTTTTTACAATGGCTATTAAATAAATACAAAGGTCATTAACAAATCAATGTATTCCTATGGGTGGCAAACAAATGTCATTAACCGTGGCCAAGTGACTGAGGAACACTGCAACCTGCCAAAAAGGTGAGCCAATTGCCAGGATCTGAAATGCAGTCATGCGCCTATGGGGATTGGTGCAGCCATCATAACTCCAGAAAGGAATCATACAGAGCCTTTGGGTGATTTGTTGTAACTACGAATGGTCGTAAAGTGACCAGTCATTAAACAACTATCTGTATACTCTGCACAAATTTAACTATGAGATATATAATAATATTGCTGATTTGTTACAACATACCAACTGCAACATATCAAGAATTCTGATTCTAACAAATTAGAGTTCTTCTAAGCCCAATGGAAGACCCATGAAACCTTCTCATGAACTTTAATAGAATTTTCATCAATCCTGAAAGACATACCGTATTTTTCGAAGTATAAGACGCACCGAAGTATAAGACACACCCAGGTTTTGAAGAGGCAATTATTTTTAAAAAGTAGGTAAGTAGATAGAGGATAGAGACGGAGAGAAAGAGAAATACAGTAGGTAGGTAGGTAGGGAGAGAGAGAGAGTAGGTAGGTAGGTAGGTAGAGGGGGAGAGAGAGAGAGAGAAATGCAGTAAGCAGGTAGGGAGAGAGACAGTGTGTGTAGATAGGTAAGTAGGTAGAGGGATATAAAGAGAGAAATAGAGAGAGAGAAATACAGTAGATAGGTAAGTAGGGAGATATAGTGTGTGTAGCTAGGTAAGTAGGTAGAGGGATATAGAGAGAGAAATAGAGAGAGAGAAATACAGTAGATAGGTAGGGGGAGAGAGAGAGAAAGAGAGAGAGAGAGAGTAGGTAGGTAGGTAGGTAGATGTTTCCAGGTGTATTTACCCATGTGCTGGAGAAGGAAATCACTGGCCACCTTTGGAATAAATCTTTGTTTCTGCAGGCACAGTACTTGACCAATGTAATTCTCATCAACCACTCTAACTAAACAGCCTTTCAAAAGGGGAAAAATAAACTTTTTTGCAGTGTGCAAACCTCCCCCAAACAGCCCGTTTTTTGTGTGAAAATGGGCCCTTTTTTTTCAAATAAAAGGCAGGGGGCTGGGTGGGCAAAAGCACCCTGTTTTTTGCTCATTTCTGCCCTCCCCAGCCCCCAGGAGCTCTCTGGAAGCCTCCATAAGGGTATGCGCATGGCCATTTTGGTGAAGGGGGTGGGGTTTCAGGAGGCAAAAAATGCTGTATTCGATGTATAAGATGCACCCAGATTTTCAGCCTCTTTTTAGAGGAAAAAAGGTGTGTCATACTCCCAAAAATATGGTAAATGAGGAACATCAAAACTTGAATTGTATCCAAGATTGAATTGGAAACCAGCAGAGCATGAAATGCACTAATGTGGCATATATTCACATTGATTGAGTTTTTCTTGCTATGATGACAGAAATCTTACATGTTGCCGTTGCTTAGCTAGGGCTTACACAGTGTCTCTAGGCAGTTAAGCCTGAGAGATGTTATAGATACTACTGTCAATTCTCATTGCACCAAAACCTAAAGTGAAGACAAGAATGTATAGGAAAAGCAAGTTTTTATCAAAGAATAAGCCATACAATATATTATTGATTTGGCTCAGGTAGAAAATGGTATTTTTGGTGCCAGAAATGTTTGATTAACCCAAAGGTTTGTGATTCACAGTGATTGCTGGTGATCCAAAATCACCATTAAAATCAGAAGGGAAAAATATAGGAAGACCTCATCTCAACTGTTCTAATTTTATTTTTGCATTTCAGCATACCCACTCATTCATTAACGCTACCCTTTTGGTTCTCAATAACATCTCTAGAGTATGTATGCATTCACACTTTTTTTTGTCTAGAAAATATTTAAGTTGGAATTTTCTGTAGTTTGCTCATCAGGTTTATGGTTTACATAACCGGAAAGCAAATATGTAACAAGTAATTCACCAGTGGCATGTGGTCGGTACAAAATATGAGCATTGACGACAACAATGTAAGATTAGCATTTGAAACTTGCATTTCTACATGCTGCTTACTTTGTTACAAATAAAAACAAACAAGTAACCTCCCTCATTAAATTTCATAACAGAATTCAGAATTTTAGAGAGCTATACAATTTCTACTTCAATTTAAAATTATTAGCCTCAATGTAGCATTTTCAAACCCAAACTCAAGGAAATAGGTTATGATCCATGTACAGAGTCAAAGTTTGTAATCAGGGAATTAGTCCTGCATCTCAAATTATCCATCAGTCTTTTTGTACCACCTGAATTCACACATAATGTAATTAATGTGAACACATTTTTTGTTGAAAAAAACTATAACGGTTATGGTTTCGAGAATTATGCTAACAATTAAATGAATAATTATATGGCCACTCTTGTCTAGTATCAATTTATCCCAATATCTGGAATCCAAGATACATAACTAAAAAGGACAATTATGAAAACTGGATTTTGACAGCCAATATGGAAATACTTCTATTTCCATATTGTAAGATATCTGTGTAACAAGAAATGCTCAGATGATTAGGCAAATTTGTAGCATTGTGCACCTCGGCAGAATACATAAGAACATTTCATTTCGATAAGAGACACACAAAGTAACAGATGCTGAATAAAACTCACAGAAGAGGTAGTTCTGGGCATCAACACAATTTATTTGTGAAGAAAATTACCTAGGTGAAATGTTCTAATAATAATAATAATAATCATTATATGTGTAAATTCAGTGTTAGTCTGTTCAACATTGTATTTAGAGAAGTCTTAGTATTCCAATAAAGTTCAATAGCTTGCATACAGTACCTAGTATTTTAGTATTCAGCCCTATTCCAGTTCTCTTTCATGTGTACTCCTTCAACATCTAAAAGGATTATTAAATTTCTGTATAATGAAATTTCAAATCTAACATATATATTATCTTTTTTTTAAAAACAGACCAGATATGTGCCATTTTCTTAGCTATTAGTTTTACCTTCTAGGACTACTAATGCTAGTATTAACATTAGGAATATTCAAGTATATTCCTTCCAATGCATTCTCAAAGTATAGTTATTTTCAGTATTTACTAATCAGAAAGCCAGTATGGTGTAGTGGTTAAGTTAAGGCATCAGACTAGAAACCAGAAAGCTCTGAGTTCTAGTGTCAACAAAGCCTGCTGGTAACCTTGGGCCAGTCACTTTCTCTCAGCCCTAGAAAAGGAAGGAATGGTAAACCACCTTAAAAAAAATCTTTGCCAAGAAAATTGTAGAGATTTGTCCAGACAGTGTCCAAGAATCAGACAATTGAATAGAAGGGGAAACTGCTAATGCATGACATCAGCCAAGACATTCAGCCAAAATACTGATTCCAGGCAGGACTCAGTGAATAAAAAAATGGGGGGGGGGGGATGCACTAGCCTTAATATAGATGGCATAACTTGTACACCCTCAACCGCAAAGCTGCCAAGTCAATTACCTATCAATGACTATGCAGCCACTGCAGATTTTTCCTGCCCTTTAAGCCTTAATGATCATAAAGTTATGATCCCATCAGTAACAAAAAAAAAGTGTCAAGGTAGGATTTTCTGAACCTTCTCAATTTTATTAAAATTTGGGCTCATTGTAGTTACTTACTAGATTTCCAATGTACTGGGAGAGGCCAAGATTAGCAACAATAGTAATTTCTCTAATATATTGCTGAATAGAAGATTGAAGAATACAAATAGCAATTTACTCAGCACTGTTGATATATAAAATTAAAATATTATTCCAATGGCATACTCACAGTTGCCTCTTGAAACTACAGGGGAAAGGTAAGTATCAAAGTTTCTATATATCTTAGGTACAAAGGTGATAAAGAGTAATTTATATGACATTTTGAGTACAGAGTGATTTATCATTCATCTTATTCAGATGCATGTCCTCTTAGCGAAAAGGGCCATCATTATTTTTAACAGCTTAATGTACTAAGATTCCAAAGAGTACAGTGCATAACTTCTTGTACTTGATCTGAATTACCATCACATTCACACTCACTAACACATTTAATTTAGCATTTCCATTGTCATATAACTACATGCTGAAATAATTACTCAAACCTCTTAAATTTACTAAAATTAAATGGAAGCCTAAGAGAATTCATAATTGGAATCAAGGCTATGGAAACAACTTCTATTTATATGCTTACAAATCATTCCTGAATTACTATTTAAAGACTTATCTGAAAATCCCAGTGGTCACTCCAGTTTTCTTTCCCACAAAGTTTTTGAGAAAATGAAGTCTGTAAATATTCTATTAGAAAGCAATGATAACCTGAAAATGTACAAATACTGCTAGAGAGTTCTTTCGAATTTATGTTCATTTGTGTTCTTGTCGAACTCTTCCCAGCTCTACTTCCAATATTTAAGATAAAAACTGAATGATAGTTCTCTAGTTCAATATGCCCATATCATTTGACTACAACACTGCAAATTGTATACCACTCTAACATGGCACACTGAATTCAAATCTCAAGATGGTCAGGACAAAACAACACAACTCCCACATATTCATCTCATAGCAAATTCATTAATCTAGCTGAATTTATGCAAAGTGAGTTTACTTAAGATCAGACTTAAGAGTCACTCAATAGCTCTTGAGTTATTTTATTCAGTGAACAAAGTGAAATGCATTTTTAAAAGTTAGTTCATTATATTAAAAGTATACTACAGTTATGCAACACTGTTTAGCATGCCAAGTTAATGATTTTAAATCTTAGTGTCTAGCTTTGTCTATCATATTCCAATCTAAGTACATAAGGCAAAGAATAAAATGAAAAGAGAAATTCAGGGCTAACTGCTCAAGATTTTACAGCTGTTTAATTAAAACATTTTCACCTATGCCTCCAGAATCAGTCAACTATGACAAACGCCTTTACTTTCTGTCTTTAATGATAATACAAAAAGAGACTTCATTAAGAAATATTTTACACAGCCAAAAGAGGTCTGTATCAAATAGATGTCGAATGCAGACTTATAAATTAGGAATATTTATAGCAATACTTAAAAGAAAGCCTTGACAAACTTCAGGTTACCTCTACAGAGTCAATACATTGTTTATTTGTTCCCTAGGGAAATGAACTTACTGAATTAAATGATACAATACATAGACAGTGTAACAACAAAAATGTTGCAGAAATGTAAGCAGTGTATAATACCCCCCCCACTTTCCCCCTCTAACATTGTACTTAAGGAGTTGAAAGCAATCCATTCCTTGAAAAGATCCCATTTAACCACATTGTCTATTAAGGGAGGAGACTGGCTTTAATAAATTCAGAGAAGGCTGAAAAATGTTTACTGCCCATTCATCCTGGAAAAGAAGTGGACACAGCTGATAATGTGACAGCTCTTTATTGAACGTAATCGCTTAAGTCAAAGCAGCCAGAAAGCTTGCTTGTGGAAATGTTGAAGCGACCTTTTTAGCATGCTAATTAACATACCTTCAGGTGTGGATATACCAGCAATTATTTGTAGATAAAGAAGAAGGTCTTTTGCTAGCTGTGCCATTTTTAAACAAAGGGTAGAATATAATTCTGAGGTAAAAGGAAAGCTTTCAAGTTAATCAAAGCTGTCCATTGGAGATTTTATTACATTTATTAGAATTTCTGCAGATCACAGATAATTCTTCCAATTACAGTTAATATCATAAATGATTAAAAATGTATGCCTCGTTTGGCAAACTGGTGCTTAGTTAAGGATGCACATGTTTACGGGCAAACTGTACATTTGTTTCTAAATCTTCATCTGCTTCATTCGTATCTTTATTCTAGAGCAATTTTTTCTTTTTTCTCTCTCAATGCCTAAGATATGTTTCACCTTCTCTCACATTAAGAAACTGGGCTCAAAAAAAATTACGTATCTGTATAAATGCTGAGATTAACAGGGATTTCTACTCTAACTGTAAACAAGTTTCTCTTCGTTATTCCACCTTCTAACCTCTTTTTATAAAAGTGGCATATAATGCAGTAGTGATACTAATAGGATTCTAACACTCCCCCCGCCATGCTGTCATACAGTCTGGACTCTACAGTGAAAATATCTGATTGAGGTCAGTGAGGAGATTTAAAGTCTCACTAATAAGTTGAAATCTTTTGTGTTCAGGGTGAACACTTCCAGAATACCCAAGTATTGGAGGGGTGGGGAGAGAGTCCACTTCGCCCAACTTCTTCACTTACAAAGTCTCCTGAAACAATCTTTTCAATGACAGGTAACAAGTGACATTTCTCCCAACTTTTAAAAGTCTCAGATCCAGAAACAACATTAAAAAAAAAAAAAAAGTGAAAAGGAGTCAAAAGTTACTTTTTCAATGGAGGAATTTCAGTCTTAACTCAAGTGCCTTAAGTTCCCAATAAAATCTAGGGGTTCTTTGTCAGCTACTGAAAAAGGTCCATCATCTACTAGTGAATGTTTTGCAGTTGTTCTGATCCTGTGCAGAATCCGTTCAGATCTGGGATACTTACTCCCAAGGATGCAGCGTGTTCCCCAATGTTATATGTACCATAAACCACTTTATTTGGACCCGTTAAACAGAACGTCAGCTTTAAAGATACAATTCTATCAGACCCTCGGGGAGAGGGAGACATAGAAGGCACATTTCCTTCTACAGAAGGAATCGAAGTGCCCGAGAATTTCAAGGGGGGGGACCCCAAAGAAGCGGGGGGGCAGCGCTCCCCTTTTTCTCCTTCCCCACAAAGCAACGCCAGCATCACCGCCCAAGCCCTGAGCAACCCCTTTACCTTCTCTGGGGTTGCTGCTGCTGCTGCTGCCGCCGCGGAAAGCTCTGAAGTCTTTGCCAGTGGGGGGATCCCCGGGTGACACCGGCCCTTTCTAAACCGAGTGGTTGTTTTGCTCCGCCGTAGGAACTCGCCCGGAGAGCAGGGGGGCAAGCCCCTCGTCCTGGTCCGGCTTGAATTCGCTGGAGACGCTGCCAAGCAGGGAGGGGGGAGCTGCCACAGAAAACAAGGCTCCGCTCCAAGTGAACCCGGCGCTGCGGGGGTCCCTCCAGCGGTCCCAGGCTGGGGGAGCTCCTGTCGGCCCAATTTGGGTGAGATCAGCGGAACTGGGGCTGGGTGGGGGTGGGAAGCGTGGAGGAAGAAGACTTGGCAGAATCAGGAGTCGTCCCCCCCACTTCTCCCCGGCTGCCTCTTCAGGGCCTGCCCGCTCCGTCTCTCTCCATGCTGCCTTGGGGGAGGCAACTCCCTAGAGCCGGCCGCGCGCCTCCCCCTCGAGCCGCACCGAAATCCCCGCCGGCGTCGGCCCGCGGGACCCCGAGGTGGCCGGGGCAGAGACGGGTCTGCCAAGCTCCGCCGCGGCCTCCCCGGGGCCTGCAGGCACGCCTTGCGGGGAACGCCAGGCCCGGCTGTGGTTTGCCGAGGCTGTCGGGGAAAGACCCTCGAGAAGACCGCGGGCGACTAAGAGGAAGAGGTGGCGGCCCGGCCTGGGGAGCCGCGCTGCGCTTGGGGCTGCTGCCTTGGCTTCACTCACTCTCGGGTCGCCGGCTGGGCTTTTTTCTCAGCAGCGCCCCGCCGCCGCTCCAAATGCCACCATGCCAGCAGCCGAGCGGCCCCCTCTCCACTGGGGAAGGCGGGTTCCCGGGCGGCGCTTAGCAAGGCTGCTGCCCGGGATAGCCTCTCTCGCTTGCGGGGAAGGCGACTGTAAGCGGCGGCAGCAGCAGCGCCGCCGCCGCCGTTCCCTCCCTCCCTCCCTCTTTCTCCTCCTCCTCCTCCTCGCGGGTGATGCCAAGAGCCTCCTCGCCCTCGCGCCCACCCGGCCTCAGGACGGCAGAGGAGCGAAGAGCCGCGGCTCAAGGCAGCTGTAGCCACCGAGGCTCTGTGTCATCTCTGTCCGCGCCGCGGGCTGCGAAGAGGCGGGGCGGGGCCAGGCCGCCGACATACACGCCGCCCAGTGACAGGCGGCGCACGAGGGCCCAACCAGGAGAGGCCCCCTGCTGCAGAGGCCCTCCCCCTCGCCCGCCCCTCGCCCCCTCCCGCGTCTCCTTCATCCGCTCCGGGAGAGCGAGCCAGAAAGGGGAGCCAGCGAGCGAGCGGCCGGCGGCAGGGCGACCTTTGATTCCAGTTGCGCGAAGGCAGCAACTGGAAGGACCTTTTTTTCCTCACGCACCGGGCTGCTCCGGGATAAGACCCTTCCTTAAGGTCTCCCGGCTGTGCTCCTCCTCCCGGCTTCTCGATAGCCGCCCGGAGGGAGGGGGGGGGGAATCTGGTCCGAGCCAAGTACCCAAAGCGACTAAGTGCACGCCTTGCCCTTCCTGCTCAGAGAGCGCCGCGGGACACCGCGCGGACTACCTGTGGCGACAGATCGGTGCAAAGGGCTCATGAGGGACACGGGGAGCGGAGGGTGTTCTAGATCCAAAGCTCCACAAAGGGGCCGGGAAAGAGTCCCAAATGTGGGTTTCGCTGCTCGTTCTCAACTCTCAGCGCCGACTTTTCAGAAGCGGCGCGCGGCGCTAAGGCTCTCGTCCTAATTTCTCCATCCTACTTTCCCCTCCCGAGGAAGGTGAGCTCGGCTAAAAGTTTGCCAGGAGATGGTTGGTGGGAACACTTTATCACTTTGAGGTGCATCTGGCGGGTTTCCCCTTTTTTCCAAAAGGAAGGCTGGGTAATCAGGTTGCGGAGCGAAAAAAGAAGCTGACTTTTAACTGAAGGCAGAAAGTAGACCCTGACAAGCTGATGCTTCTGTTTTAGTTTCATAAACCTTTTGTGCTTGTCTTGCGGTCTTCCCAGTTTCCATGGGGACTCCTCTGAAACTGGCACTTCGTGGGTTGTGTTCTAAACGAATGATCTCTTCCGTACTTCCTCCTCCTGCATGTGTACATATGCGCATCACCCGCAGTACTGGGTGCACTTAGAGACATCCAGGGAGCCACAATTTCCACACCCTGCACTGACTCGGCCATGGTATGCCCTTCTATTGTTTTGTTTTGTCTCAGGATATTTCCTTCATCACACCCACAATGTATATGTCAGACAGCTTCAACTCATCCTGAGCCAATTAACAGAGTTGGAAGGGACCTTGTAAGTCATCTAGCCCAACCCACCCAAGCAGGGGACCCTACACCATTTCTGACAGATGGCAGTCCAGTCTCTTCTTGAAAGTCTCCAGTGATGAAGCTTCCACAAGTTCTGAAGGCAAGCTTAGCTGTTCCATTGGTTGATTGCTCTGTCAGAAAATTTCTCCTTATTTCCAGGTTGAATCTCTCTCTGTTCAGTTTCCATCCATTGTTCCTTCTCATGCCTTCGGGTGCCTTGGCAAATAGCTTGACCCCTTTCTTTCTGTGGCAACCCTTCAAATATTGGAAAATTCCCAATACATCCCTTCATTAGATTAGCTATGTCCAGTTCATCTTATGTTTTAGCCTCCAGTCCCTAATCATCTTGGTTATGCTTCTCTGCACTCTTTCTACAATCTCACCATCTTTTTTATAATGGGGTGACCAAAACTGAATGCAGTATTGCTTCCCTTTTAAGCAACAGATTGCTTCAGTTTTCACAGGACAAGGAGTCTGACACACTTCAGGATCCATTTGGTCAGGGTCATCATTAGATGGCTTCCTATGAGTGGAATTCATCCTGAATTTATTGGTCACTTAGGAATGGTGTGAACATTCTCTGGAGTCTTTGACAAACTCTCTTCCAGAGGTATTCCACTGTGACTCTGGGGTCAGTGGGGAAATTATTTCAAATTAGTTACTTCCAGTATGTCTGCCAGTGGACCAGACATATTTGTAATAGTGAAAATAGCTGCACAGTGAAGTGGAAGAGGGACCCTCGGAGCTTTCTCTAGGCTACTTCACAGCACAGCACTCATGCCCAACAGTTGTAGGTTAGGCTGCTTCAGAACTATTCCAAAATAATCTTGTTCTGCAACTTCTGCTAGCAAGTTATCTTTGAATGTACCTGCACAAAATGCTTCTGTAAAAGGTGAACAATTTTTGGCAGATGGCCAATTGATTGCAGGTCCAGCTAAGAGAGTGGTTGATGGGTGTTTTCCTGCCAACTGATGTTCAGTAGGAAGAGAAAGAAAGAAAGCCAGGGAAATCCAGAAATGCCTATCTTTAATTAGTCCTGTAAACCATAAATAAGAAAAGCACCATTTGTTGGTATGTCGATGGGAGGATAGAAATTACCGTGTGAAGGCAGCATGTTTTATGCTGGTATAGCTCTCTACCAGTTCAAGCACTTTAACATGGGTGAAAAGAATAAATCTGATTTATATTTGGAACAGACGTATTTCAGACCTTAAGGCCTTTTTTAAGTAAGTTATCTTAAAACTTATCTTCAGGAGATTTATTTAAAGACCCATAACTACTTTAATTCATAACCTCAATATTATTCCCTGATATTTTCAGTCTTATCTGTTAATGTTGGCTCATCTCCAGCCAATAAGTGAAAACAGCCTTATGTGGTCACTTAATGTACTAGAATATAAATAGTTTGATTGCTCCTTAAATCTTTGTTATCCACCACAGATTTGAGGTATATAAAATATTTTATTCTATAACAATATTTGGAGGTTTAATAGTTTAGCTGTTGCCGGAATGACCAGAGTTGTTTTTGAAATGTTGAGCAGAATGGCCCTATGTCATCTTATCTGGCCACTTATCAAGATGAGTTCTGTGGTTCTAAATGACATGGATAGATGCACAATCATGGCAGGTTTGTGCACCCTCTTAGAGGGGGATATTTCTGCTCTAGTTTTTCTAACTACTTTTTACTTTATATGTTTGGGAAACATATTTCCCTAAGCTTTTTTACTTCACATTCTGTGAAATTTCTGAGAAACTCAAATGGGAATGGCAAGAGGAACAGAAAAAAACAGCCAAGAAGATTTTAAAAAATTATAGAATTGCATAACAATAGATCCACTTACTAATGCTGCAGTAATCCAATTGGTGGAAATTTTCCCATTAGTAGTAATATGCTTAGAGAGAAAGGCAGCAAGCCCAGTGGAGAAAACCAATCATGTTACCTGTAACATCTGGCACACACATAAATCTTGACAACAGGATTCAGTAAGGAGTCATAAGAAGGACAGAGTAAGGATTGGTAATGAAGATGGCTGGTTAATAATAACATTGGTTTGTGGCAACACAATGGAAGGTGGATAGTCTTTTAACTTAGAAGTATCTCTAGATCTGCAACTAACCTCAAATTACAATTTTAGGAAATATCAGGAATGCTGTTTATACATCCAATATTTTTAAATCTAATTAGTTATATGAACCACCAAGTGGGACTCAAATTGGTAGTAGTAGTTTTTCTATAAACCTTTCTTTCCCAACACCTGCCTGTTTTCTGTTGATTGAAATGTGTCCAACATCTCCTGATCATGTGGAATAAGATGTTCTCTTTGTATTGGAGTCCAATGTTCTACTAAGTATACATGCATCTTCTAGGGAAGAAGGAGATGAGGGTAAGTGACATCTGTCATGATGCAAATTGCTTCATTTTGGGATCATCCTACTTTCTAATAGTCACTGGGACTGCAAATAAAATTAAGTATGCATGTTTATCCCCCACTCCCACGCAGAATCTTTGTGTATTGTGTCATTGTGATGGGGGTATTCCTGGGAAGAAGGAGGGAAGAACGCAGAAGTATGTCAAGGTATCCCAAACAGGGTCACCTAAGGTGTGAAGGTTATCCTATTTTCAAGGAAAACATCAAGAAGTTTTGAACTTCATTGATGGAGAACCAAAGGAATTGGGGAATGAATTTAAGGAAGTAATTAAGGATGAATATGAAGAGGCTGTCAAAGATAAAAAAAAGAAGAAAGCAAACTTGAATTTGATAAGAGAAACCAAAGCCAGGCAAAACAAAAACTTCAAGAAGAATCTTCACAAAGAATTTCACAGAGTTGACAAGAAGCAGTATTACAACAACATCTACAAGGACTTTGAAGATGGAAACAGGTGTGGAAAAACAAGGAAAGTTTTCGAAAGATCTCTGAACTCAAAAAGAAATTCAAGTTTGGAATACAGGACACCAATGGACAGATTCAAAAAGATCAAATAAAGATGAAATACTATAAATTACTACACTGTAGTATACTATAAATTAGAGGTCAACTCTACTGTAGTTTAAATAAGTCAACATCCTATCCTTCTATATACCTTAGAAGATTTTTCCTATTTACAAGAACTTGTAATACTAGCAAATGAAGTTAGATCAGGAATCTCATTGCTGGACAGCTAGAGGAACTGATGAAATATCCACAGAAATATGAAAACTAACAAAATTGGTACAGATCATAATTAAGTGATGCCAGCAAATCGGAAGAATAACCCATTGGCTAACAGATCCAATACACACACACACAAGGAGATATAACAGAATGTGCAAACTATCTCACAATATCCTTAATTTCACATGCTAGCAAAATAATGCTTACAATCATCCAATGCAGATTAGAGCCTTACATGAAAAAGAAGACGCCAGATGTTCAGGCTAGCTTTTGAAAAAGCCGGGGAACATGAGACGTTGCTGATACAAGCTGGATAATTGAGAAAGCCAAAGCATATCAAAAAGAAGTCAGTATCATTGCATAATTATTTTAAAAAAGATTTTAGTTGTGTCAGTCATGTCAAGTTATAGAATGTGCTTAGGCAAATGGGAATTCCAAATCATCCCATTGTCCTCATGCAAAATCTGTATGCAACTCAGGAAACCACAATATAGGCAGAACATGGGGAAGCAGACTGGCTTCAGGTTGACAAGTGAGTAAGGCTGTATACTCTCCCCTTATTTATGCAACCCATAAGATGAATGAACAATAAGGGAAGGTGGATGGGAAGAAGATGAGTGTGGTTTAAAATTGAAGAGAGAAACATCAATAGTCAGCCTGATCCTTACGACACCACCCTGGTGGCTGAAAAGCAAAGCATTTGCAAATGCTAACAACAAATGTCAAGGGGTACAGTAAAAGAACGGACTAAAATTAAATATTTTAAATGAAATATTTAAATAAAGCAGTCTAGAAACACGCTGCAGTCTAACACTTGGTGGAACAGCCTTCAAAGCCTTGAAAACGTCTTCAAATACTACAAGCATCAGAATAGTGTGAACCCTGGTATTCCCTCTGATATTCCTAGAAATGAAAATTGGACTTTGACGATGCTGGATAGAAAAAGTATTGATCTTTTTGAACTTTGGTGTTGGAGAAGACTTCTGAGAACACCATGGAGAATGCCAACTAACAAAACAAACAAATGGAACATTGAACAAAACAACTCAGAATTCTCACTTGAGGCACAAATCACCCGGCTCAAATTATCCTGCTTGAAACACATTATGTGAAGGCCTAGCTCTCTGGGGAAGCCTCTAATGTTGGCAACAGTGGAAAGAGAAGAAAGGAAAGAGAAGAGGACAAGGAGGAACAAGGAGGAGAATGAACTGAATTACAGTGGCTGTGTGTATACTTTGGGAAGACATGAAAGACCAGATTAAGGATTTATCATCATGGAGAAAATCGATGTGGTTACTAAGAATCAACACCAAGTTGATGACACATAATCAATCAATCAATGCACATTTAGGTTCAGGAGAGATTATTGTCTTGTCTTCTTTCTAGCTAAACTGTTGTCCATTTTTCTTTTTCTTTTTAAATTCTATATGGGATTTGTCCCACGAGCAGCAAAGTAACATCTAATGTTTCTCATGCCATTAAAATGTCATCATTCAGCATACTAAAAAATACCTAATTTCCTAGTTCTCATTCACATGTCAAATGTTAATGCCATTTCTTTTATATCATTGTTTTATAAAAATGAAATGCTATGGACTTTGTGATCATTCTGCTGCTTTCTGAAAACAGCTAAAAGAACACACAGCAGTCAGAAGTGTTTAGTGTATTAGCTGTCTACAATTTTAGGTGCATTTACTTGGAAATAAACCTCATGAAGCCTGGGGAGAGTTCTGAATACAGGATGACAAGACCAGGCTGTCTTGTTTTTACTAGTAGGGCTTGTTTGTGTCCGTAAGCTCTTATGTAATCATTTCAGCATAACTTGTTATATGTACCCAAAACATGTTGTATGAAAGTCTTGTGTGATCTTAGATTTTTGAATAAAGCTAAAGGCTCCCTTCGCATATATGTGCTAGTCGTTCCCGACTCTAGGGGGCGGTGCTCATCTCCGTTTCAAAGCCAGCACTGTCCAAAAATGTCTCCATGGTCAGGTGGCCAGCATGAGTAAATGCCAAAGGCGAAGGGAATACTGATGCCTTCCCATGAAGGTGGTCCCTATTTTTTAACTTGCATTTTTACTTGCTTTTGAACTGCTAGGTTGGCAGAAGCTGGGAAAAGTAACAGGAGCTCACTCCATTATGCAACACTAGGGATTCGAACCGCCGAACTGCTGACCTTTCTGATTGACATGCTCAGCGTCTTAGCCACTGAGCCACCATACCTCTAGGTATTCCCACGTAACACTGCTCCTGCGTGAGCTGCACTGGCTGCCTGTGGCCTTTTGGGTGCGCTTCAAGGTGTTGATCACCATCTTTAAAGCGCTCCATGGCACGGGACCTAGTTATATGTGGGATCGTATCCTACCCAGGGGTGGGTTTCAAAATTTTTGGAACAGGTTCTGTGGGTGTGGCCTGCTTTGTGGGAGTGGCTTGCCAGCCATGTGACCGGGTGGGAGTGGCCAATTTGGAAAATGTGAAATTCACTTAACAATGGTCTTGGTTAGCAACCAAACTTTTGGGCTTAATTGTGGTCATAAGTTCTCTCTCTCTCTCTCTCTCTCTCTTTCTTTTTCTTTCTTTCCTTCTGTCTTTCTTTCTCTCTTTCTCTCTCTCTTTCTTTCTCTTTCTCTCTTTCTGTCTCTTTTCTTTCTCTCTTTCTCTCTCTCTCTTTTCTCTTTCTTTCCTTTCTGTCTCTCTTTCTTTTTCTCTCTTTCTCTCTGTCTGTCTATCTTTCTCTCCCTCCCACTCTCTGTCTCTCTGTGTGTGTCTGTCACTCTCTGGTTCCCCCCTCCCTCCCTGTCTCTCTGTGTGTCTGTGCCTCTCTCTCTCTGTCTGTCTCCCCCCACCCACCCAAGCCTCCTCAGCCTCTCTCACCCATCCACCGGACGAAGGAACCTGGTGTCTGATGGGTGAGCAAGCGAGCGAGCAAAGGCTTTTGAAGCAAAGGCTTCAAAGGCTGCCGGCTAGGAACAGCGCGCTACGCTGCGCGAACCCCCCCCCCAGTCGCGGCAAAACTTTCCCTGTTAGCGCGACTGGCAGGGGGTGGGGCGGGGGTTCGCGCAGCGTAGCGCGCTGTTCCTAGCCGGCAGCCTTTGAAGCCTTTGCTTCAAAAGCCTTTGCTCGCTCGCTTGCTCACCCATCGGACACCAGGTTCCTTCGTCCGGTGGATGGGTGAGAGAGAGAGCGAGGGTAGCCGGTCAGGCTACTTCCAGGAGCTGAGGAGGTTTGGGGGGGAGGGGAGACAGACACACAGAGAGACAGGGAGGGAGGGGGGAACCAGAGAGCCAGAGAACCCGCTGGCTGTATTTACTCTCTCTCTCACCCATCCACCGGACGAAGGAACCTGGCGTCCGATGGGTGAGCGAGCAAGCGAGCGAGCGAGCAACCGCGGCCAGCGGGCCAGAGGATTTTTGGGGCGCGCAGCAACTTTCCTTACCCGCGGCGGGAAACACGCAAGGAGAATCCACTCCCAGCTGTCTTCTTTTTCCTTCTGCGAAGGGTACTGGCCGCTGGCAAAGCGGGAGGCTCGGGAAGGCGGCACACACACACACACAACCTACTTCAGGCGGCGGGAAACACGCAAGGAGAATCCACTCGCGGCTAGGCGTAGGGGGGAAGAGGTGGCTGAGCAAAGGGAAGGGGGGGGGGGGAAAGGCGCTCCCGCCGCCTTCCCGAGACTCCCGCTTTGCCAGCGGCCAGTACCCTTCGCAGAAGGAAAAAGAAGACAGCTGGGAGTGGATTCTCCTTGCGTGTTTCCCGCCGCCTGAAGTAGGTTGTGTGTGTGTGTGTGTGCTTTCTTTTTTTTTGGCCTGCGGCTCCTGGCCCGAGCGCTGCTCTTCGGAGTTGTCACGGCAGCAGCGGCAGCAGGTTGTGGGGCGACGAGGTGAGCGGCCCACCCCCACCACCCACCCCCATGGAGAAGGGGAAAGGAGGACCCCTTCGGAGAGCCGGCCTGGCTGTCTTCTTTTTCTCTCAGCGAAGCATGGGCGAGGAGGAGGCTTGCTTTCCTGCCTGCCCGCCCCAGCTGGGAGCAGCAGTTAGCAGCGGCGACTTACTTCCGGGTCCACGATCCAAAGGGATCGCTCGGGATCCGGAAATTTTACGAAAGGGTTCGCCCGATCCCAGGCGAACCCCCAGAAACCCACCCCTGATCCTACCCCATATATCCCTTTGGCCGATTCGCTCCCACAGAGAGGGACGTCTCCGGGTGCCGTACACTAGGCAATGCCAGCGGGCGACGCCCAGCGTAAGGGCCTTCTCTGTGGTGGACCCAACCCTCTGGAACGACCTACCCCCCAAACTCAGAACTACTACGGACCTCCGCTCCTTCCGCCAAAAGTTAAAGACCTATTTTTTCCATCAGGCCGGCCTGGCCTAATCTACCTCACCTAGCCTGCAGTCTGAAATCTAAATTGTTTTAATCGGGATTTTAAGGAGAAATAGTTTTAAGATTTTAGCACAGGGCGATAGTTATTTAATTTGGGTTTTAAATATTTATAATTGTTATGTTTATATGTTTTTTAATTTCCTGTGCACCGCCCCGAGTCCCTTCGGGGAGAGGGTGCGGTTTATAAATTTAATAAATAAATAAATAAATAAATAAAATATACTATGTTTAAGTGTGGCTAATCACAGTCATGAATCAAGTCACAAAGACTTAAATATGAACCACCAGCCTGATCTTTCAATATTTTCTACTCAGTAGATATAAAGTCATGATTGTTATAAATTAACCTTTGAAAAGAAAAGAAAAATAGATGGAATAATTTTAAACAGCCAAGAGAAGCACTTGGCACATGCCATTTTCCAAATTCTTGCCCTTTAACCCATCCAAGCATTTTATATGGGGGATGGAGAAATAGATATGCATGCAATCACGTAAACAATTCTAGAGGCAGACCATGGGACGTGTGTTATCCCCCCTCCTTTTTTTTTTTTTTTTGAACAGTTGAAGAAAATGATATCTCTGGAAAACTTCACACAAAGCCTGCAACCCTAATAACATGGGTGAACCAAAGTCATGGTCTGAATGATTGTGAGTCTGTTGGCAGCTATTTTATGTTATTTTTGTTGGGTGTTGTTGCCTTTGAAATATACATCCCAGAGTGACTATGTCACTTGATTAACATTTTGCATTTCCCCCTTGCCCCCATACCTACTATTAGGAGTTCTTGTGAATAGGAAAAAGGGTTCTTGCCTCTAGCTCTTTTTACTGTCTAGGCTTCATTTTGTTTCACAGTCCACCTTAAAACTTGTACAGGTAAATCAGTTACCTATCTCTAGCTTAACCTATTTGTCTATGTCATGTGGTTTGAGTATTGGAATTATTGCGTGAAAAGATAAGAGATATTGGAGCCATCAGCAATTTCCCAATTAATAGCCATATGATATTTCCCAGTGTTCAGTGTGTAGCTTCCCTGTAGAGTTCAGAAATCACTGTTCATCTGAGAATACCCCATCAGATGAAAGCATAATACAGAAAATATTGGATTGTATAGAGATGGATAGACTGACATTAAAAATAAAAGATAAACAATAAACATCTGCACTAGATCCTCTATAGACAGAGTTCTACTCCACATGGAATATGTTTTATCAATGGTTTTATATATAAGAAGAAGAGGTTATATGAAGAAAGATTATTGTTAGGTGCACGTAAAAGATGAACTTTGTCTATGACTATAAGTATGGTAGTATAATGAACATGATTATAAAAAGGTAAAGATTCCCCTCACACATATGTCTAGTCGTTCCCAACTCTAGGGGGCGGTACACATCTCCGTTTCAAAGTCAAAAAGCCAGTGCATCTCTGGTCATGTGGCCGGCATGACTCAACACTAAAGGCACACGAAATGCTGTTGCCTTCCCACCAAAGATGGTTCCTATTTTTTTATTTGCATTTTTACATGCTTTCGAACTGCTAGGTTGGCAGAAGCTGGGACAAGCAACAGGAGCTTACTCCATTATGTGGTGCTAGGGATTCGAACTGCCAATCTGCTGACCTTTCTGATTGACAAGCTCAGCATCTTACCACTGAGCCACTACGTCCCTGAACATGATTATAAATAATCTAATATAACACTTAATATTGCTATGATTACTATGCATATTATTATTATTACTGTATATGTTGCTTTTTTTGGTAAAATGAAATGCCTGGACAATACTCTGTTTTCAACATATTTATATATAAATAAATAATACTATTAAAAAAAAAAAGAAAGCAGGCATGTTGCATGGAAATACCCCAGCCAGAAGTTGACAGGTTATTGATGTCCCAATGGAATAGCTCAGGTGCCTTCTCTTTATGAATTTGGATAATAAAGATATTATCAGTGTATCTGAGAAAGAGTTATTATGTGCTTGCAAAGAGAAAAAGAGATGTTCTAAAACAGCCCTGAAAATCTTACTAAACTAGCATCGGATAGAAGCGCTGTTTAGAAAATGTATTTGAATTACAACGCTCATAAAAAGAGAAATTCTGAACAGATTACACAATTATGACAGAGCTAGCTAGGACAGGATATAAACATAAGAGCTAAAATATTAAAGATAATCTAAAATACTAAAAAGCTAAGTAACTTAATTGCTAAATAGAGAATGCTAAATTCTAAACAGATTACACATATTAAGGTAAATCTGCTGAAATAAAATATAAATACAAATGCTAGCATACAGCATAAAATCTAAAATACTGAAAAGCTGGATTACTTAATAGTTGATCTGTTGAATATGTGAGACACTAGAATATGGTGCATTAAATTCCAAATAGGTTTTTTGTTAGAATAAACCTAGCTAAATACAGAATATTGAACCACAAAACCAATAAATGCTAAACTAATAAGATAACAAATAAGAGATTAAAATGAAATTACTCAGAAACTTCAGTTAATTAAAAAAAAGGAATGATAATTTGATAGACAATATTCTATATCTAAAATACTTGATTCTAACTTGTTATATAATAAAGAGTTTAATAGTGCTGCATTAACACTACAAATAATCTTAATTTTTTCCCCCTAGAGGTCTTGTAATGTAGCTTCAAGAGAATGTAAAAGATTCTTTGCTAAGTAAAATTTAACTTCTGGTCACTGTGGAAACATCTATGCAATTTGATTGGTGGACATGGCTTGCCTTTATTCTCTTCTTTTCATCTTCCCATACTTATTCTTAGCCCTAATTCCCTGTCTAAAGTATTAATATCTGGCCCTGGCTTTCAAGTCCAATGTAATGGTATGTGGGAAAGATGTGAGAAACCTGGCCCAGAGATGCTGCTTAAGGAATAGTCAGATAAGAGACAGCATGGTCCACAGCTGGAATTTGAGTGAGCCAAGAGGCTCAGAATGGACTCTACTACACCTTTCTCAAGTTCGTCAAACTCACGACCTGTAGGTCAGATGCATCATGCGCTGGACACGCCCATACCAGGTTTAGCGAAGGGGGGGGGGAAATGATACGTCACATGACGACGTGACGATGCACGTTTGACACCCCTGTTGTAGAGAATTATGTTTTCTGTCTGGTTTACTTGAGAAGGTTGACAGTATCTTTCCCATTGTATACAATTTTATCTATCAGACTCACAGAAGCATGAAAAGATTTAAGGCCTTAGGGATCTTAGTGTTAGCTTTTACAGGCAGATCAGACAGGAAACATAACTAGATGCACTAATTCTATTTTACTGTAGATGTTAAAGCTACATTAAAAGAATCTTGCAAATTTCTTTCACGGCCTGAAAAGTTAGGGAGGTTCCTTTTTGAATCTCTGCCCAATGGGCAGCTATGGACTATCCCCTCTTTTATCTGATAATCCCCTAGGCAGCCTCTCTTTCCCCCTCATCATTTCTCAATGTCATTCCAAGATAAAATTATACTTAGAGGCAAAAAATAATAATCAAAATTTTGTGGATCACAATCCCACCCATCACCCATCACTGGGGTTATTTGCTCCTTGCCATCATTATCCCCCTGAGACCACATGGAAAATTTAGAGGTTTTTCTTCCTTGTGTCTTCCTCTGTTTTCTCTTCTCCTCAATACCTTATGCTCACCCTTATTGCTTCTAGTCTCCTTATCTCTTTCCCCTACATGTCCACTTTCTCACCACTAAAAATGTTCTCTCAATCACATCGTTACTTCCCTTAAGTCACCCACCCCCATAAATCTGTGACAATCATGTTGATTGGGTACCATATTGGAAAAGGAAAGGAAAGAAAATAATTTTCCAGCTATTTATACAGTCGCTGATCAGGCATAATAAGTATCTCTCCAAATTACCAAGCTTAAAAGTTTATGAATATGTATTTTGGAACATACATGTGTACTAATTAAATATCTAGGTACCTTATAAATCTCTTTTCTTCTGCAAAACAAGGACTAAAGAACAGGAAGCGGAGTTCAGCTTTCATCTTGCTTCTCTTTTATGACTGTACTAATCACCTTCAAACGCTCAAATGAATTTTTAACAGCCTCAGAGAAGATGACCATTAATTAGCATTTCACAACTAATCCTAAATGCAATTTTAAAGAGTTAATGTTATTCATGCAGGAAACAAGATGCTACTTTGACTGTATAGTTGAACAAAGAGCTGTGGGACTATTCATAGTGTTACTCATAGTGTTATAGACTAGGAAGAGGCCACCTGGACCTCCGAATGCAATCCCTGTGCAAGAATCCAAATAGAAGGGGGGGGGGAACCACTGTTAGATAGTACCAAGGTTCTTCTTGAATGCACCATGTATTGGGACCACTATTCTGTGGGTAACAGGTTCCATCACCAATTTTTTTTTTTTTTGTTAAGACTTTTATTTTTAATTTCAATTGTTAGGATTCTTTCTAACAATTATTTTCAGCTTCATTTTTCAAAATCTGGGACAATGGAGAGCAGTTATGGTCTTCTCCATGAAAATCTTTTTAGATATTTGAAGAGTGCCATCATATTCTTCACTCTTCCTTTCCCAGTGCTAAAAATGCCCAGCTCTTTCAATCACTTTTCATAGGACACACTTTGTATTCATCCTGGCTATCCTTCTTTCAACCTGTTCCAATTCTTTGGCTCTTTCTTAAAGTATGATGTCCAGAACTGGGCACAGTAGTTGAGGTGAAGTCTCACTAATGAAGAATAAATTGGAGCTGGTTCTTCCCACAATTTGGAAACTCTGCTTCTGCTGATGCAGGCTACATATTCAATTTGTAATCAAGTGTAATTCACCAGAACTATTACTGAGCTATGTCACTCCCCTCTGATGCTTGTAAATTTGATGTCTGGTTCCTAAGTGGGGGAAAAAAT